>JBAMAV010001418.1:0-62258 GCA_037043315.1 Amiota communis | reverse complement strand
TGTATCTATATTTTAATACCTCCATACAAACCCTCATTTAATTAATGTTCTTATTAGAAAAAAATTATTTGTTTTTTGACTTATCAAACTGAAATTTGGACATTATAAGTTTCTGATCTATAGGAATCCATAGGGATACCTCTCATACAAACCACCTTTTAAATTAATGTTCTTATTAGAAATGGTTTTTTGTTTTTTGACTTATCGAACTGAAATTTGGAAACTATAAGTTTCTGTTCCATATCCATTAACCAAGTAAATTTCATAATCCTAGGGTTACCAGCAGGGCTACCTCCCATACAAACCCAAAATAAATGACAAATTTATAAAGAGTAATTGTACAATGAAGTGCCACTTAAACTTTGTTCTTGGGTATATTTTCCTAATGTTTTGAAATCTGGACCCGTGACTAGTAATGATACCTATATTCTCACCTCATCCGATCGCATATTAGATCTGCTCCCATAGGTGAGATACATCAACAAAATAATACCCCCGAAAACACTGAAGGTTCAACAAAAAGCATCGAAGCAATGTTAATGTCTACGCAACATCTTTATAGCATTTTTGCAGAGTACAATGAAAGAATTGATGCATAATTAAAACAAAATGCTGCAATTGCTCACTAAGCAGCGATCGAAATAGACTAGCAATGGGTCTGTTAAAAATTTGTCTTTGGAATCCAAATGGAATCTCTCGACATAAATTAGAAGTATTGAAATTTTAACGACAGGAATATCGATGTAATGCTCCTTGCTGTAACCCATCTTACGGATAAAAACAATTTTCGAGTACAAGGGTATGCTTTCTATAGCACGAATCACACAGACGGAAAAGACATATGCACTGCACCTTTCAAATGTTTTTCAACCAAACCCACCAGCAAATAGTTTCATGCTACCTTCATATAAGTTTAATCTTGAAACCTCTCCCATCAGAATTCATCCATTAGACATAAAAAAAAGTTTTAAAAGATCATTTAAATCCAAAAAAAGGCGCCAAGACACGATCAAATCACCCCAAAATGCTAATGGAATTACCGGCCCCGCAAAATCATATATGTATAACTAGATTCTGTAATGCGATGCAGCAGTGTGGGTACTCTTCAACTCAATGGAAGAAATCGATTATAATAATGACCCCCACATCAGGGAAGGAGAAGTCGCAAGCTTCATCTTCAAGACTAATAAGCTGGCTGCCGTGTCTATCTAAACTTTTCGAAAAGACATTGCTCGAAAAAATCAATAAACAAGTTCTAAACATTAAACCCTCTCATTAATTTTGATTTCCCAAAGGCACAGCACCATCGAGCAAGTGAACCGCTTAACTTCTGAGATTCGTACAGCAACACAACGCGAATACTGCTCTGCTATTTTTCTCGATTTTACCCAGGCATTCAATAAAGTTTGGTTGAACGGCATTTAATCCACATCCGAAATACCAGCGGATAATAGACTCACTATCTTCTTTTGCAGATGATACCGCAATATAAGGTAGATTTCGCAGTATGATCACACGTTGTAGAGTGATTAGCCAACTGGCGCATAAAAGTGAATGCACAAAAAAGCAAACACATAACCTTCACACTCAACGGAAGCACTTGCCCTCCGCTAACTCTGAACAATATTGTGATTCCACAGGTAGATAACGTTGTGTACCATCTTGACAGAAGACTTTATTGGCGAAAACACATTAAAGCCAAGATAACTCAAATTGAACTGAAAGCAAACAACTTTTACTGGCTTATCAACTCACGCTGTACACTAAACAAAACAAATTCATAAAGCCAATCTGGGCCTATGCCTCACAGCTATAGGGATATGCAAGTGCCTCTAATATAGACGTTATACAAAGAGCGGAATCAACAATATTAAGAACCATAACTGGAGGCCCCTGGTATTTTATTTATTTTTTTTTTTTTTTAAACGAGAGACTACATATAGAATTTACCGCCATGAAGCGTAAGTAAATTTTATATTTTTGATATTTAAATCAAATTATACAAAATTTGAACAAAATGACAATAAAAAACAGGGCACAAAAATCAGTGCAAAAACCTGATTAAAAATCAGGCAATTTCAAGCAGTCTAAACCGACTATTATGAAGTGATCCAATGGCGATGCGAAGTTTCCTTGGGTTAACGGTACATTTTGCGATTGGTGTGGAGCTGAAATCAGTAAACATTGGAGTAATGTGATTAAGCGAGCGCCACACAGCAACGTACTTACGTGAATAGCTTTTAAAGTTTTGCTTGGACTGGGGCATTAAAGAAGAGCTTGTCACATCCGTAGTAACTGATAATGCTCCTAACATAACGTTAGCCATTGATCACGCATTCGGAAAAAAAACACATACCATGTTTTGTGCATACACTTAATTTGATAGCGAAATCAGTGTTTGGTGTACCATCCATTGCTTGTGTAATCAAAAAAATAAAAGGTATTTTTCTATCACAGTTGTACAGCCAGCGATGAACTACACAAACTCACCGACAAGTCACTAATTCAAGAAGTGCCCACCCGTTGGAATAGCACTTTCTACATGATAAAAAGATTTTTGGAAGTAAAAAATTTTGTTAAGCAGCTGTGAACTGGAAGTAGCATCCAATCTGATCTTGTTATTAAGTCCAATTGAAGAAGCTACAAAAGCTTTAAGTGGAGAAAAATGTGCAACGGCCAGTATGGTCTTACCTATTGTAAATATAATGGTAACACACATCGACGAGCTGGTTGTTCTAAATACATTAGTCAAATCTACCCAAAAGGTGATTTTAAACGAAATTAACAAAAGAATGGGTTCAGTAGAGCAGGCATACTTAATTTTTAAACAGTTACAATAAAAAAATAACTAAATAATATCCATTTTAAGGTTTCTCTTCTTGCAATGGCAACTATATTGGATCCTCGGTTTAAAAAATTACATTTTAGGGACTCCATTGCTTGTTCAGTGGCCATTAATAAAATGAAATTCTTAATGCAACCAACAGATGAGAGAAACAACGATAGTCCCATAGTTATCGACGAGTCAAATGTATCAATGATCTGGAATCGACACCAATGCATAGCACTGCATTATAAACCAGAAAGTGATTCTAAGTTAGAAATAAGTGCCTATCTTGGAATGCCGCTGATTCCACAAAATAAGAACCCGCTCGAAATTTGGAAAACTATGAAAGGTTCCTTTCCTAATATGAGCGAATGTCCCTGAATTGTATATTAAACCAGCAAAGAAACAGATAGGCTCTAGAAATGTTGGATAAGCTATTGTTTATGCAGATCATAGACAAAAGTTTATGGTAAACTTGAAATCTTTTTACTATAATTCTGTTCATTTTTGATCTCATATTATTATTTATTATTATTTTCATTTAAGTATTGGATTTGCTTTATAATTTACGACTTTACCTCATATGGTATGAATTTCTTATATATAGTTTATAATTTCATTCGTAACATACATCAAAAACTTTTACCTTATATATTGAATTTGCTTTATAATTTATAACTTTACCTAATGCCCAAGTCACACCAAACAAAAGCGAAAAATTTTGAAGCTGCCGTTCACACATCGCTTTCGCTTATTTTTGAACAGCTGTTTTTTTTTTGTTATGATCTAAAAATAAATAAATTGTGAAAAGTGAAAAAAAGAAAATTTTAATTACTTACATTTATTTTGCGCCATATTCAAATGTCAGCTGTTAAGCAATGAAAGACGGTCTAAAAATCAACGGAAAACTTGGAGACACTAACAAAAATTTGGCCACACTGGCAGAATCTTTTCAGCCTTGGTTAGCTTCAGCTTCACTTTTTTTTTAGAAGCTGAACTGAAGCTAAACCAAAGCAACTCTGAAATTTGAAAATTTGCCTGTTATTGTTGTAGAATTCTGAAGCTGTTTACAGAAAAAGCAGCTTTTTTTCTTGGTGTGACAAGCGTATTAGATATGAATTTTTGATATAACTCTTCTCTATATACAGGGTTAGGCGATTGAACTGTTACCTATTCAAACGACCATTTTTTTTGTGTAAAATTATTTTGTATTGATTCAAATTACAAGTGTGGAAATAATACAAATTTTAGAATCCATTCACTTTAGCTCGATGTGGACACCTTTTGCCTTGACTATGGCCTTCCAACGGTTATAAAATGAGTTGCATGCTGAATGAATATGATATTGCGGTATTTTGGCCAAGTCCCGTACACTGGCTTTCTTCAGCGCATCCATACTGGCATATTTTTTAGTCCTCACCTTGCTCTCAAAATGGCCTAGATGGAATAGTCCACCGGATTTGCATCTGGCGAATTCGAAAGCCATTGTGTGGACGAAATGAAGTGTGGAACATGAGACTGTGCGAGTCTTGTTGGAACGTCCATGGTGTACGACCGAAATGTTTGCGTGCCCACGGGCTTAAAGCAGCTTCCAAAACACTTTCCCGATAATTGTCTTTGACACCAGGCTCGGTGAAAACGATTGGACGGCGCCCATCGGCGGTCACAGCTGCTACTTGAGATGGCTGTTTGTAGGCTCAAATTTTCGCAAATGCGTTTAGATAAGTAAACACGATCATTTTGAGAGTTGCTCAATAGGGAAATTTTTCTAACCAGAGAACACAATATTTGGAAATTCGCCACGTTCATGCAAGCATAAGAACTCCTTTGCTCTTTCGAGTCTAACTTTTTTTGGTTCGGTGTAAGATTATGTGCCTTCACTTTCCGAACCATTTCAATTGATGTTGCTGTTTTTTTTCGTCCACCACCATAGCGTTTGGCAATGCTGCCTGTATCATTATAACGATTTATGGTACGATACACAAACATTTTATTCACTTTGAGATGCCTGAGCTCACGAACAAAAGCTGGTTTTTACTTCGCATAAAAAACTTAGAGATATATTTTGAAATCAATCAATTCGCCTTTGTCAAATATAGCAGGAAATTATGCAATTAAGCACAGAACAGCATTACGCACTAACATCACGTCGGGAGCGTAGCAAAGCACTAGTCTATATATTTTTTTTTCTCGATGGGGAATCATTAACAGCCAAACGAATCTACTATTCGAAGTGTGGGACTTGACTCACCCACTAAACCCTATCGCCCCAAGTCCTACAGTCCCCCTGGCACTACCGCTAAGTATTACGTCAAGAAGGAAAGAGGGAGCATTTCTGCTCAAAGACTGCTTCTACCCCATGTAAATCAGTTAGAAACTTCTTGTTGATATCAAACTAAGGACCTATTACTTCAACGTTCGTCTGAACTTATCTCAACCGTTCAATTCGGCGCAGCTTTGTCATGATCTGTGCTGCCGCCTGACTTACCACATCCCAGTTCCGCTGCGATTGGTACATGTGGTGAACGAAATTCGCCACAGTTGGTTCCTCTCCAAACGCTGCTACAACCATTGACCTGGCAACAACAAATTTCGGGCAATGCAGAAAGACGTGTTCTGCATTTTCGTTTACGCCTCTACAATCCGGGCAGTAGGCAGAACTGCGCAAGGTAATGATTGACCTCGCCGAACTTTCTTCCGACCCATTCGACATTATTAATGAGCCGATGGGTCAACCTGTCTTTGTCAGAACTCTGCCATCTCCGCTGCCACTCCACCATACGAAGTGCCCTTTCATCTAGCCTTCTCACCTCGCCAGTGCTCCTCTTAGCGACAAACAGTCGACTTATCTCTGCAACCATATTTTTTTTTTTTCCGTGGCTGGCTCGCATAAACCACTACAAGACACAATTAGCACTAGAGTGCCGTTTTGATACCACTTCCTCGCCGAACGCAATCAGTATTACTAAATCCAACCTGTCGAATTTAGGTATTTGAGTAAATCACCCGGACATGTGGCTGAACAGTCCGAGAGATTGTCTATGAAATATTTGCCCAGAAACTTATTTCTAGTCTTTGCAAAGGCTGGGCATTGACATAGAAAGTGGGTGAGTGACTCCTCTTCCTCTTCGTTTCCGCAGCTCCTACAATGGCTTCTAAACGGAATACCCAGTCTCTCCGCGTGCATACCTACACACCAGTGACCGGTAAAAACCGCTGTGAGCCTTGCGGTATCCGAGCGTCTTCTGTTAATGAGTCTAAAAGACCTATTTTCGTTGTAACAGGGCCAGGTAGCACGTGCCGCTCTGCAAGATTCAAGATCTTTCCACCGTCTGTTAGCCAGCTGGCGGAAAAACAGGAAGTTGCTTCTCTTGACGACCGCCAGGGGAATCGAGACCTGTTCCGCCAACGATACATCAAGAGAAGCACCAGAACGAGCCAATTCGTCAGCCTTCTCATTCCCCTCTATGTTCCTATGGCCGGGAACCCATATGAGAGTGATATCAGCTTGACGACTTAGCTCGCTCATTGTCGACCTGCATTCCTTAACGAGCTTTGACTTCACAGTGGTGGATTGCAGTGCTTTGAGTGCCGCCTGGCTGTCAACGAAGATAGCTATCTTACGACCTTTCGGTGCGTTATTTTTGGCCAGCCGACATGCTTCCCTAATGGCAAGGACCTCCGCCTGAAAGACTGTGGCCTCGTCCGGTAGCCGGAAAGAGTAGTCCAAGCTTATTTGTGGTGAGTGCACCCCTGCTCCTACACCGCATTCCATCTTCGATCCATCCGTGAAGATTGAAATGTCAAAATCACTCTGAAAGTTGTTCTCTTTCCATTCCATCCTGGTAGGAAATTTTACCTTGAAGTCGCTCTCAAAGCTATTGTGCGCCACTGTATAGTCTGTTGTTTTCTTGAACATAGGATTGTTAACCACTCCTAGTATATTGCTATGTCCATATGGTCGTTCTGCCCAGCAGCCGGTTTCTTTTAACCTTACCGCGCTGTTGCAGACCATGATTTTGATATGGAGGTCAATTGGGAGAAGATATAGCAGCACATTGAGTGATTCCTATACATGCCGACCTCTGCACCCTGCTAAGTTTGTGCACTATGTAGCTCTTTCCTAGAGCTGGCCACCAAACAATTGCCCCATATGTAAGAATCGGACGCACTATCGCTGTGTAAATCCATGCTGTTATTTTAGGGCGTAGGCCCCATCTCTTACCAAGCAATCTTCTGCAAGAGTAATAGGCCACAGAGGCTTTCCTAGCCCGTAGCTCTATATTGGATTTCCAATTTAACTCCCAGGTACTTGGCCTTGTTGGAAAGATGACGCTGTTGTCCATTCAGAAGAGGAAGGGGGAAAGTCGGTATTTTGGTTTTCATTGTGAAAAGAATCAGTTCCGTCTTGCTTGGGTTAACGTTTAGACCACATCCTGTGGCCCATTTTAACAGTCTCCCCAGAGCTCCCTGCATGATGTTGCTTATCAAAGGAAACATCCCTGATACCATGATCACAACGTCGTCCGCATAGGCGACTACCCTTGCCCCTGTCTCCTCTAAAAGCTTGAGAATGTTATCTATGACTAACAGCCACAGCAGTGGAGAGATTACCCCGCCCTGTGGTGTCCCTCTACTGACATATCTGGTTAGAGTCGAGTTTCCTAACTCTGACTGCACTGTTCTGGTTTTAAGCATGTTAACTATCCATTCCCCAATGTCTTCCTCTACGCCAATCCTAGCTAGAGAATCCTGGATAGCACGCGTACTAACATTATTGAATGCACCCTCTATATCTAAGAAAGCTGCGAGAGAATATTGTTTATAGTAAATCGCCCTCTCTGCCGTGCGGACAACCTCATGTAGAGCCGTTTCCGTGGATCTACCCTTGAGGTATGCGTGCTGGCAAGTCGAGATGGGAAATTTATCAATAATGGAACGAAGATGGAGCTCCAATACCCTTTCCATCGTCTTCAAGAGGAACGATGTTAGGCTGATTGGCCTGAAATCTTTTGCGGACTTATGACTAATTTTCCCAGCCTTTGGTATGAAGACTACCTTGACTCTTCTCCAACTCATTGGTATGTGGTTTAGACCAATACATGCCCTAAAAATCAACCTTAGCCACGGAACTACCCTGTCCCGTAGCTTCTGTAGCATTATCGGAAGAATTCCGTCCATGCCAGGCGATTTATAGGGCGAAAATGTATTGATTGAGTGTGTGATCTTGTCCTCTGTGAAGATCGAATCAACGTCTCGTGAAGTTTGCCGTAACCGTACGGGTACTTCCGAATCAGTTGTCGTATCTTTACAGTCGGAGAAATGTGTTTTTAGTAGGAGATCAAGTGTCTCAGCAGATGATTCCGTCCATGTTCCGTCTTCCTTTTTCAAGAAAGAGGGATTTACCCGTTCCTTGGCCAGAACTTTTCCTCTATTGCAAACTAGCAGACTGGAACTACTAATAAAATTAAAAAGCGACTCACCCCTTTCGTTATCCTCGGTGCTTCCCCATAGCGTATGGCGTGCATTGGCGTCGCATCCTAGAAGTAGGGGAGTGTTGCTGGCTTTCGCACTGGCGGTCAACTGCGCAACCTCATCCGGAGGCGCCTCTTTGTTGTGCGCCATGTACACCGATGCTATAAACATGGCTTTCTCCTCCAGCACTTCGATTTTAACGGTTGTCAAATCACCTGAGGACAAAGGAAAGAATTTACATTGTTTTTGACTAAAATACATGTTCTTGGCTTGTCACATACCTAAGCGTATAGTATCTTGTAGTTTTTGATTCTGAGCCCCAGAATGTCAGTGCCTCTGACCCAAGGCTCTTGGACGATGCATTTGTCAACGTCCTCCTCGCCTAGGAAGACGGCAAGATTATCCGAGGCATTCTTGGAATGCTTTAGGTTAATCTGCACGACCTTCAGCATCGGTAGTTGGTTTCTTTGGGGTACTTGTTGCTTCGTCCTGAAGCGTAAGGTCATCCATCAGCTTGTTTGCAACCTGCAACTCATCTGAACCTTCTTCTGATGACCGGAAAATTTTTAGTTTGGCGTACCTTACGCCAAACCGCATTTTGTGGTCAGTTTTCTCCAACTCCTTAACATAATCTTCGTTTATGGAGAGGAGCAGAGACATGCTGCTCTTTCGTTGACCTTCATCTTTAATGACAATCCAGTCATTCATTGGCATGGTAGGGTTCTGCCGCTGCAGAAGCTGTAGCACCTTGCCGTGCTCCACCTTCATAACAGGCAACCAAATGCGAGCTCTCGGCCGCATTGGGATGTACCGAGCTGGGATGAGCTCAAGCCTTAAGCCCTCCCAAGCATTGCTTATATTAGCAATGCAACTGCCCAGAAACTCCAAGGACGGGCGATCGTCGCACTTGATCACCCTGCAGCCGCGGAGAACCACAGAAGAGTCGAATCCTGGTGGAGATGAATACAGATCAGAGAGAAGGTGTTCCATCACCAGCTCTGTTAACCTGGGTTCAATCTCCCCCCATTTCTCCAACACCTTCTTACCGCCGTTGGTGACTTCGTCAACAAGTGCCACCGTCAGCTCATCCCGAGCAACGTCGCTAAAAAGCATCTTAGCGCTTGTGGAGGGACCTTTTTCGTTGGTTGTTTTAGCAACTTTACTCTTACGAGTATTTGTAGTGGTCTCATCCTGAGAGCGATTACGTTTAGTCGCTTTTATAGGTTTCACGTGAGTGGACATGTACTCCACGTACTTGTCCACCACGGCCTGGTATTTCACCTTGTCAGCTTGGTCGAACTCATGTACCGTCCCACTCTCCTCATTTTTGGCTATCTTGCCTGAGATGAAGAGGGCTTTTTGGTACAGGTTCTTCCTGACCATCGCTTCCGACTTGCCTTTCCTCGGCCTTGGTGCACTGTTACTTGCCGATTCTGTCGGTTTTGCGCTATTTCCGATAGCCACCGACGTAGTTGTTGCTGCTGTTGTTGACGCCACAGCCTGCCCGCTGTCAGCGGTGACTAGTTCCTGGCTCGAGGCCAGTAACTCGTCCTCAGAGCTCATACCTAGCTCCACTTCGTCATCTGTTAAGATGTTTACACATTGTTTTTTTAAAATATGGTTCATTTTTGGTTCTGCAACCATACTCGCCATTACCAGGATTGCATCGCTGGATATCGTTCGAAATCAAGCACAGACGCGGATGGCACTGCATTCATTTCTCTCATGTATGATTTTATTCTACTAGCCTCCATCCAATTCGGCGCAGCATAGAATAGCACCGACGTTACGACATTTGCCAACAGCCGTCGCTTGCGTTCTCGGGTTCCTCCATAGTTTGGCATCAGCCTGAGGACAGTACCTGATATTTTTGATGCTTTATCAGTTGGTTGCGTCAAATGTTGCTTGAACGTCATCTTTGAGTCCAATTCCACTGCCAAATACCTCAAAGATGGCTGTGACACAATCGCGAGGTCGCCAACCGTTACGCTAAGGTGTTCCCTCAGTCTGCGTTTGCTGACAAGCAGTACTTCTGTTTTGTGTTCGGCAAGGCGCAGCTCTATATATATAAAATTGAAAGTATGTATGTATGTATATATGTAAGTCTCGTATAGAATCTGAAACTGCTGAACCGGTTTTGATGATATTTTAAGGGCATCTCTAGCAGTAAAGTTTGGTGCGAATCGGACTTGCCATTGTTGAGAAATTGATGGATAATAGTTTGCGTTCAAATCTTAGAGACATATTTTAAAATGAATCAAGTCACCTTTGGGAAAGCCGGGAAAGCTAGTAAAATATTTATTATCCACTAATTTCTCGACAACAGGACGTCCGATTCGCACCAAACTTTACTGAAACAATCTCAGGACTATGCTAGAGATCACTTAAAATTTCATCAAAACCGGTTCAGCAGTTTCGGAGTCCATAAGCGACTTACATACAATTAAATGTTTATACTTGCATTTTAGGTTAAAAAAATAATTTTATTTAATTATTTATTTCTTTACTCTATTACTAGCATAAATTATTTAATAATAAAATAAGTTTTAATTATATTTAGTTTTATTTCTTTCTTTACTTAACTTGAATTGTTGTATAATAATACTTCAATAGAACTCTCTTGTGAGCGTGACGTGCTTTTTGTTACTCTGTGATATTGTTTGTTTTATCTTCCTTTTTTCAATCTTTTATTGTTTTTAATTTTTGAATTTATAATACTTTATATCAGGTAATATTTATTTGATCGTGTTTTGCTTATTTAGTTGTGCACAAAAGTGTATTCTGAAAAAATTAGTTATAAATTTGATTTGGTGCTTGTGTTTTGTTTTTGTAATTTTTCTCTTTTTTTGATTTCTTTTTTCTTTGCACTTAAGCATCTTATCAAGTACAACTGCATTGTTTTTGCATAATTAGCATATCCCTCTCGCTTTTTGTTGCCCTACACGTTTGTTTGTGTGTTTAACTTTTCATAAACAGCATCATCATTGTTTGTTTGTTTGTTTGTTCATAACGTTGTCCGTTATTTATTTTTTTCTTTGGGTATAAATAGGAATTTCAACGCCTTTTTCACTTTTATACCCCAGTGGATTTTTATGAAAATTTTTTTTTTTTTTTTTTTGATTTCCTATTTATTACTATTTTAAACTTTTTTTTTCAATCATGTACTGCTGCAATGGTTCATGCGCTATTAAGGACTGTTTTTATACGGAATACAATCATGCAGTCACATGTTGGATGTGCAATAATATTGCTCATTTAAAATGTGCTGACTTGAGCGGAAGGGACCATGACAGGTTATATGGAAATAAGTCTGCCTGTGGTGGTACCAGATGGTCTTGTCCAGATTGTTATAAAAGACAATCAGATTTTTCAGGCATGTACCGGCGGGTACGGAACCAGTTCTTAATGCTTAAAAGCCTTTCTTCTCAATTGTCTTCTGCTTTTGATAATTCAGCTGATCTTCTTGGGAATTATGATTTTGAACTTCCTTTGCTTTCCCTTTCACTCTGTCCTATCCCCAATAGTTATCCACTCTCAGTTCCTTCTTCCATGCCTTCTTCCATGCAACCTTTTATGCCTCCCTCCACGTCTCCTTCCAGCCATTCTTCCATGCCTTCAAACTCATCTCGGTCTACTAATACTTTACTAGTCCCAAATCCCCTTCCTAATCTACAATTATCATTGCCCTTTGTGCCTTCCCTTTCATTTCCTGAATCTCCACTTCATTCTTCAAATCACTTATCTTTGTCCTCAGCCTCATCACTCTCAGTGCCTCCAGCGGTACAGAACGCTTCACCTGTTGCTATTCCAACACCCGACTTAACTTATGTCATTCCACCTGTAGTTTCCAATTCCCCTCCTGTCCTAACTGTTGTTGCTCCCCGGAGACATGTCTTCATTTCTAGATTGTGAGCTAACACATACTGTGATGATGTTGTTTCTTATATAGCAGCCAAAGTAAAGGTAAAGGCATCTATTTTAAAGTTCAATTTTTCTAATCCACGTGATATTGCTTCTTTCAAAATAAATGTTCCTGACAGAATTTTTCCTATTGTTTGTGATGCAAAATTTTGGCCTGAGCACGCCGTTGTTCATGAATTTAAACCTCGACGTAAAAATCATCGGCCATCTCTTAATATGCCCTCCACTAGTTCATCTTCACCAAGTACAATCTCAAAAAACTAATTTTGCCTTCTGAAACTCTTTTTATTCATTATCAGAATGTTAGGGGTCTCCTCAGTAAACTTGACGTTTTGTATAGGGATAGTTTCTTCACTGTAGCTGACGTTATAGTGTTTTCTGAGACATGGCTGAACTCGGATATACTTAGTAATGAAATTTTTTGTTTAAATTTCGTTACATATAGAACCGATCGCCCTATTCGCCGCGGTGGTGGTGTGCTCATCGCTGTTACTTCACACTTACGATCGGAACTTGTCGATCTGAATTTTCCAACCAACATTGAGTTTATCTGTGTGAAGTTAGATTTACCTCATCAATCTATTTTTATATCATGTCCCTATATTCCGCTTAATTCCATTTCGGAAATTTATTTAAGTCATGCCAGTGCTATTGAATCAGTTAATAACATTCTTCGTGACCGTGACTCTTTTCGTTCTAGGCGATTTCAAACTCCCTCTCATTTAATGGTCCTTTTCCAGTACATCGGGTTATCTAGTTCCTTCAGCACATCATGATTTCTTGGGCACCATGTTTGACCTCTCCTTGTTTGAAATGAACTCTGTAGTCGATTTTTGAATTCATCACTTGATCTTTTGTTCAGTAATGAAATCACTGGAATTTCGGTGTCAAGATCCCAACCATTATGTCTTCCTGAGGATACTTAACATCGAACATTGGAAATTTTACTTTCTGTAACCTGTCCTGCTTCAGCCCCCACATCTAGATGCAAACGTCGGTTTTGTTTTCGCAATGTTAACTTTGCGCAACTAAATGTAATGTTTCTTGGAACTGATTGGTCTTTTTTAGTCAATTGTAGTGATATGACTACTGCTATTAATTTCTTTTATTCAACGGTATACAATATTTTCGTTGCCAATATCCCGTATATTGTAGATTCGTTAGTTTCATATAAACCACCTTGGTTTACAAGAAGGCTTTCAAACTTAAAAAACATAAAGTCAAGGTTATATAAAAAATTTAAGAGTACTGGATCTTCTATTGTTTTTGCTTTTGTGTAGCTCGGGCTAATTTTCTTTCATTAAATAACCTTTGTTATAAGAACTATCTCTCACGTTGTAGATTGCAATTTTCGAGTGTTCCTAAGCAGTTTTATAACTTTGTTAACTCAAAGCGCAAGTCTTCTTTACTCATCCATGTATCTAGTTAATGAACAAGCCCATAGGTATTGCAGAACTGTTCGCAAAATTCTTTCAATCCACTTATTCCTCAAAATCATATGTTGGCAACTTTTATCCATATTCCACTTACCATTGTAACCAAATTGAAATCAGTGAGGAGAGTCTTCTTTTAAATTGGATACTGTTGAAAGCCACTTTCTCATCCGGTCCAGACAAAGTACTTAGTTGTCTGCTTAAGCACTGTGCGGAATCTCTGTGTAAGCCGCTTCTTAAACTTTTCAATTTATCACTTCAGAGCGCATCTTTTCCTGCTATCTGGAAGGAATCCTTTATTGTTCCGTTACATAAAAAAGGTAACAAAGCTGACTTATCTATTTATAGAGGTATTACCAAACTTTCTGCAATCCCAAAGTTGTTGAAAAAATGCTTACTTCAACCCTTTCTCACTACTGCAAATCTATTATTTCTCCGTGTCAACATGGTTTTATGAAGAATAGATCACCAACTACTAACTTGCTTGAATTTACATCTTTAGTAAATCTTGGTTTTAACGAAAAATGTCAAACTGATGTTATTTATACTGACTTCAGCAAAGCGTTTGATTCCGTTAATCATGATCTGCTTTTACTTAAGCTAGACCTTTTCCTACAAGATCTTCTTTGTTGGATTTCTTCATATTTAAAAAATAGCGAGTGTTTTTTAAATCCACTCTTTCTTGTCCGGTTGATGTCACTTCTGGTGTTCCTCAAGGAAGTCATCTTGGCCCATTACTGTTTATCCTTTTTATAAACGATCTCCCTTCATCCTTGAATTACTCTCGTGTGCTGATGTATGCTGATGATGTCAAACAATGCCTCTCATTTAATGATATCCTTTCGCAAGTCAGATTGCAAGATGATCTAACATCACTGCATTCATGGTGTTCATGCAATCTTCTTCAGCTTAACTGCGAAAAATGCATGTTTATAACTTTTCATCGCCTGAAACCTCATCTTCTTTCTTACACGATCGACAACAATTCATTAGCGCGTGTCTCTACCTTCAGCGACCTCGGCGTCATTTTTGACCCTAAACTGAGCTTTAACCATCACATCTGTTAATAATGCTAAAAGTATTTTTGGTTTTATTAAAAAATGGTCTAAAGAATTTAACGATCCCTACGTTACAAAGCTTCTTTTTATCTCTCTAGTCCGCCCAGTACTCGAGTACTGTTCGTGCGTCTGGAGCCCTCAAAACAAAGTACAAGCAATTCCTTCTTTTTGCACTTCGGGGCTTAAATTGGAACCCTAGTGTACGTTTGCCTTCTTACTCAAGCAGGCTTCTTCTTATAGATCTTTCTTCGTTGAGTAATAATTCCTAATAATTCTTTAGGAATAAGCTTTCATCATAAGCTTATTACTGGTATTGTTGATTCGCCAAGGCTTTTGAGTCAACTTAGTTTCTGTGTCCCTAGTCGTACTACTAGGAATTTTGTTCTTCTTTCTCTAGGTAGGTGCACAACTAACTTTGCCTCACATGATCCATTTCGTGTATTATATGATAATTATAACAAAATTTACCACATCCTTTCTCCTGAGATTTCGCCCATCGCTATCTTGCAACACCTACGATTCTCCATCCACCGTGACTGAATCTGGACGCACAATTTTGGATGGGGTGTATAATGTCTGTCTCTGACCACACATGCTGTGAGTAGGGGCATAGCTAGCTATTTAGCATATAAATGTCTCCCACCGGGTCAGAGAAAGTTTTTTTTTTTTTGCTTAATTAGTTGTAAGGCTTTATTTAAGTATTTTAAATGTTATTTGTTGACAGTATTTTGTCATAATTAAAGTAAATAAATAAAAATAAATAAAATAATTATATTCTTCCTTATGAACATGTCTTTATGTTTTTTAGTAATCACTTGTTGATTTACTTTTATTTAATCACTTTATTAATTTACTTTATTCAATCACTTTATTAATTTACTTTTTTGTTTTATTGAGATTTACATTTTTAATTACGGTGATCATCACTGGACGTCTTTTCGAGATTAATGGTATTGAACAGCACGAAACGGAATGCAACTTTGAAACTCCCTTTTATACTAGTGGAGTGCATTGGCGTACGTGACTAAACGGTTGTATGACATGAATCAATTATTTGCCATGCGCAGATTAATCAATTAATTCTATTTGTTGATTAATTTCCAAGAAGAGAGTTTGATCTTCTTATTATAACTCTTTTCTAACTCTTTTATGATAATGGTGTACGTGACCATTTACAATTATTAAAATATCTTTTGTTACAATAAACTTATAAGATTATAACTATTACATGTTTATGTAATTACTATTATTACATGTTTTTATAATACTGTCAATTTTATAAACACATGTTATTAAATTATATGAATCCTTTTTAATAACTCTCAATTATTACACTCTTATTCTTAATTCTATTCTTTACTTTACCCTTTTATTTCTTTTCATATGATTACATGATTTTACATATTGCATCATCTTTTCAATGATTATAGGTGTTATACTAATTTAATAAAGAAGTATATGAATATGTGAGTAGTGTGATAATGTCACTATACATACATACATTCAATTTTATATGTATAGAAGATAGATAGAAGGTATATATATCTATTACCTCGTTTATATGACGCTTTCTGCGAGGTTCGATATAACGAAAACCTTATTTATAAACACTTTTTCAAATCGAATTTCCCACACAAATCGATTTGACGAAACCTGCGTATGAGAATAGATTTCGGTTTTGTATATCGATTTCCGATGTCATGTAGACACCTAGCTCTGTCATTTCGATTTGAATTTCAGAATGTTGTTTCATAAGAGTTGCCATGTGGTACAACTTTTTGCTTTATTTTAACTTTTTTTAATAATTTGTGATTTATATACTGAAAAATCATTGAAAAACGTTATTAAAAATCAAGATAAGTATTTTACATTAATATATTATTTTATTCAATGTGATTTTAAAAAATAACTTATTTTAATGAGAAAATCACATTATATTTTATGCATATGGCAACTCTGACATAAAGGCCCTTTTAGACGGTGTGCTCAGTCTCAGTCCATTATCGACTCGAAATTCGCACCGATAACCGAAACGATGATTGAAAAATGGCTTATTGTTAGTCCATTTCGATATCTGTAGCGATAACATGACTGAGACTGAACTGACCGTCTAAAAAGCCTTTAAGCACAAAATTCGATATTCGTTATATCGAACATCGCAGAAATGATTTGAGCGTCACATAAATGAAGTATATATCTCTATCTATACTTCTATATTTACATATATCTATCTGTCAGCAGAAGCAAGACAAAATCAAAAATTAAAAAAAACGACGACTGCGACTGACGACGAATTGCAAAATCAGATCACTTGCTGCTGCTTCGACTTATACCAATGACGAAAAGCAAAAGTAAATCAAAATTTACAAAACGTTGAGTGCTGCTGTTGCTTTGATTTTTATCAGAGATAATTTTCTTCTGTTGCTTTGATTGCGACTTTCTTTTTTTTCAGAAGCACAAGCAGCAGTAAAAGCAGAAGAAATGAAACTTATTGCAGTTTTTTAAACGCTGGTTAATTACATGTTCCTATCTTTAAGAAACATGCAAAACGGCATATGAATGAATTCAAGCATGTCTCTAGTATATTAGTGTAATCAACTCCCGCCAGAAGAAGAAGAGACAACAAAGGGTACATGGCAACATAATAACAAAATACACACGCACATTCATCAGTAGCGTATTTCGGTTCAGTGCTGTCCTACACATTTCTGCCATACCTGATAATATAAGAGTCATTTTTTGTGCCGACCAACGTTATTGCGGGAGAGAAAGAAGATCATTTATTTGTGTTGCATTTGCCCTTGCTAGCGAATGATTGAACTTTGTTGTCGATTTTTTGATACTATTTATTTGAAGTAACTGCTACACTTTTTTCATTTCTTCACGGGAGTGAATAGTATTATAAGTTTGTCATGAAGTTTGTAACACACAGATGCAGACATCGCGGACCACATAAAGTATATATATTTGTGATCAGCTCGATGAGACGAGTTGATTTAGCCATGTCCGTCTGTCTGTCTGTATGCATGCAAATCAGTCCCTCAGTTTTTGAGCTAGAGAGCTGAAATTTTGCACATAGGTTTCTTATTACCATACCCATACGAACCCAAATTAAATGGCAAACTTATAAAGAATAAAAGTACAATAAAATTGGCACTCAAACTAATGTGATGCTAAGAAAGGAAGGTTGGATGTAACTCGGAGGAGCGTGAAGAGTATTACATCTTTGGCATAGCCAATGATAGCCTTCTTTCTGTTTTTTTTTTCATTGCGTCTAGTTACAGTACTATAAGAACTAACGAGCAATTTGCAGTGGATACAAATAAAAAAAAAATGCTGTACCTAGTATAGTATAGTACAATACTATACTAAGTTTCTAATGGATTAAATCTTCTGGTTTTTTGCATTTAAGTCTTCTTACCCATTGGGCCGAGTCCGTGAGGGTTGCGGCTTCATCATTTATGTGGTTGATCAGTCTCTCTTTGTGGGAGTTAGCTGCTTTTTTAATAACGACCGCAACCGAATCGATTGCGAGATCACGTTCGAGATCAGAACTGCGAATGTACCAAGGGGCACTAGCAGCACATCTCAGCACTTTGTTTTGGAACCTTTAGATTTGTTGCGCATTGCTTAAACTGCAACAACCCCATAACTAAGCACCGTAAGTCCATACAGGTTTTAAAATCTGCTTATATAGGAGTATCTTATTGTGAATGGTTAACGATGACTGTTCACCCATAAGCCAATACATATTTCTATATTTTAATGCCAATTCTTCTCTCTTTTTCTTAACGTGTGCGCTCCACCTGAGCTTAGCATTTGTATACCGTTAATAAAAAGTGGAAGATATCGCACTTTATTGTACGTGAAGTTATTGTGCATTTAGTTTAATTTGCCACTTTATCGTCCAGTCATATATTTTGTTTAGAGAGTTCTGTAATTTCGAGTTAGATTCCAACTCTGTCTTTCCGACCGAGAGAATAGCTGTGTCATCGGCAAGTGTCGCTGTGACGCAGTTTTGATTGCATGGAGGTCACACGTAAAGAGTAGATATAGGATAGGACCCGATACGCTTCCCTGAGGAACCCCAGCCTTTATCTCTTTGAGTTGTGAATAATCATCTTCTTGTTTTACTCGAAAGTAACGGTCGGATAAGTACGAACTTAATGTGCAAGAGTACTAGTTTGGTAGAAGCGCATTGATTTTTTTCAGTAACCCAGCATGGCAACGCCTTTGAAAAGTCAAGGAACACCGCACTACAGGTGTTTTTCTCTTCAAATGCATTTTCAATAACACGAGTTATTCTATAGATTTGGTCTATTGTTGAATGTTTCGAACGGAACCCAAATTGGTATGGAAGGTATAATTCTTTGAACCAATAATTTTTTCAGCCAATTTTGATAGCATGGGGAGAAGCGAGATCGGTCGATAGGACGTTAGTTCGTTCGCTGATTTGCCTGGTTTATTAAACATAACAGCCTCTGCCGTTTTCCAATAAATTGAAAAATATTTTAGCTTAAATGTTGCGTTGATGATACATGTTAACTGTTTAATTATTTTTTTTGGCAGAAGCTTTAATATTGGAGCACTTATTTAATCATACTCCGGCGATTTTTTTGGTTTCAATTTAACAATTTCATCGGTTACTTCGTCCAAGCACAAGTAAGCAGTTGAAACTTCTTTGGCAATGAAAAAGTCAATTAAATCTGGTGTTTACTGTGGATCTGTTGGCCAATATGTTGGCTTGTTAGTCGATACAGTTTATGCAGCCTGTCTCTCGAAGTGTGTCATACAATTCCCTTCCTCTGGTCGTTATTAGTCTTGACCCCCAATGTACGTGTTGGCGTTGTAGTCACCACCCATTATGAATCTATATTTGTGACTGTTAATAAGTTGAACATATTCGGCGCGTTTGAGCTGAATCCTTGGAGGACTGTATACCGCAGTTATTGATATTTTACTATCAGCATCTATCGTGACGGTGGTTGTTTGAAATTCGTCTGTGCAAATTTTTTCTTCTTCAAAATGCTTAATGCTCGTTTTGATGATAACAGCGCTACCTCCCCTTGCGCAGTTGTTTGGGTGGATAGTATAAGTTAAGGCACTCCTTTGTTAACTAGCTTATACTCTCTCTTTTCTTATCTTTGTTTTACTCTTATTATACTTATTATACTTATATTGATGTTTAAGTTATATTTTAGTTAGTTTCAATTCAGAGCTCATGTAAGACACATAGTGTCGTATAAATAAATATTTAATAATAAAATACTTAATTGGCGCCCGAGGAGGGACCGCGAGTGAAGTTTTTATGTAAAATTCGCGGTAAAAAAATTTAATTGTAGATTTGGCTCCTTAGTAGCGATATTAATAATTAATTCGCAAAAAGGTTTGATCCAGAATTTAATTCAAATATTGTTTAAATAATTGTTTAAAATTTAATACATTAATATTGTAAATTTAGTAAAATTGTTAGAAGTTAAGTTCATTATTATTATTTAAGTAAAATTATTATAGGTTAAATTCGTTATTACTTGTAATTGTAAGTTAAGTTAGTAGCCATGACCGATCCCAAAGTAACCTTGACAGATCCCAGGATAACCTTAACAGAAGCCCAGGTAACCATGACAGATTCCCAAGTAGTCTTAACAGTGCCCCAAACGACAGGTGACGTTCCTAGTAGTTCACAAACATTTTCAACTGAAAAGAAGCGAGAGCTAGTTGAGATTATAAAACAGGTTTTAAGTTCCCCATTAATAGAGTCGGTGCAGCAAAATCAAAGTGTTGATAGTCTACAAAGTGAAGGAGATTCTGAAAGAATTCCTGATATGGTGAAAAGTTTGAGAGATTTTTCAGGGAAATCAGGGGAGTTTAACTCTTGGCGGAAGGCAGTAGACAGAATTTTATCTTTGTATTCCCATTATAGGGGGACAGCCAAGTACTTTGCAATTTTGCATGCCATTCGTCTCAAGATAATTGGTGAGGCAGACGTTGCCCTTGAGTCGTATCTGATACCTTTAGATTGGGGTGAAATTAAAAAGTGTCTTATGCTTCATTACTCCGATAGTAGGGATATTCTAACATTAGAGCATCAAATGGCAATGACAGTACAAGGAAATAAATTTATCACTGAGTTCTATCAAGTTTTTTCCCAATTATCTTTAATACTGGATAAGATAGATTGCCAGGAGTTGAGTGAAGATTCTGTCCAAGTCATGACTCAATCTTACCGGGGAAAGGCTCTTGATACTTTTATTCGTGGATTAAGTGGAGATTTGCCTCGTTTGTTGTGTGTAAAGGAACCGGCTAGTTTGCCTGAGGCACTTCAAATGTGTCGGAGATTGGAAAATTTAAATTGTCGAATTGTTCCCACAAATTTTAGAAATTCTGTCACTAACCATACTCAACCCTTTAACTCGGAAACCGGTCCTGCACAGTATAATAGTTCCTATGCTTCTCGTCCACCAACTCAATGGAAATTTAACCAGCACCACCCCCTAATGCAAGACCATCAATTTAGCTCTAGACCAAATCATCGGCATAGCTTCCATCAGCATCCTACCCAACATCCTCAGCAACACAATCATCAATTAGATTCTAGACCTTTGATTCCACCAAAGTCATCAACTCAACTCCAAAATACAATTCAACCAAGAACGGTTTCTTACCGGAATAGACCAAATCATGAGGACAGTAGTGAAAGTCGTTCAAACAAGAGTAACCCAAACGGAGTTCAACGGGTCTTTAATACCGAAGTAGCTAAGAATTCGGTTCAGGATAGTGATCAAGGGGATGACATTAATTTTTTGGACTATGAGGAAGATACGGTAGTTAATGAAGAAATTGGGAAATTAAAGTTTTACTTATTACCAACCCTAATGACTCTTGATGCAATAATAGGGAACGACACACTTAGGGATTTAAATGCAGTGATTTATACAGGGGTAAATTATTTTGAACTTCTTGGTAAATACAAGCACCCCATTCAGCAATTTAAGATCAATTCTATTGCCAACACAGTAACACGGTTAACACATCTCAATTTGGAGGATAGGGGAAAATTAGAACAATTAATTAACGCTTGTCCAACTTTATTCTCTGACCCTGATGAAAAACTCACGTATGTTACTGATGTAAAAGCTGAAATTAGGACAGAGGATGATAGACCAATCTACTCTAAAACCTATTCGTACCCAATGCCTTTGAAGGGAGAAATAGATAGGCAGATTCAGGAATTATTGGAAGATGGCATTATTCGTCCATCTAGATTTCCCTTTAGTTCACCAGTGTGGATTGTACCAAAAAAACTAGACGCTTCAGGGTTAAAGAAGTTCCGTATGGTGATTGATTATCGTAAGTTAAACGAGAGCACTTTACCGGATAGGTATCCAATCCCAGATATTACCACTATATTGTCTAACTTGGGGTCCAAAAGGTATTTTTCGACAATAGATCTCAAAAGTGGGTTTCACCAGATTGCTTTACATGAAGCAGATATAGAGAAAACTGCTTTTTCCATTGCAAATGGAAAATTCGAGTTTACTCGACTGCCATTCGGCTTAAGAAATGCACCTGCAATTTTCCAACGAATTATGGATGATGTTCTACGGGAGTACGTTGTTACGTCTATATTGCTCTTGCAAAGAGGAGCATTTCGATAGTATGAAGATTATTTTTGATACTTTAGAGAAAGCAAATTTTAAGGTTCAAATTGATAAATGTGAGTTTATCAAGGAGGAAACTGACTTTCTTGGTATCATAGTAGGGCAAAATGGTATTAGCGCAAATCCTAAAAAAATGGAGGCCATACTAAATTTTCCTCGTCCGAAAACGGTCCATGATTTGCGTTCATTTTTGGGAATGTCAGGGTACTATCGTAGGTTTATAAAAGCATACGCAGAAATAGTTAAACCTTTAACGGAGATACTTAGGGGATGTTTAGGTAGTATTCGTAAGAACGAGTCTAAAAGGGCAAAGTTAAATTTAACAGAGGAACAGATTCGGGCTTTTAAGCAGATTTAAAAATGCTTGGTGTCAGATGATGTGATGCTTCATTATCCAGATTTTGAGAAAACCTTTGAGCTCACAACAGATGCATCCAATTATGCGTTGGGAGCTGTTCTTTCGCAAGAGGGTAGACCGATTTGTTTCCTTTCAAGAACGTTGAGTAGAACGGAGGAAAACTATGCGGTGAATGAAAAGGAGATGTTAGCTATAATTTGGGCGCTGCAATCGTTACGATGTTTTTTGTATGGATCAAAGAAAGTCAGAATATTTACAGACCACCAGCCTTTGACTTTTGCTTTGAGTAGTAGAAATACTAATATGAAGATGGAAGGCAATATTAGAGGAGTACAATCATGAATTAGTATATAAGCCCGGTAATACGAATGTGGTTGCAGACTTTTTATCACGACCCCCGATTGCAAATCTTAACTCATTAGCAACAATAGGTCCGGGCGAGTCTTCAAATCACTTGATTCCGATAGTTGAAGCTCCAATAAATTCGTTTAGGAATCAATTGTTCATTGAGGTAGGGGATTCATTTTATCAGTTTACAAGTATTTTCCCTGGATACAATAGGCACATTATTTCGGAACCCGAATTAACCCCAAGTAAACTCATTAACATTTTAAAACAATACCTTAATCCATTGGTTTTGAATTGCATTAAAACCACTGATCCCATTAAGATGGAAATTCAGTCAATTTTTCAAGATTATTTCCATAATTATAAGGTTCGATTTTCCCAAATTTTTGTGTCAGATATTATTACAAGAGAGGAGCAAGGAAAAATTATTGTCGAAACGCATAGAAGGGCTCACAGGAGTGATAGGGAGAATAGACTTCAGATTTTTAATTTCCCTCAATGTCGAGGAAAATAAAGGAAATGGTAAGGAATTGCAGAATCTGTAAAGAAAATAAGTATGAGAGGCACCCGAATGTGCAACAGTTGGGTATAACCCCAATGCCAACTTTCCCAGGACATTCTCTGCATGTAGATATTTTTGCAACTAATGGTTATAAAGTACTTACGGCAATAGACAAGTTCACTAAGTTTGCAGTCGGTAAGAGAATTGATGGCAAAAGTGTTGAGGATGTTAGAAAACCGTTAAGGGAAATTCTTTTTTATTTTGGCGTACCAAAATCTGTTGTGTTCGACAATGAGAAGGCATTTAACTCTCAAGCGATTCGATTTATGGTTGAAAATGACTTAAAAATTAAAATTTTTACAACACCACCTTATAAAAGTGAGGTCAATGGTCAGGTGGAACGTTTTCACTCAACTCTTTCGGAAATAATGAGGTGTTTAAAAGAAGAGTATCCATTAAAAGATTTTGGTGAATTACTCGAATTCTCAGTAAATGAATATAATCATTCCATACACTCTACAACGAACAAAAGACCTGTGGATTTGTTTTTTGGTAGGGTAGCAACTTTTGGACCCGATGTTATGAAAGGTCTAGGGAAAATAATTTCCAGAGACTTTTGGATAGGCAGCAAAGGGACATAGCATATCATAATAGGGATAGATCGGAGCCGAAAGATTATCAACCAGGTCAGCAAGTTTTTGTTAGGCAGAATAAAAGATTAGGCACTAAATTATCTAAGCGTTATAAGGGGGGAAATAGTAAAGGTTAAGTTGGGTTGACTAAATATTCAATCGGGGACGATTGACAATAAGGAGGGAGTAGTTAAGGCACTCCTTTGTTATCTAGCTTATACTCTCTCTTTTCTAATCTTTGTTTTACTCTTATTATACTTATATTGATGTTTAAGTTATATTTTAGTTAGTCTCAATTCAGAGCTCATGTAAGGCACATAGTGTCGTATAAATAAAGATTTAATAATAAAATACTTAATATATATGTTATACAATTTTTAAATTTATTCGAGGATTCCTTAGTATAATAAGTCTCGGCTATTAAGCACACATCAATTTTTTCTGAGTCTAGAGTCATTTCCAGCTCATGTTGGTGTTTCAAAAGCTCATTTGCGTTCCATTCCATTACTTTTAGGCATTTTTACTTTTTGTACACTTTGCAGTCTTTTTTCTAAGAGCAAATTAAATTCTTCTTGCATCGAAAGTTTTTTTTTTTTTAAATTTGTTTCAATATACTTTCTTCTTCAGTCTTATTGCCCTTTAAGGTTTCTGCAAATGTAAGTACCTTTGGGGCAGTATCTGATGGTGTGGCGGCTTGGTAATTGTTATTAGTTTCATTTCGGGAATCTTTAACCTGACTAAAATTAGATTCTTTGGTGAGGTTAGGAGCTCTATCATTAATTTTTTGCTGACTTGTTTTTTTATCTCTTATTTTTTGTAACTCTTTGGCAACAAGTGATCCTCTGTAGGTGCTTCTCCACAATTGCAGCATTTTGGTTGCTGTTGTTCTGGTTTAGTGCAGAGGGAAGTTTTGCGTTTTCCTGCACATTTCACGCATATTGGCTATTTACTGCAATAGTTTTGAGTATGTCCAAAGGACTGGCAAGATTTGTATTGAGGTATTAAATTCGATTGCCTAACTGCCTAAATTTTAACAACAGAATGCAATATGGTTTTTATTTCATGAACTCTGTTGACGTTTTCCGAAGCTTTGAAAGTTAGAAGGAACAGAGGTTGCTTTGCTTTCCATTTCAGTATATTCACTGCATTTGTAATTTTTAGTCCTTGGCTTTTCAGATCAGAAATTATTTTATTAGGATCACATGAGTGTTGTAGGTTTTTGACTATCACCTTAATTGGTCTTGTTTGTTTATCTTGATAGGTATACCATGAAATTTTTTCCTTATTTAATACTTTGGTAATATTTTGTAATACTGTAAATTTTGGCTAAATCGCTTCATATTCTAATTGTTTCATATTCTCTTGCGCATTTTATTTCATTGCCACCACCTCCTGGTGGAGGTGATCGACCAATTTCCATATTAGATGCGAATTTTCAAAAATTAAATTTATAATTGACTTATGATATTGAATTCCCTAATATGCTGCATCAAATGAAACTTAAGGGTATTGTTGTTTGTTAATAATAACTGAACGACAAAAAACCACTGGTTTTGGATACAGTTGATTATGCTGTTGTTGTTATTAACTACTACTGCTAGCTAAATACAATTGAAAACAACAACGTTATCCATGAGAGCGATAGAGATAACGAATCTTTCTTTCATGAAACGTTTGCTCATTATTACAATAAGCTTCGCGAACTTAATTATCATGCTTCACTGCCCATCTCTGATAGACATTACACATTTATTTAAATATTACATTGAATATTCCCATACACACACTCACACATACGCCTGAACTTATGCCTGCTTTGACTATTTCATTCTTCTCTCTTCCCCCCTTAGCACAACGACAAAGCATACGATGCCATCTCAAGCAATTCGCTTGTATATTTGTGTGTTTGCTACTGGTTTTTGTTTTTAGTATACCCACGAACGTTGCCTTATATTGCATGTGAGTGAGAGAGATGAAGATCAATTATTGGTGTTGTGTTTGCCCTTGCTAGAGAATCAACGAATTTTGTTGTATATTTTTTGATTCTATTTATTAAAAAAATTAATACTTAAAATATATTAAAAGTGAAAAAAATAAGTATGCAACCCATTAGTATTCATTTGTCATTTAAAAAAATAATTATTAAAATCGGCTTAGTATAGTGTGCGCTAGATAAAAAATGTTAAAAATTTGGTATAAAGTGCCTCTATCTCCAATACATCGACACCTACCAAGTCCAACTGAAGCATAAACCATCTTGGTGACCCCATAGATAATAATAACGGGCCCGAAAGCACAGCGACCAATAAGATCTATTGTGCATTGGTGACCCCATAAGTAAAACTAAAAATTTATCGAAATTGGTCTAGCCGTTTAGGAGAAAAATAGTCAAAAAATTTTGTACACTCGAATTTTATATATAAAAATATAAAAACAAAAAAAAAAAAATGGTTATATGGGCTTTGTATGTAACGCTTTCACGCAAACTATACTGAACCAATTTTAATAATTTTTTTAAATCCTCTAATTATGCAAAGGAATAGAGTGGCACACCTACTTTTCGGATCGGAGCCGCTGTTGTCGAGAAATTGGTGAATACAATTTTGCATGTAAGGCTAAGAGACATATTTTAAAATCAATCTGACAATTATGTCAATATTAATATTGAATTAGTCTGATTTTTCAATACGTTCTACAATTAGAAAGAACAGCATCACGTCGGGAGCATAGCACGCCGGGTCCGCTAGTAATACATAAAAACATAAATATATTCCATTTGTTGAAAAAGAAAACAACTTAAAAACATGAAGAAAGGTTATCATTGGCTATGCCAATGATGTAATACTCTTCACGTTCCTTCGAGTTGCATCCAACCGAACGGCGTCAAATTCATCACTATATTCTCTTTGTCAAAGTTTGAGTATCAAGTGTAAGCACAGTTTGAGTGGCACTGTACTTTTACTCTTTATAAGTTTGTCATTTAATTTGGGTTTGTATGGAAGGTACCCCTCCTGGGTAACCCTAGGATCTTGAAATTTACATTGTTGATGAATTTGGAGCAGAAACTTATAGTGTCCAAATTTCAATCGATACGTCAAAAAACAAAAATGTTTTTCAAATAGGAACACTTTACCTTTAATGTACATCACACTGCTTTTTATGTATGAATGATAATTTTTATAAGTTTAAAATTTAAAGTATATTGAATGATTTTAGCAATGTGTTTTTGTTGAATACTGCTCTCCAGACAATCCAAACATTATCTATTATGTTAAGGTCCGGCGAGTATGGTAGCCAGTTCAAAAATGTGACGGTCAGTGTATATTAGGCATTATAAAATCCATGGCAAAGACCCAAAAAGGTTGTCAAATGATGGGATAGCCTTTTTTCGAATGTCTTGACAAGATTTAGAATTAATTTTTGGCGATAAAAAGTGACGTAGATTATGACACCTTTATACATTTCCCCAAACTATAACTCCACAGACTCGGCTGTAAAAACGATCTAACTGATGAGTATGCTTTCTCAAGTCATGGAAATAATTATTAAAAGCCATCAGGGCCCTCCAAATTAAATTCTTTTCATTATAAAATACCACCTTATGACAATCATCATGCCACATTAAGTCATCAAAAACTTAACTGTGTTTCTTTATGTGCAATGTTGAGTGGTGGTTTTTTTTAGTTTTAGACGTTGGAGGTGTTTAGCCTTCGAAACAGTTCGCCAGACAGTGATTTGGTGACATGGACTCTAGTATTAGCTTAGATTTATCATGGAATTTAGATGCTTCGAGCAATATAGCCCGCATGTCTGGACCAGAGTGTACACTATGTGTGACCTTTCTTTATTTTTCCATAATTTTCAATATTTTGAATAAAGTTATGAGCTAGTTTACGGTTTCTATTTTTCGTTATATCAGTCACAGAGATGTCACATTCTCTTTAGGCTATTATTTTGGCTTGTTCAGCTATATTTAAGGCTTTTCCCCGACCCGCTATTGAAACCTATAGAAGTTATTTAAAATACTCAGATTCAATAATTGATAACTTTACTTTTCCGACGAAGCTGCGGAAATAAAACCAAAATCGTAACGTGCTATTCAAGTGAAACAAAATAATATACGTAAATTTATACAAAATTTTCAAAAAGTTGTAACATATTTAGTTTTTGCTTTTTCATTTTTTCACAGTTTTGTTTCAGTGAAGGTCTAGTGCTACTTTTATTTTGGAATTACATATTTATATGTGTCGAGTATTCGTACACACTTCATATACACAGTACACTCAGAGCATAAAAATGAACCACTAGAATACTAGACACAGTTTGACAAAACAAAGCATAACCAATTACATAGTCTATCCTTCCAGGTGTTACATACTGTATGTACAAACGTACATTTGTATTTAGATACAATGAAACTAAAAACTTGAATAACGAACAATAACTTTTTATGAATGAAAAATATACTAAAACGAAGTAACAGATTATTTTATAAACTCATAGAGTGGTGGCGAAAAAGGTAATTTTCCTGGTGCAAATTCAGAAGCGTTAAAGGCTTCGATCTCATTGGCACTTAAATCGTCCATTTTGCTATAAATTGAATAGTTGAAATGAGCTCCATGTGGTCTAAACTGTGGTTGTATTTCTTGTAGAGATTCGTTTTGGCTAAATGCAAATATACCAAATGCCGACAAGGGATGAATAATGTGTGAAGCTTGAGCAAATTCTTGCCCATTATTTGATTGTCCAAATAAATTATCACTAGTAATATTTGTATGACCAAAATTAACAGGGTATTGCGCTGATCGGGTAAAATTGTCAAATTCTTGTAATTGATGTGTCTGCCCAAATAGGTTGACACTACCTTGCGGTTTTATTTGTTTTGTTGTTTGTCCAATATTTCCAACTATTTGCTGTGACGGTTCTTCTCCAAAAATTGACGAGTGTATTTGCTGCTGGCCAAATACGTTTGAAATCGTTATTTCATGACCAAAATTGCTAGCTTTGTTAATAAAGATACAGTTATATACAGCAAACAATCTACATAGATTTATTACCTGCATTACTAATCGAATTTTTGATGTTAGACGTAGATTTTGATATATCAGGTAAATCGTAGATATTTGCACACTCTTCAAGCAGTGATGGTGTTTCTAATAATAACTTTGTTTTGTTCGTAATGAAAAGGGTTTCTTTGTTAAATCTTTCTTGGAAATGATCAAAACAGTTATGCTTCTTTGCTTCGTAGCATAAAAATCTAATTTCTTCAAAAGATTTGTCTTCAATAAAATACTTTAAGGTAGGCTTATCTTTGAAAGGACCATAGCATGAAAATATCCACTGTTTTCCATTTATAGCAGTATCCAAATCGGTTTTTATTAGTTGTCTAAAATACGTAAGGAATTTGAGATAGTTATCGGAATCTGTATCAAAACTCCTACTTTATATCGAAATGTTCGTTGTAACACTTTACTCCAAAACGGCAATTTCCTTGCACAAAAAACTTGCACAACACCATTTCGGTATATGTACGTATATATTGCCTTTACCGTCCACGAAGTGTGCTAAAAATACTGATGTAAAAATGTATCATTTGCAAATAATTTTGAAAACAAAAATAAAATGTTTTGCGCTGTTTAATTTTTCTCTTCTATACGTTTATCATGTTTTTGAGAAACCAACAAGCAAGTATGAGTACATACAAACATACATATATCCACAAAAAGTATATAAACAGTTTGACAAGTAAATGTTTGCAAAAGGAATACGCTTTTTACACGGGAGATAAATCCAACTGCATTTTAAATAGCTGTTTTTTGTTTTGGTTATACATGCACATGGAACTTTGTGGGTAATTGTGAGAAATCAGAATTGAAAATTTGTGAAAAATAATTGATTTAGAACATATAACAGTTTATGCACATACTTCTCCCGTAGTTTGTAAATGTTTTAACAAAAATTTTACAATTTGAAATTTACTTAAAATTGTTGTGTGCCAACGCAACGAAAAAAATACCGATGGTAACGAAAAAGTTGGTAACAATGACAATAAGTTTGGCAGCGCTACTGTAGAGTGACCAGCATTATATCGACATTATTTTTGCATTTTTCAGAGATGCAAATGAAAATGGAAAGTGGTGTTCACAGTACTATTTTCACATCTTTAACAGTTGTTTTTTAATTACTATACACACAAATGCAAAGTGCGAGCAAACAGTGAGAAATTAAAATTGAAATTTTGTGAAAAATACATAATTTAGAACATTTTGATGAGTAAAGTTATTATGTGCCATCATCAGCTGTTTATTGCCGCGCAACAAAAAAAAAAAAGAACAAGAGAGTCGAAAATCACATACAAATTAGCAAAAATTTACAAACACTAGAAACAAATGGGAACACCATTGCATTTTGATCGGCATCTCGATGAAATGCTGAATATGTGTGATATGCGGCATTTCTATTACAACAACCATTATTTCCCTGTAGTTGTTCTAAAATTAAGCCGCATTTCGTATGCATTTCATCGAATTGCTAACCCTCGCACTGTAAAATAATGCAAATATGATGCATCACATCGGCTACGAGAACCTTTCTTACATTCTGCCTGTTGCTGTTGTAGTCGAAAATGTTTCGATATGTTTCATTTTTTCATTGTGTTAACATTTATAACTATAGCAGGTGCTGCCAGATAGACACATTAATTAATTTATCTTTTATTTATATAAGCTGATTTACAGTGGAGCGGAATCATATAGCCTTTCCACAGTGAGTAAAAAGTTGAGAGTTCTGATTTTGGATCTACAATGTGCTCTGGTGTGTTCTGGTGAGCTCTATATAGCTGTTTTTTGTTTTAGTTATACACATACGTGAAACTTTGCGCGCACTTTGTCAAAATTAAACTGATAATTTTCGAAAAATACATTAATTAGAAAGTTACTTGTTTTATTAAAATTGGAACAATAAATTAACAAATGATGCCCATGACTGGAAATGGCTAAAAGTTGGCAGCGCTACTGTAGGATGACCAGCTGTAAAAGTGAGTTCAAATTAAGTTCTGGAGAACATAAGCTGAACTCTGTGTTCAACAACTTTTTACTCACTGTGGAAAAGCTGATATATGCAAATAAAAACGGAAAGATGTGTTCACAGTACTATTTCCACATCTTGAACAGTTGTTTTTTATTTTGATTATACACACAAAAGCAACGTGCGCGCAATGAGTGAGAAATTAAAATTGAAATTATGTGAAAAACACATTATTCAGAACATTTTACTGTGTATGCACATAGTTCTACCAGCTCCTTTTTACATCCCTGCTACGTACTTTGTTACAATTTTACAAAAAAATTTACAATTTAAAGTTTCCTTAAAGATATTATGTGCCATCATCAGCTGTTTATTGCCGCGCAACAAAAGAAAGAACAAGAGAGTCGAAAATCACATACAAATTATCAAAAATTTACAAACACTACAAACAAATGGAAACACCCTTGCATTTTGATTCGGCATTTCGATAAAATGGTGAAAAGATGCGGCATTTCATTTTACAACAACAGCTCTAATTTCGTCTTCATTTCATCGAAATGCCACATCATCGCACTATAGTGCTGGAAAAACATCGATGTTTCTATGTTTTTGGGGAAAGAACATTGATGTATCGACCTTTTTCTAATGGTCCACCTCAGTCGAGTTCGCAATATAGTCCAAGGAATATAGCCACAAAAAAAAAGAAACTGCAGAAAAATTAGCGGAAAGCTGTATTTTTGCAGGAAGCTTCTTTTTGTGGTTGTTAATAAAATCCCAAATGTCTCCATCGCACATGTGACGCCAAAAAAGTTATGGGTGGTCAAAGGTCTCGAAAAACGGTTTATTGAAAATATCTCGGCAACGGCCACTTTTATCGACAAAATAGTATATATACCGAGACCATTTTTTTTTTAACTCAAAATGGGACATCTTTACAATAATGCGTTCGTAATCTGCGGGTGGCCATCTGCATCAGATTTTATTGTGTGGTGAATTAAAATACCTATTAATGTTTTGTCCAAAGATGGTTGTTATTACACTAACACATTATTAGTTCCTCGTCTACACGCGCCTCCAGTATTGACATTGGCATAGTTTCCACAAAATGCCACGACTTTTGCTAAATAACGTTGGGCACTTCAGCAACGTGGATGCAATACGGAGGGAACTAATTAGGAACTTTGGAGTGAAACATACCAAAGCCTCTACAACCAAGCCATCAATTTACGGAATTATAATGTGAGTGACTACTACAAATCCCTAAGATAGAATACTAGATAAGTTAGACACGAAATATGATTTTGATGAAGGAAGACCTGTAGAATTATCTCCTACTGTTAATGAGTCCATAATTCTGAAAACATTTTTAAACGGAATCAACCCCAATCTAACCACTATCATTTATTTTAGAAATATAAATAATTTAAGAGAAGTTATTATACACTTCAGGAAACAGGCTTACTTTACATAATAATTATAACAAATCTCAATGAAACAATTACACACAGAATCAAAATAGACAATATGATCATGCATCAGGCCAAGATAGACATAATGGCAGACAATCGGGGGAGGTCCGGCAAGATCGTTTTTCAGGACAACACCGACAGAACAATTCAATAGTCAATTTGATCGTTCATCTGGTCAAACTAGATCAAGTGATGTAGACCATGTAGAGCAGAAAAATGTTCACTTAGCAGCCGGTCATTATATTAACCGATAGTAAAGGTTACTATAGGGAAAGATAAGATTAAATTTTTATTAGATACGGGATCTACAACATCCCTACTAAATAAACACTATCTACCGCAGTATGAACGAAAAATACTAAAAGATCATTTTTTTAATACACTAAGATAATAACTGAATTACCGAAAGAATTTAATGACAGAAATTTAATGAGCTGGAAACGGAGTTTTAAGGAAAATGCTTTGAAGGAATAATAGGTAATAATATCTTGACACCTTTAAAGGCACATACAAACCTTGAAGAACAGTATGCCGAAATAAACAATATTCGAACAAATTTTTGAATATATTACCCTTTAATATTGATGTGAATGATAATCTTTACGAAAAACTTGTTAGGGAAGATAAGAATCCTGAGGAGACGGCACTTCTCAAAAATCTCTTATCAAAAGACGGTGACATTTCTTTCAAGAAGGACAAGAATTATCCCATGCTCACACAGTGCAGCATGAAATCGTTACCTTTATATTCCAAAATATATAAGTACCCTCAAATCCATGAGGAAGAAATAAAAAAGCAAATTACAGAAATGCTTAAGCATGGTATTATTGCTGAAAGTAGTTCAGCGTACAATTCACCATAGTGGATTGTACCAAAGAAGTTACATAATTCAGGAAAAAGGAAGTGGCTCATCGGTATTGATTATAGATTATTGAATGAGGTCACAGCAAATAAAAATAAAATATTTTTCGAAAAATTGAGGTGAGCTCAATATTGCACAACAACCGACCTCGCAAAGGGATTTCAATAGATTTTGATCAATGAAAATGATCAAAAGAAAACGGCATTTTCCAAACGTTTTGGACAATATGAATTCAAACGAATGTCTTTTGGGTTAAAAAATGCCCCACCAACTTTTCAGAGATTAATGAACTCAGTACTAAGGGACTATATTAATCAGATCTGTGTTGTGTACCCTGCAGGTACCGCTCGAGCGGGAACTGCAATAATCATTAAAAATACCATAAAATTTTCAATCTACAAACCAATTGTACAACAATGCGCGCAAGTCACGATTGTTGAGCTGCAAACGATCACTGGGAGTATAAAAATTGCTGCAGCATATCTGCTTCCAAGACATCAGGTTACACAGGGAATGTTCAAATCATTATTTGATTCGTTAGGTCACAACTTCATAATCGGAGGAGATTTTAACGCCAAGCATCAATGGTGGGGAGCCAGAATTAACACCCCAAAAGGAAAAGAACTCTTAAAATGCATCAGTTCAGGCAACTACTCCGTAAGTAGATCCGAATAGACATCCGGATGTACTGGACATAATAATACATCATGGGATTGATAAAAGAAGACTGAACATTAGTGATTACCATGATCTATGTTCTGATCACTCGGCTGTAATTATCCTTCTGAATATCCCGGTCGATCTAAAAATTCGATATAAAAGCTTACTCAAGAAGAACACTGATTTAGTTCCGCCGTTGGTTAAATGAAAAGATCAACTTAAATATAGAATTAAAAAACAAGCAGGATATTGATGACACTATCGAATGGCTTAACAACAAAATTTATGTAGCAGCTGACATATCTACTCCTAAACCTAGACACAGTAATCCTACATACCAAAACTACTCATTGTACTCCAACGAAATTAGAATGCTAGTGACTGAAAAAAGAAGATTGCTACGCATCTGGCAACGAACACATTCTCCAAGTGACAAAAATGCTTTTAAAACTTGACTTGCAAAACAGTTAAAATCAAAACTCGCCAATTTAAGAAATGATGCCTTTGGAGATTTTCTTGAAGCGGCTGAACCGAATGGACCTGAGTGTGTCCTATGGTGAGGAACGAGTACCTCAAGCATGCCATTCGGAGAATATCACCGCTCAAAAATTCAAATGGATAATGGTGTCACAGCAGCAAAGCCAAAGCTGAAGCTTTTGCCTCCCACCTTCAACAACATTTCACCCACTTTCTGATATGCAGTCCTACTGAGGAAGGAGAAGTGGAACACGCTCTCAATGTCCTATGCCAGCTTAGTCCACCTGTGAATCCGATCAGAGTGCAAGTAGTCCAAACTAAAATCAATTCGCTTAACACAAAGAAATCTAAAGTGTACGATGGAATTGATGCTGCAACCATAAAAGCCCTACCAATTATATGGCAACTCCTGTTAATACAAATTTTCAATGGATGTCAAACAAGCCTTTGACGGGTGTAGCATAAAGGGCTTCTATATAAAATCAAAAATAAACTACCATCACCACAATTTCATATCTGTAGATCATACCTGACCAATAGAAGATTTTATGTCAGAGTTGAAGATGCCAATTCGTCGATCAATCTGGTGTCCCTCAAGGTAGTGTATTGGGTCCATTACTTTTTACCCTTTACACTGCAGATATGCCTTACCCAACTGGGAAGAAATGACAATTGCCACCTATGCAGATGACACAGCGATATTAGTCAGGTCATCAAGTATCAGCAGTACACTCAGCTATTAAACAACAACTTCGAGACATCGAATCTTGGATGTTTAGGTGGAACATAGTGGTAAACACTGTAAAATCAACACATGCGGTTTTACCATTACGTAAAGGTTCTAGCTCATCACTCCGTTTTAAGGTTTTTTTTTTTTTTTTTTTTCGATGTGGAAGCATTGACAGCCGTACGAATCTACAATTCGAAGTGTGGGACTTGACTCACCCACTAAACCCCATCGCCCCAAGTCCTACAGTCCCCCTGGCACTACCGCTAATTATTACGTCAAGGAGGAAAGAGGGAGCATTTCTGCTCAAAGTCTGCTTCTACCCCATGTAAATCAGTCAGTAATTTACGTTATAACTTCTTGTCGATATCAAACTAAGGACCTATTACTTCAACGCTAGTCTGAACTCGTCTCAACCGTTCAATTCGGCGCAGCTCTGTCATGATTTGAGCTGCCGTCTGACTTACCGCATCCCAGTTCCGCTGCGATTGGTACATGTGGCGAACGCAATTCGCCACAGTCGGTTCCTCTCCAAACGCTGCTGCGACCATTGACCTGGCAACAACAAATCTCGGACAATGCAGAAAGACATGTTCTGCATTTTCGTTTACGCCTCTACAATCCGGGCAGTAGGGATCATCATCATATCCCCGCTTATGTAGGTACTCCTTGAAGCATCCGTGACCGCTCAAGAACTGCGCCAGTTAATGATTGACCTCACCGAACTTCCTTCCGACCCATTCTTCGACATTATTAATGAGCCGATGGGTCCATCTGCCTTTGTCAGAACTCTGCCATCTCCGCTGCCACTCCACCATACTGAGGGCTCTTTCATCTAGCTTTCTCACCTCTCCAGTGCTCCTCTTAGCGACAAACAATCGACTTATCTCTGCAACCACAGGCAACAGGCATCATACTCGCCAATACCAGGATTGCATCGCTAGATACCGTTCGAAATGCAGCACAGACAAGAATGGCACAGGTGATGTGGACTGCATTCATTTCTCTCATGTATGACTTTATTCTACTAGCCTCCATCCAGATCGGCGCAGCATAGACTAGCACCGACGTTACGACATTTGCCAGCAGCCGTCGCTTCCGCTCTCGTGGTTCTCCATAGTTCTGCATCAGCCTGAGGACAGCACCAGCTACTTTTGATGCTTTAGCAGCTGTTTGCGTCAAATGTTTCTTGAACGTCATCTTTGCGTCCAATTCCACTCCCAAATATCTCAAAGATGGCTGTGACACAATCTCGAGGCCACCAACTGTTACGCTAAGGTGTTCCCTCATTCTGCGTTTGCTGACAAGCAGCACTTCTGTTTTGTGTTCGGCAAGGCGTAGATCCTTTTGACTCAACCAAACACCAACTCTCCTAACAGCCTCATTACAGATAAACCTAAGTTCATCGATGAACTTTGCCACCACCACAATTACCAAATCATCGGCATAGGCCACCACCCTTACGTTGTTGGGCATGTCAATTTTTATGACACCATCATACAAAACATTCCATAGCAGGGGGCCCAAAACTGAACCCTGTGGTACACCTCCTGAGACGTCATACTAGATCTCCCTGTCCTCTGCATAGTAAGTTAACCGTCTTTTGCTAAAAGAGTCAACAACTACTCGGATCAGGTACTGTGGAACGTTGAAACTTCTAAGAGCCTCAATAATGTGCTGCCACTTTGCAGTGTTAAACGCGTTTTGGATATCAATCGTCACTACATCACAGTATTTCTTAGCGCCACCTTTCCATCGTGTACCTTTAATGGCATTTTCGGCGATGTCCTTGACCACTTTCATCGCGTCGGTAGTTGAGCGCCCCTTACGAAATCCGTATTGATGTGTTGAGAAGCCGCCAGTTGCACTTATTGTCTTTTCCAAGCGATCTCGTACAATACGTTCAAATATTTTCCCCACAGTATCTAACATACATAAGGGCCTATATGAAGAAGGTTCCTCAAGTGGCTTATTTCCTTTCGGTATTAGGACCAGATTTTGAATTTTCCATCTATCCGGAAAAATTCCCTCCTGCAGGCAACAACTATAGAGCTTACTAAAGATGTCTGCTCGTTCGATCATAGCTAGTTTCAGCACTTTATTGGGTATCTTATCTGGCCCTGGCGCCTTCGATGCCTTAAGTGTCTTTGCTAATTCAACCACCTCAGCCGTTGCAACACCCCTGACTTCTTCTATGTGGTTTGAGTCAATATAAGAGTCCATGTTACTTCTCTCATAGCGCGGGAACAGTGTTGTTACGATCCTTCGTAGCAATTTAGGGCAAGTTAGCTGTTTTGAATTGCCACCTTTCAGCTTTGCGGTGACAACCTTGTACCCATGGATCGGCTTCTACAGACTGACACAGCTCAGCGAAACAAGCTTTTTTGCTGTCGCATATAGCATGTTTAAGCTGACGTCGCTTCAAACTAAACTGCTCCTGCAACTGGCTTCTAACTTCATCATCCCTGCAACGTTGGTATACCCGGCGTGCATGGTGACACTGGGAACGGAGGTCTGCAATATTTTGATTCCACCAGTAAACGGGCTTCCTTGCATTTGTCCCAAATTTACGGACCATAGATGCATCGCATGACAGAGTAAGTGCCTGTGCTACATTCTCTGCGAAATTATTCGCAGGCACAACCGGTAGGGTGGAATCATTCCAGATATATGAAAAGGTCTCCTGATCAAACGTATGCTGTTTCCAACCACCAAAGACAGTAGTTCTGCGAGTATCAGTACGTCTATGTGTGTGGAGATCAAGTATAATAGCATGGTGGTCACTGTGCGTATACATCTCGCTGACTCGCCAAGAGGATTTCCGTAGGAGATTGCTGTCCATGAAACATAGGTCTATTATGGACCCTCTGGAACCCTGCTGGAATGTTTGCACAGTCGTGTTGTTTGCGACTACAAGGTTTAGCGAAGACATGGCGTCCACCAATATACGGCCTCTAGGATTTGTCCTACTGCAACCCCATGTTGTTGACCATGCATTGAAGTCACCAGCAACAATAATGGGAGTTTTTCCTCTAGTGTCCTGCACCAAGCTATCAATGACTCCTTCAAACTCATGTATGTCCAGCCGAGGAGGAGTATAGCAGCTGTATACATGAGTTCCACCAATGTTTGCTCTCACGTAAAACTGATCTGCTTTCTTATGCATGCCCATCGGCATATCGTCGCGCAAATTCAGACTGCTGAAGTGCTAGTAGCATCAGTTAGCCATTGTGAGTCGTCCGGATTTTTATATTGCTCACTAAGTATAGCAACATCCACTTTAGTATCCTTAACGTGTTGCACAAGCAGATCCTGGGCAACCGCACAATGATTGGGGCTTAACTGAAGTACCCTCATTTACTTGCGTTGCTTCACAGCTTCACTTATAAACACGACATTCCGTGCTGCGTGCATCGTGTTTCTCTGAGCAAAACATGCATTTCGTGATACCTCTACAGTTTCTTGCTAGGTGGCCCTCCACACCACATTTGTAGCAACATCGCGTACGATCTAATTCGTTTTTGCAGTTGCGCCCAATGTGACCATACTCGAGGCATCTGAAGCATCTAGTCACCGGGTCCTTTTCTGCCAGGATGAGTCTGCATAAGACCCATCCGATTTTGATTCTCCCTATTTCCAAGACTTTTTTGGCATCGGCTGCTGGCAAGGATATAAATGCCGTCCTTGTACCACCGTACGAATTTCTGATTCTCCGGATTCCATCTCTTAAGGTGGACTGGAAAGATTTAATATTACTTTCCTCTTCAGGGCGCTTTAGCTGCAGATATAGCTCTCCTTTCGCTGTCCTTCTAATTTTCGTGGTGTCGTTGCCCAATGCCTTAAGCTCAGGGTTGCTTCTCACCTTACGGAGTATTTCAGCATACGTCACATCACCTTTTGCTGCAATGATAATAGCTTCTGGCCTGGCTCTTTTTATAGGCTTTGTTGGTCTTACTTTTGACAGTAGACCATCCACTTTTGTCTGCTGCTGCATGCCCTCCTGATTGTTCACTAGCCTGACCAGTCACCTGGTTTACCCCAGCGCCAGGTCCATCACCTTGCACTAGCCGCCCTGGATTATTTTGCCACCCAGGTTTTTTCTTTTGGACCCGTGCAGTCTTCAACCTGGCACCCAAGTCAACCTCAGTTTGTGTTTCCGAATTCTTGATTTCTTTATTAGTATTTGGCCCCTTTCTGTGAATTTGGTCAACATCTATAACTTCTAGAAAAACCGTCTTGATCAGACGGCCCAACCTCTTAATTTCGTGGTGTACGTTTTTTCTGTCACGGTAAAACTCATTCAGGCTATCAATCGTTTCACCCAGCTTTTTCATCTTGGCTTCAAAAGAACCTACACCTTCACCATCCTTTGCCACAGGATTAGCATCATGCCCAGAAAGAATGTTTTGTGTATCCAAATTTTCCAGTGGTGTACGTGGCGTCTTTGTGCTGCTTTGGAAAGGGTCCAGAAGACCCTCTGTATTAGCTGGCACGATTAATTCGGGTGGGGAGCGCGGCGTCTTTGACCTTTTTTGGAATGGGTTCAAATGCCCCACATCAGTTGTTGAAGCCATACCCAATAATCTAGTACTGAATATGCACTAGATTTGTACTGGGTTAACAATACCAGATTTCCAACTGGGGTGCTCGAATATTCAGAAATCAACAGCCCAAGCTTTATTAAAGACAAGCTTAAAGCTCGGACCAGGATAAACTAAACGATGAGACGAGCTTGAAGCTCGGATCAGGATAAGCTTAAACTAAGCTAAAAGCTTTTTTATGAAAGCTCTTTATTATCAAAGCTTGCTTTAGATAACAAAAGAAGCTATAGATTATCTAGAATCTAGATTCTAGATTATTGTTTCCTCTTCAGATAAAAAAAAAAAAAACAAAAAAAAAACAACAGTTTCTAGCGGCAATTTCAATTTGTGTAAATTCAAACTTATTTTGCTTTAGGTAAAACTTACTTCTGTGCACCTGGTGTCGGTATTTTAGGATAGGACTGACACATGTCACAACTTCGAAATTCACCTTATATATATTTAAGATTTTTAACACACTTTCTCACACAGAATTTAATTAAAAACTCGGAGCTCAATAAAACACGACTGATCACTTAGGCGATACAATCATATCCGTTTTAAGGGTATAGTTATACCAATGAGGGATTGTGTTAAATATCTTGGCATAAATTTGGACAAAAGGCTGTCGTGGACACATCACATACTCGCTAAAAGAAAGTACTTAGATATCAAAACAAAGCGCAAGTATTGGTTAATTCGCAAACCTCAAAACTTAGCCTTGAAATTAAATTATGGCTCCATAAATTCATCCTGAAGGAAGGAGACATGGCATACAGCTTTGGGAAACTGTAGCTAAATCCAATGTCAACATCGTACAAACATATCAAAACCGAACACTACGCAAACTTACCGGTGCGCCATGGTATATTCGCAATGACGATCTACACAGAGACCTACATATGCCAACAGTCTTGGAAGAAATTGTCCGATTCAGAGGTACGCTGAAAGGCTCAGATCACACCCAAACCTACTGGCATACAAACTTCTCAACACACACTTCTACTATGGACCTGACTAATAGTAGTTAAACTGGATTTTTTTTTGGAACCTGTGATCTTTTTCTTAACGTTAAGTCATACATATAATTTAGGTGAATTTGTTAAAGTTCTTTTGCCGGTCTAAATACAAATAAAAGCATTAATACAAAAAAAAAAAAAGTGTTGTATACTTAGATGGTTTCTAATTTTTAGCACTTCCATACAGGACGAACTAAAAGAAAAAAGATTAAGGAGTTACAGCCTTAAAATACAAACCGACAAGTGCAAATTCTTCGCTAAGACAACTACAACTGGGTACTTAGGGCACGTTTTGACTACGGAAGGGATTAAATTTTTTTTTTTTTTAATCTATTTTTTATTTATTGCATCTCCTTTATTTTTATGAATAGGACTAACAATAATAATTCGACTCTTATAAACTAATACACTTGTGTCCTTCCTGCAAGGAAGAGGAAGGGGTTCACTTAGCACTACGAGCCTCTAAGAAAGCAAAAGGGCTGGTCGATCGTTGCGATTTAGACGAAATGAGCTCCTTGTATAGGCAAGAGCTCTGGCTAGGGGATTAACGTATCGAGCTAGTTTGTTCATATAAATACCTTTACGCTTAGAACATTCATCTTTTACTGATGGTACTTCCAGGTCTTTGTGAATTTCTTCATTCCTAATATACCTGGAGCTCCTGTAATTATTCTAAGAATCTTGGATTGTGTTCTTTACTCGCGCTTGCGGTACCCAATTCAGAGCCATAAGTCCAAATTGGTTTTATAACAAAGTTATACAGTAACACCTTGTACTCAAGTCTCAGACTAGATTTAGAGCTAATGAGCCAGTGAAGACTTTGTGCCATTAGTTTCATAAACGTCTTTTTAGCTTCTATATGTTTACTCCATGTGAGACGTCTGTCCAGATGAACGCCAAGATAAGTTACCTCTTGAGTTTGAGGTGTTTTAGCACCATTTAGCGTTACTAGAGAGCATGTCCGACAATTCAAAGTAAACGTAATGTGTATACATTTTCCCTCATTGCCTGTAATAATCCTGGAGGTTTTAAGATGATTATCCAGGACTGTAGAAGCTTTAACTGTGCAACGGGAGCGGCTGAATATGGCAGTGTCATCGGCAAAAGTCGATGTGACAGTTTGAGTACTTGTTGGAATGTCAGCAGTGAATAAAACATATAATATATAATATTGGTCCCAAGACACTGCCTTGGGGAACGCCTGCCTTTATTATAATTTCATTTATTACGAAGTTTTTTTGTCTTACTACAAACACTCGATTTGTTATGTATGATTGCAGGATTTTATGCATATTTTGGGGTAGAAAACATTTAATTTTGTGAATTAAACCTTCATGCCATACTCGATCAAACTCTTGTGCTACATCAAGAAATACTGCTGAGCAATATTCTCGTTTTTCAAAAGCAGTTCTTATTTCCGAAGTAACTCTATTGACTTGCTCAATTGTTCAATGTTTTGCTCTGAATCCAAACTGATAGTCTGGGATTATACAACTTGTTTGTAAATGGTAGTTGAGTTTGACCTTAAGAATCTTCTCAAATAGTTTAGAAAGACATGGATGCAGACTTATGGGTCTATAAGAGGAAGAACTTGTCCTGTCTTTCCCGGGCTTTGGAACCATTATGATAACTGACTTCTTCCATTGCATTGGAAAGTATCCAATTCGAAAGATAGGATTAAAAAGATACGAAAGAAATGCTATTGCTGCGTTTGGAAGTTCAATTATCATTTTAGGAACAATACAATCATAACCTGCAGATTTCTTAGGATTCAGTTGAGTCTTAATAATTAATTTGATTTCCCTTGAGTTAGTTTTTAATGGAGACATATTTCCATAAGTTGAGATTGTCCCTTTTGGGTGGATTTGGTTGCAACACGTATTCCAAATAGTTGGCGAATACATAAGCCTTCTCTTCATCTGAACGTGCCCAACCACCGGTTCGGTCTCTAATAGGTGAATCCAGTTCCACAGGAGTTTTCAGTGAATTTTGGGCTTTCCAGAGTGATAATGTAGTGTTTGTAGATGATAGATTCTCAATATAGCGCCTTTGTGCCACGAGCTTATCACTTTTAAGTGCTTGACTGGTTTTTTGTTTCTAGGTATATTTCTTGTGATACCAAAGTCGATAATATCAGGAATATTTCTTTGATCCTCCGGCCAGTATGTAGGCCTACCCGGAGAAACGAAGTCTAGTTTGTTTTTCCAATTTACAAGAGTATTGAAGAGTTGCCGAACTTTTGGATTTCACCGGCCGCTAAAAGACGTTCTCCAAGGCTATCAATGAAATTTTTAAACATGTCTTCAGATATTGAAAAACGTGCGGGATACAGCAGATATCTTCAGACTACCATAACTCGTTTGCATCAAATTAATAATAATTAGATGAGTATAGATCCAGAGACTGGTGTTTTATACGCTTTCTTAATAGTATGCATGTACCACAATGGGCTATTCCATGGGTGATTTGTCGTATAAACTATATTGCCTGGTATGAAGAAGTTATTATTACTGGTCAAATGAGACTCAGAGATAAGCATCACATCTACATTTCTATCCTCTAGATACATTATGAGCTCTAGTTTGTGCTGCGAAACACCATTTGTGTTTCAATGAGTTATTTTTAAATGAGTAATTATGGTGAATTTAACGTATCCAAAATTTTCATTTTCATTCATTTTTTTTTAAATGCTGCGATTGTTGGGCCAATTCAATTTTGTACATTGGCTGTGGTATTTTATTTTTATTAATAATATTTATAACTACTTTAACATCATTTCGTTTTCTTCCAGAGAACTCTTAATATCTTTAGAATTGACAAAGGGTTCTATAACTTCAATTACAACTACCAGCCCTTTGCTGCTTTTGAGCTGGTAGGTGTAATAGTTTATCTTAGTTTCATTAAGATAATTGGTGACAAAACGGTAGTTGTTTTCAGTATAATTTTGAACTTTAGTTCATTGTAATGGGGACAATATGGAAGTTATTGTTGCCAATTATATTTTTGATACCATCTACAAGCTTGTCCGAGCTTTCTTCTCGAATATATATTGGGGTAGGTTTTGCAGATTTAGGTTTTATTTGGTTTTCATCAGTATTTTTATGGGTTCATCCTTTTCTGCAAGTAGTTTGTATCTATTACTATCCATGAGCATTGTTTGTTAGCGGGCTTAGTTTACGCTTTTTTTGGATTAGTATGTAGTGGTCGATGCCTGTCTGCACTGCTGCTTTAATTTCCGGAGTCCCGTTTTGACTAGCAACTGGTGTTACAGTTGTATGTTTGTTTGCTTTAGCTAGCATAGCAGATTCTTTTTTATTGGTTGATTCCGTTACCGTTTCTGACAACACAATTTTTTTGCTGTTTGATGCTAATGTAGTTATTGCGCCGCTTGCTTGTTTTAGCATTGAGTTGTTGTTTGGGTGTTTGATGTTTCGGTAACTGCATACGATGATGCGATCGATGCAGTAACTGAGTTTACTGTTGATGTTGATGCTGTATTTGCTGTTGTTGTATATGATGTGCATTGTGTTGTGTTTGTTGAAGTTGTTGAAACAGTTGCTTGTGTGGTTGAATAAAGAGGAGTTTGAGGGGAAGGGCACTGGGCGATCCATGATAAAGATTATTTATTGCTTGCTTTATTAGAACACAAAGCGGGAGAGCAAGATCTTGCTCTATGCTCAGGCGACTTTGTAATAGACAAGGTACCTTTATTTTTGTGTTCAGCTGAAACAAACGAGAAATAAGCATTCCTCGTTGTCATTGTTGGTGGTTGTTTGCTCTGTTGATGAGCAGAGCTGTTGGAGCTGTTTTAATTCAAGACAATCGTTCGGTTAGTTTTGCTAGTAGAACATTGATCGAGCATGAAAAGATATACGTTACTATGGAGAAAGAGCTTTTAGCTATTGCATAGGCTGTAAACTATTTTAGGCCTTTTATTTAGTTTATTTATTTATGACAATTACTGTCAACGAAGAGTACATTAAAAATAATTAAAATAAAGCTTACAACTAATTACGGAAAAACAAAGTAAACCTGTCTCTGACCGGGTGGGGGAAATTAATTTGCTAAATAGCTAGCTGTGCCCCAACTCACAGCCATGTGTGGTCAGAGACAGACATTAGACAACCCATTCAAAATTGTACCACCCAGATTCAGACACGGTGGATGGAGAATCGTAGGTGTTGCAAGATCAGAGCGTTGATAACGGTGGGCGAAATCTCAGGAGAAAGGATGTGGTATATTTTATTATAATTATCACATAATACACGAAATGAATCATGTGAGGTAAAATTAATTGTGCACCTACCTGGAGCAAGAGGAACAAAATTCCTAGTAGTACGACTAGGGACACAGAAACTAAGTTGACTCAAAAGCCACGGCGAATCAACAATACCAGTAATAAGTTTATGAAGAAAGCTTATTCCTAAAGAAATTCGGCGATTACTCAATGAAGAAAGATATATAAGAAAAAGCCTGCTTGAGTGACAAGGCAAACGTACAGTAGGTTTCCAAAATAAGCCCCGAAGTGCAAAAATAAGAAATTGCTTCTGTGCCGACTCAATACCGTCTTGATGTACTTTGTATTGAGGGCTCCAGACGCACGAACAGTATTCGAGTACTGGGCGGACTAGAGAGATAAAAAGAAGCTTTGTAACGGGATCATTAACTTCTTTAGACCATTTTTTAATAAAACCAAAAATATTTTTAGCTTTATTAACAGTTGAAGAAATGTGATGGTTAAAAGTCAGTTTAGGGTCAAAAATGACTCCGTTGTCACTGAAGGTAGAGACACGCGCTAATGAATTGTTGTCGATCGTATAAGAAAGAAGATGAGGTTTCAGGCGATGAAAAGTCATAAACATGCATTTTGCGCAGTTAAGCTGTAGAAGATTGCATGAACACCATGAATGCAGTGATGTTAGATCATCTTGCAATCTGACTTGCGAAAGGATATCATTAAATGAGAGGCATAGTTTGACATCATCAGCATACATCAGAACACGAGAGTAATTCAAGGATGAAGAAAGATCGTTTATAAAAATGATAACCAATAATGGGCCAAGATGACTTCCTTGAGGGACGCCTGAAGTGACATCAACCGGATAAGAAAGAGGGAATTTAAATAACACTCGCTGAACCCTATTTTTTAATTATGAAAAAATCAAACAAAGAAGTGCGGGAAACCTAAAATGTCAACCTTAAGTAAAAGCAAATCATGATTAACGGAATCAAACGCTTTGCTGGTCAGTATAAAAAACATCGGATGAGAATGTGTGGTGTCGTGGGTGATGGTTGGTTTGTGTGTGCTCCGACTGCGAGTCTGAAAAAACTCATATAGTGAGTGTTGTGATCGAACGAAAATAAAATAAGATGTGACACTTACTTACTAACGATAATGGCTGGCTGTATTTTCTTTGTTCTTTTTTGTTAATTATAAATTGCTTTAATTGCAATTGCACTCAATTGCAAGAAAGAGCAAACAGCTGATAGCACAAAATATAAGGGCCCCTTACACGAGAAATACCAACAAGGGCCCCATACATGATCAGTAAAAAAAGAGGTCCCATACACGATCAATCACCAAAGTATAAGTATTTTGAACCCTTTTCATGCGTGTCGATCGGAAAATTGGCGGAACCTTTTTCACGAGTAACTGATTTGTTACTCTGCCAAAAAGGGCCAATTAAGTGATCGATAGATTCAATTGTGATTACCAACCACATTCACTCATACACACACCCATACACACAAACGACAATTATGGAGGGGGTAGCTTAAAAGGCTACAAGCCCTTACGATATGCTCATCACAGGGCAAGTGAAAGCCGTCCGTTTAACTAAGCTTTCTCAAATCCAAGAGCGTCTGTTCCCATATCGGGCAGCTTCTTGGTCTGCGTCTGAACCTGATAGGTCGGCAGTAATTAACGCATGGCGGTAGGCCTAAACCGCAATGACCGTTCCACGACATGTCGCGTTGGGAGTCTCCGGATCCGTTAGAAGTTTTTTCCACTTATGACGGTGAAGGGGTGATGTGAGCCTGCTGTGCCGAGACGGCAGACGTGGCGTGGATCAGAAACCAGCCGTTTTGGACCCTGGTCAGGAAGTGTGCATTGGACGCAGTGAAATAGACTGCGTTGCCCCGGGCGAGCTCCGGTATTCCGTCCGTGTATTCCGGGACTCGTAAAGCGTAGGTCAGGCCTCAGGAAACTGGGGTAGCAACCGTTCCTGACTATTTCGGCCCGCTCCCCTGCACACGATGCGCTGGCAAACAAACAAACAGAAGAATGGAAACAAATAAGGAAAATAAAGGTATTGAGCTGAAAAACACCACATGCAATGGACAACTTGATTGCTGCAGCGGACATAACTACAAGTGTCGCTGAAGATTCGGCATTCGGGCGGAGCAGTAAAATGAGCCTCCAGATCTGAAACCAATATCATGGGAAGTTTGTTGTGAAAACGAGGTGCCCTCGCCATTTAAAGGTGTTACAGTATCAGAGCCTACAGTGGTTATCACAAATGTTGCGGCTCAGCAAAGAAGAATGAAGATAAAGAGGACAAGGAGGTTAGTGGGTGACAGTTGAAAACATGCCAGCTCTATTAAGGCCAGCAAAAATAAAAGCACCGCAGCCTAGGAAGCTGACGCCAGGGAAAAAACCTCAGGGGGTTCGTGATCACCCAGACGAGACAATTACCCCAAGTGCTATTAAAAAGTTGGGGCAGCTTTCTTTGATGATGGAAAATCAGCGCCATGTCAACAATGAGATGAGAGACCTGTCGGCATTGGCAATAAGGCTGCAAATAGAAGAGGTCAATGAGAAGGTGCCCCATGTCAGGATAGCTGCGAGTGTCTCTTCGGTCAGTGTGCTTACGATCGAGGTAACTATATCATAGAAAACTAATGCCAATTCCCTTAATGAAAAAAAGAGAAAAGGGACAGACAATGTTGCCCTGGGGACGCTACAGGCTGCAGGCAGAATCAGCAAAGCTAGCAGCAGCAGTTCCCAAGAACGTCCGGTAGAGCTCTCAAAGCCAAAGGAGTGGAATGGCAAATGGCAAAAAAACGAAAGAGCCGGGAAAGAGGTACGCAGCAGACACAACTCAAAACAGGTAGCGAGGTTCCTTCTAAACAGCCTCCTAAAAAAGGAGAAGTGAAGCCTCGCCGGACACGTCCCGATGCTTTAATCATCACTAAAGCATCGGAATTATCCTACGCTGACATCCTCAAGGAAATGAAAGGGAAACCTGATCTTCAAAAAGTTAGCAGGATACGCAGGACTGCTAAGGATGAAATCCTACTTCAACTCTCCAAGAAGGGTACAACAATGACGGAAACCCTAAAGGATGAGATGAAGGAAGCACTGCAGAGTTGTGCAACGGTGAGAGCTCTCTCCCAACTAGCAGTTATTGACTGCCGGGATCTTAATGAAGTCACAGAAGCTGAGGACTTGATAGCGGCCATCATGAAACAATTCCCTCTCATTCAGGCCACCTGTGTTAACATTAAGGCAATGAGGCTTGCAAGGGATTACACAAAGACAGCAACAATAAGCCTACCAGTGAACCATGCGAAATCCCTGCTAAAAGCGGGATCTCTTAAAGTGTATTGGGTTCGATGTCGCTTGAGGCAGCACATAAGCCCAACTAGGTGCTTTAAGTGTTTAGAGTACGGACACATGGCAAGAGCATGTAAAAGCAGTGTCGATCGTTCAAAGCTATGCCTTAGGTGCGGAACAGAAGGACACATCGCAAAGACCTGCCAGGAAAAAGCTAAATGCGTTCTCTGTTCGGTTGGAAATAACTCACATATGTCTGGGAGTGGGAGTGTGAAGCTTTTAAGAAGGCCTTGCGGGATCTCAAAGCTAAAGCATGATTAAGTGCCTCCAACTTAATCTAAACCGATGCAGTGCGGCTCAGGATCTCCTCTCTCAAACAACCACAGGATGCCGGTGGGAAAGCGGCTATCTGGATCCAATCCTTTGAGGCCTTTCTTGACAATTTAGTTAGTGCTGCGAGGGATAAGTCCCCACTCTTAAGTGGTGGAGGTTTTAATGCTTGGGCAGTGGAATGGGGTTGCAATAACACAAATAGGCGTGGACGAGCACTTATAGGGGCCTTTGCTTCTCTAGACGTGGTCCTTTTCAACCGAAATAATGCCATCACATTTGACAACGGAAGAGGTAGCTCAGCAATCGACCTTACATTCTGTAGCACCTCGATTGCAAGTGAGATCAAATGGGAAATTGCAAGTGCCTATACCCATAGTGACCACCTTGCAATACAGTTTCGCATTACCCCGCCGGTTCGGTTCACAATGCCAAGATTGCGGAAACTGGTGAGCGTCGCCTGGAAGACTTGGAAGATGGACAAAGAAACCTTGGACCTGTTCAGTTAGAGATGGCGACTAGTAGTGCAAGTCAGCAATACCAGGAACTTATGCAAGGCCTATCAAGGATATGTGATGCCTCCATGCCTAGGAAAGCAAGAAGCAATGGCAGGAAACCCAACTTCTGGTTGTCGGATGAGATTGCAGAACTCTGCTTGCAGTGCCTCCATCTTCGTAGAAGATTCCAACGTAGCAGAACAAGGAGCGCTGACTCCCGCGAAACCCTTTTACTTCACGAAGAATTCAGGCAAAAGAAGTCTCAACTCAGTAAAGAGATTTGTAAGAGCAAGCAGGATGCCTTTCGCAGACTGCTAGGGGAAGTGGATCATAATCCCTGGGGCAGTGTTTATAAAATTATAATGCACAGATACAAGGGCCTGTCTAACATCCCTTCTTCCGTTGCTCTTATGGACAAAATAGTTGTCAGCCTCTTCCTGATAAGGGGATTGTTGAGGATACTCCGACCACTTGTGGTTGTAGAGGAAGATATACCTCCCGTCAGCAGATCGGAACTAGAAGCTGCATCAAATAGGGCTAAGGTGAACAAGTCGCCAGGTTCAGATGGCATCCCTAATGTTGTTCTCAAAAGAGCCATGGCCGCGAAACCACACGTGTTCTGTGAGGTTTTCACAAAATGCTTAAAAGAAGGTCACTTTCCCAAATGCTAGAAGAACCAACGGTTGGTTCTCATCCCGAAAGGGAGCCTACCCCCTGATCAGCCATCTTCCTTCAGGCCCCTGTGTCTACTAAATACTACTGGGAAGATCCTAGAAAGGATTATCTGTATTAGACTCCAGCAGTACACTGAGGCACAAATGGACTGGCCGAACTGCAATTTGGCTTCAGACCAAACAGAGGCAAAGTGGGAGCATTCCAGAAGGTCTGTGACATTGCCAAGGTGGCCCTATATGGCACAAGGTGGCTAGGCGGCAGCAAAAAGTGTTGTGCAGTTGTCACACTCGATGTGAAAACTGCACTCAACTCTGCAGATTACAGCTGTATTGTTAATCCGCTAGCTTCACTGGAGATAGCCAGCTACCTGATTCAGATGATACTGTCTTATTTCAGTGACAGAACACTTATTTGTGATACAGAAGAAGGCACTAAGATATCACATAACTGTTGGTGTCCCACAAGGTTCCGTACTGGGCCCACTACTGTGGAATGCCATGTACGATGGCATCCTGCGGATTACTAAACCCAGTGGTGTGGAGATAGTTGGGTAAGCTATCGTCGTAGTAGCAAAGACGGTAAGTGAGGTCGCATCAAATGCGAGAGACTTTTGCTTCGGCAGAACCATCTATGCTTGGCGGAGCATAAAACCGACCTGGTACTCATAAGCTCCAGGAAGAAGGTTGAAAAACTGTCAGTGAGGACCGGGAACCACATAATTGAATCGAGGCCTTATATCAAGTACCTGGGAGTACTTCTGGACCACCGCCTGTGTTTTAAGTTCCATCTACTACACAAAAGTTGGCGAGGATTCTCCCGAACCTAGGTGGACCCAGACAGGAAATACGGGTTTTACTTGGTTCGGTGAGTAAATCTGTACTGCTTTAAGTGGCTCCGATTTGGGCTGGAGCTCTCGCAACTAGGTCATACTTGCGAGGAATAAAGAGTGCACACAGAGTTGCGAACCTGGGGATCTGTATAGCCTATCGAACAGTTGCATATGATGCGGCGGGCGTACTTGCAGGTATACTTCCGATTGATTTGGAAGCCCTGGCTACATGGCATATATACCTTGCCCCAGCAACTTCCCATAGGAATATCCGTTTGGAGATCAGAAGCAGGTACTTAAACATATGGCAGCACAGGTGGAGCAGTGCAGAATCACGAACCTGGGGATCTGTATAGCCTATCGAACAGTTGCATATGATGCGGCGGGCGTACTTGCAGGTATACTTCCGATTGATTTGGAAGCCCTGGCTACATGGCATATATACCTTGCCCCAGCAACTTCCCATAGGAATATCCGTTTGGAGATCAGAAGCAGGTACTTAAACATATGGCAGCACAGGTGGAGCAGTGCAGAATCACGAAGGATTCATCACCTTATCCTCAATATAGCGGATTGGCTAAAGAGGAGCGGCGGAGACGTTAGTTTCGAATTTACCCAATTCGCTACTGGTCACAGGTGCTTCAGGCAGTATCTGCACAGATTTGGGCTAGCCGAGAATCCATATTGTGGCCTCTGCCTGAACATCGTAGAAGACCCAGAGCACCTCGCTCATGAGTGCCCTCGGTTTGAAGCTCAGCGATGCAGGATGTATCTCCATGCAATTTGCAAGAGATCGTAAGGCGTATGATGTTTTCCTCGGAAGAGTGGGGTTTTTTCGCTACCGAAATAGCGACCATCATTCGGGAGGCACGAGCGTTTAATGGCGCCCAGATATGGGCAATTTTTCCCCTCCCTATGAAGTAATGCTTTGGTAGTTCCATAGGGTTAAAGGGTTTCGAGGCGATAGGGGGCTTTTTAGTCGTTAGAAATCCGACATAACTCGTGGCACGGGTCGTGAGTATCTTTTTGTAGATTTTCTCCTCCTTGTTTCGCATAACAAAAAAAAAAAAAAAAAAGTATAAAAAACATCAGTTTGACGTTTTTCGTTAAAACCAAGATTTACTAAAGATGTAAGTTCAAGAAAGTTAGTAGTTGGTGATCTATTCTTCATAAAACCGTGTTGACACAGAGAAATAATAGATTTGCAGTAGTGATAAAGGGTTGAAGTGGGCATTTTTTCAAATAACTTTGGGATTGCAGAAAGTTTGGCAATTATTTTCAATTTCCATTTTTATGTAGCGTAATAATAAAGGATTCCTTCCAGATAGCAGGAAAAGATGCGCTCTGAACTTATGAATTGAAAAGTTTAAAAGCGTCTTACACAGAGATTCAGCACAGTGCTTAAGCAGACAACTAAGTATTTTGTCTGGACCGGGTGAGTAAGTGTTTCAACAATTTCAAATTTAGAAGAAGACCCTCCTCACTACTTTCAGGAGTAATAATACGGTTACAATGGGAAGTGGGAAATGCATAAAAGTTGACAACACATGGCTTAGAGGAATAATTGGTTTGAAAGAATTTTGCGAACAGGTCAGCAATACTTATATCACTGTGTGCATGTTCGTTAACTAGATACAATGATGAGGGAAATAAAGAGGACTTTCGCTTTGAGTTAACAAAGTTTTAAAACTGCTCAGGATCACGCGAAAATTGTAATCTGCAACGTGAGATATTGTTCTTATAACAAAGGTTATTTAATGAAAGAAAATTAGCCCAGGCTACATAAAAGTTAGGAAAAGCAATAACTTTAACTTTAACAATTTGTTTTATTCGCCATATATATTTACATTTATAATATTGCTTAAAGCTAGCAACTAATATTTATCAGAGTTTAGACTTACTGTACAGCTGAGATATTATAATTTTGGCTTAATTTATTACTTGCATTATTGTTATTACATTTAAAATTACCCAAGAAAAGATGGCATTAAAAACATTGGACCAAAAAAAAGAAAACTAAAAATGAAACTTAAACTAGTTATATCTAAAGGAATGCTGGTGCTTCATGACAGCTAGTCGAAAACTAGGAGAGGAAGTACCTGTCAGTACGTAGCTGTGCAATATTAGTTGTCTTTTGCCTAAATTTACTTATAGCTCGAGAGATGAGCTCATCAATCGTTTCAATATTTGCTTTTATATGCAAAAGATTTGTTGCATAGAAGTATGGTAGGTCAAATATCATTTTAAAAATTTTGTTTCGGGCAGTCTGCAATTTTCTTATATGAGTCTTTGCACTGACCCATATAACATAATAGGTAAAAGTATCGATTTGTAGATGGTTAATTTATTTTGAATTGAGAGTTTTGATCTGCAGTTGATAAACGGGTATAAGATACGTACAGTCTTATTGATTTTGTCTATGGTTTTACTGATATGCTCACTGAATAGAAGTTTTTTATCTAGAATAACAGATACCTAACTGAATTTTCTTATTTAATGTTGGAGTTATTAAGTTGAAGCTCAACGCTTGGCAAGAAGACTCGCTTTCTTTTTATTGTGAAATAAATCGCATTAGTTTTAACGACGTTTACCTTAATTTTCCATTGATAGAAGTTAGTCAAATGAGTTTTGTAGGTATATATTTGCATGCGTTTCCTATACTATAAAGAGCTATGTCATCCGCAAAAATAAACTTTCAAACAAAGGAATGTCATAAGTGTAAATATTATAAAGGATGGGTCCGGTCACAGAACCCTGTGGGACGACAGCACTTATTAGCTTCCTACCTGAGTTAGTTCCGTTTAGACTTACGTAAAAATACCTATCAGTTACAAAGCTTTGTATTAATTTAGTAATGTAAGTAGAGGTATTACAAGATACTATCTTAAAAATAAGGCCATTATGCCAAACTGTATCAAAAACGGATTCTATGTCAAGTGTTACCAACTGACTTTTTAAGAGCCAAGTTCTCCTTGACATATTTAGAGATTCGGTCAAGGGGGTGAATACAGTTAAGAAAAGATCGAAATCCGAATTGGCCTGTTGGTTAATAGAATTTTTTTCTAGGTATAAGTTTAGCCTAGTCTTAATTAGACGTTCGAGGATTTTGGAGAAGCCGCATAGTAAGCTTATTGGCCGGTAACTATCTGGGGAATCAGGAGGTTTCCTTACCTTGGGAGTGGGGATAATTTTAGCGATTTTCCATTTTAACGGAAAATATGCAATTTTAACACAATTATTTATAATTTTTGTGAAGAAAGCTAGTGTCGCACTAGGTATTTGTTTAGGAATTTGGTCGATACCCGGAGATTTTTTATTTTTAAGTGATTTAATGATAACCTGAACCAGTTGTGATTTCAGTGCTAGACGAATGCACTAACGGCTCAATGAGGTCACAAAGAGTATTTCGTACAATTTCAGATGTGGTCAAGTCAGATAGGACTCAGTTTGATGGTGTTTAGACTCAAATATATCGGCTAGTACGTTAGCCTTTTCTAAACTAGTATTGTAAACACTGTCATTGAAATTGAAACTTGGAATAAATTGTTTTTTGTTTTAAATGATTTTTGTGAGTTTCCAAAAGGGTTGGGTTTTTTTGTCTAATTTAGACAATTTATGATTCCAAGAGACATTATCTAGTTCAAATATTTCCTTCGAATTTCATAATTTAAGAAATTTACCCTGGCTTTAAAGATAGGTTGCCTGGTTCTAATCCATTTGCTTAGGGTTGTGTTTCTTAGAGTAATGATGTTTTTAATGGATGGTGGCAGTTTACGGACTACTGGCTTAACTAGCTTTGCCGGTACTGACTGTTTAATTGCATTTGTTATATCTATTTGAAGTATGTCGGCCATCGAGTCAGTAGTTTCACAATCAGTTCAGAGTTCTGCAAGAAGTCGAGATTTTCATGAGATGAAGCACTAAGGAGACGCTTAAACTTCCTCCAGTCAGCTTTTGAGTAAAGGTTTAGTAATTTTAACTCTTTTACTGAATTTGAATAAAACGGGGAGATGGTCTGATGAAAGCTCTGCATGAACAACACGCTCAGAAAAGTTTATCGGCGAATTTGTAAGAAAGATATCAAGAGTGGTTGGTTTACCTTTATAACTTGCGATATATAGATGGAGTCTTAGGGGAATAGAGTGGAAAATTTCCCTAAGGACAAGAGCTCATGAAGGGTATTACCAAAAGAGTTTGCCCTAGAGCAGTTCTAGAATCGATTTCTGTAATTTAAATCCCCAACTACTATGCAGTCACCATCTAATCGAGATATTTTAAGCAGGTCAGACTTAAACATACTTTTAATGTGCTGGGTTGTCAATGAAGTAGTGCAATGATTGTTTAAATATTTGGCTGAAGGACCAGGAAAGTACGCCGAATAAATATTGAGCGATGTATTGGAGTCTGTGTATATTTTTGTGGCAATGTTTTCAATAAAATGCATGTTTAAGCTTTTGATTTGTTCATGCTTTATAGATAGCAACACCTCCGCCTCTATTAGATGCACGATCATTTCTATAGACAAGGTAGTTAGGAATGGACAATTTGTTTTTTTTTTGCGTTAGCCATGTTCCGCTAACAAGACAGATGTGAATTTGATTTTTGCTGAGGAAGTCAACTTTTTCAAGTCGCTTTGCAATGACGGCACTCCATTATGGCATTCCATGCCATAATATTGAGATAATCAACATTATTAATTACTATAGACATTGTTTTGAGGAAGGATAATAATTTTTATCCACCGTTTTGTAAAGAAAAACACTTTGTTTTGTGTTTACTTTATTTTTAATTTACTTTATTTTTAATTTTGTTTTTGTCTTCTTATATTTATAATTTCGTTTGTTCATTAGCCACTGTAATTATGTAAATCACAAGTGATTTATTTGATAAGTTAATGTTACTATTGTTGTTGTTGTTGCTTAGATGATTAGTAAAAGCTTGTGCGACGTCGCGTGAATTATGGTTTCTAATTCCACTGTTAAGAGAAAAAAAAAACCAATCTGTTTTTATCAAGTGTTTATTTAAAACTAAACTCCTCAAACATCAAAGTGAATCTTAAATAATAAAGCTTACATCTAACAAAAGTTCAACTTAATTCTAAAGCTTTTAACGAAACGATGATTAAGATAAAACAGGGATGGAAAGACATTTAAATTATTAAGTCGAAAAGTATATTACCTATCCTTTATTCCAAACTATACATAACTCCTCCATCCTTGGTTTCGTGATACTCCTGAATCACGATTACAATATACATACACATATGTTTGTTTTATTTGTTTTGAGATTACAATAACACAGGTCTACATGGATTTTTTTTTTTGATATGAGAATTGTTTCCAATGTATTTTTGAGCGCTGAATCTGGGGTCCAAAAGTGCCCATCGCGTCATGATTTTGAGAAAAGTGGGGGTAAAAACCCAAAAAAGCGTGTTTTTGGGTGTTTTGACTTCCACTTTTCTCAGAAACCTGACGTGTTCGAGACTTCAACTTATGCTCAAATTAAAGCTTGAATCTTACCCTAAAATGACAATATATGTCACTCAAAAAAATAAAAAAATTTTCAATAAAATGGCGGCTCAAAGATGGCGCATGCAAAACCAAAAATTGGATATAACGCCATAAAATTGAACTCTCGGGGGTTTTCGGGGTCGCTGATTACGAAATGATGTTAGTTTCTCCAAATTCAAAATGGCGGATCCAATATGCCGGACGAAAAAAATCAAACACTTGATCTAAGGTCATCAACTGGAAAACTCGGGGGCCTATGATATCACTGATTACCAACCCGATGATACTTTTTCAAACTTCACAATTGACGAATAAGTATGGCCCAATATGACCCAGCGAAGGTGAAACTAGGTTATTTCCTCCCAGCGCAGGAAAGAGTAGGTTACGTTATATCCAAACAGCAAAAGTAAGACTTGATCATGTCCAACCAGCCAAGGTGAGACAGTGTCATGTCCGGCCACCGAAGGTGAGAATAGGTGATGTCCTACCTGCGAAAATGAGACTACTTCATGTCCAAATAGCGAAGCTGAGACTAGGCAGCCAGCGAAGCTTAGACTCGGGTTTGTTCAACCAGTCAGAGTGAGACCGACCAGCGAAGGTGAGACCATGTTATGCCCGAATAGCGAAGGCAAGACTATTTCATGTCCAACCAGTGAAGGTGAGACTGGGTCATGTCCAACCAGCTAGGGTGAGACTAAGTTATGTCCAACCAGTCAAGGTGAGCCTAGGTTATGTCCTACCAGCGAAGGTGGAACGAGGTTTTGTCCGACCACCGAAGGTAAGACTACTTCATGTCCAGCCAGCGAAGGTAAGACTAGGGTTCGTCCAACCGGCCAAGGTGAGACTATGTTATGTCCGACCAGCGAAGGTGAGACTTTGTTATGTGTGTTCAGGGAAGGGTAGACTAAGATGTGTTCAACCAGCGAAGGTGAGAGAGTATCACGATATTACCTCAAGTGTGTGAGTGATATCGTGTTCGTTTTTCTTCAAAACTACGAGATTTCGATTTTCTTTTATGGGAGTTGGTAGAGACATACCTCTCGAGACTCCAGCAGTAATCTGCGAGCATGGCAGAGTTCCATCTACCTTGATACCTGCGTTCCATACTTTTGATATCCTGATGGAAGCGTTCACCTTGCTCTTCGCTCATACACCCATATTGTCTGGAAAGAAATCCAAATGAGAATTTAAGAAATGGAGTCTTAGACTCATGTTACATCCCAGTTTCTTATAGGCTTCTAACATGTTGTCAATAAGTTTTTCGTAATCTTCTTCTTTATTGTTACCGAGGAACCCTTTGACAACACTTTTAAAACTTTGCCATCCATTTTTCTCTTTCTCAGTCATTAATTTCTCGAAATTTTCGTCTTTCATCAAACTTCTGATTTGAGGACCAATGAAAATACCTTCTTTGATCTTCGCGTCACTCAGAAACGGAAACTCTTTTTTCAAGTAGAGAAAGCATTCGCCTTCCTTATCAAGTGCCTTAACGTACTGTTTCATGAATCCTAGTTTTAAATGAAGAGGTGGTAGCAGAACGTCATTTGGATCGATCAAAGACTTATGAACAACATTTTTCGTACCTGGTTTTAACGATTCACGAATCGGCCAATCTTTCTGAATCCAATGCTGGTCTATTACTCTACTATCCTAATGGCAAATGAAGCAAGGGAATTTAGTGTACCCAGCCTGCTGCCCCAATACCATACAAATTACTTTTAAATCACCACAAAGTTTCCATTTATGCTTCTCATATTGAACACATTCAAATACTGTTCTCATATTCGTATAGTTTTCTTTCATATGCACTGAATGGTCGATTCCATAACCTTAGATCATGTGTTTGATTTTTTTCGTCCGGCATATTGGATCCGCCATTTTTAATTTGGAGAAACTAATATCATTTTTGTAATCAGCGACCCCGAAAACCCCCGAGAGTTCAATTTTATGGCGTTATATCCAATTTTTGGTTTTGCATGCGCCATCTTTGAGCCGCCATTTTATTGAAAATTTTTTTATTTTTTTGAGTGACATATATTGTCATTTTAGGGTAAGATTCAAGCTTTAATTTGAGCATAAGTTGAAGTCTCGAACACGTCAGGTTTCTGTGAAAAGTGGAAGTCAAAACACCCAAAAACACGCTTTTTTGGGTTTTTACCCCCACTTTTCTCGATATCATGACGCGATGGGCACTTTTGGACCCCAGATTCGTGTTCAGTGCTCAAAAATACATCGGAAACCATTCTCATATCAAAAAAAAAAAGTGAATTTTGTAGACCTGTGTTGTTTCTTTTAGAATAACATCTCTAGAAATTTCTATTTTTCTTTCTCGTGGTATCCAGATGCGGTAGCCTTTACAATTCTCTTCATATCCCACGAAAATGCCCTTTTTCGATTTTGAGTTTAATTTCCTGCGTTTTTCCTGTGGGATATGCACATACGCATCTGAACCAAAAACTCGCAAAAAATGTAAGTTTGCCTTTTTTCCAAACCATAACTGAAATGGTGTCGTGTCACCATCTTTAGTTTTTCCTGTTCTATTAAGGGTAAATATAACGTTTTGAACAGCTTCGCCTCAGAATTTTAGACTTAGACATTTGGAATGTATTAGCGTCCTTGCAGCTTCTATGATGGTTCTCATATCCCTTTCGGCTCTGCCAATACGCTCCGGAATGTATGGCGTTGACTTTTGATGCACTATTCGACGTTTCTGTAAAATCTCAGTTATGTCTTTGTTGACATATTTCAAACCGTTGTCTGATCTGATGCACTTCACTCCTTTTCCAGTTTCGGCTTCCACTCGATCCAAAAAACGTTCCAACATCATGCTCACGTCAGCCTTTGACATGATGCAGTATACATGGCGATAATATAATGAAAAGTCGACACGAAACAAAAGCATATTCCTTGCCCCCCCATACGAAACTTCTTGCATGGGACCACATAAATCTGTATGTATTAGCTCACCTGGAAAATTTGCTCTGCTATTGCTTGTACTAAATGGAACACGATGCTGTTTGCCAAAAACACATGCTTCACAAAAAAACTCATTACTTCTGAATGGTATATTTTGCCGTTGTAACACTATCTTGGCATGGTTCTTATCCTGATGACATATGCGCTCATGCCACAGCTGAAGTGATTCAGTTTTCTCAGCTATATTCGCTTGTGCCGAAGTGGTTGTAATTTTTAGAAATAGCTTAAATAATTTTGAATCACCTCTTTCACCTTAAAGCCACACTCTGCCATTTTACTCAAAACTTTACTGCATTTGTTTCCTTGAGCCTTTAATGTATATCCCTTGTCCAGACAAGCGTTGGAAGAAAAAAGATTTAGTTTTATATTTGGAACATATAATACATTGGCCAAATATTTTGTATTCCACACACTACCGTCGTACGCTTCAACTGTAATACCACCTTTGCCAAACGCCTGCACAGTTGATCCATCAGCAATTCTGAAGTTTTTCAGTTTTTTTAGTTTTTCATAATTATTAAAACACTGCCGATGATACGTCATGTGGTCACTCGCTCCAGAATCCATGTACCACGTATCCTCAGAACTGATGTGTGAGTGCACAAACATAACCTCTCTTATAAAAGCATCTCCATGTGGTTTTCCGCTGCTTCTTTTTCTTGGGCAGTCCCGCATCCAATGTCCATTCTGTTTGCAGATGAAGCACTTGCCCTTTCGAAGACAATATTTTTAAAGTTCGTTGTTCCTTTGACGTCGCCTCCCACGAATCAAAAAAATGATTATATTGTTCCGGCAGAGTCATTAAAATCTTAGTTATAAGCATATTTTCAGAAATTTTCTCACCCAAGTCCTCCACCTGCTTGGCAACTTTCTGCAACTTACCAATTTGCATCGCTATGGTGTCATCTTCATCCTTAGTGTATTGAAAAAACTGTATAGATGCTTCCGACTTCTGCTCGTATACACTTCCCAGAGCTGAGTACATGTCTGCAGCGTTGTCACAGTTGATAACTTGCATTAGCGGCTCTTCTCCCATTGCAACCACCTTCTGTGCCTTGGCATCCCTCTCCTTCCATCTGATTAATTCTGCGCCATCTGCAGCGGGTCGTACTTCAGCTCCATTAGCAATGTCCCAAAGGCCGCTTGCCCTAAGCATTACCTTTATCTGGAACTTCCAAAGTGTCCACCCTTCCTCGCTGACCAGCTTGGCAATTTTATAATCTTCCATTATTTAAATCAAAATTTACAATTTCGAAGTGAGCTGGTCCCATAACCTATTAAGGTTCACGTGTTTATCGAAAAGTAAAAAGCTTTTGTAGAAAGTAAAGAAGGTTTTATAAAGACGAAGAAAAAATAGTGCTGCTAATGTGATCTTAATAGATAAGAAAGCAAGAAGAAAGAATAATTTGATGAAACATAACGTTAAAAGGATAATTCAAACTTATAACATTACATTTATTTATGTATTGAAATTAATTATTATTTAAATTTTAAAGATTTGTGCAGTTTGAATATTTAAAAGGTCTCTTTATATTATTTTCGTAAATATTTGTTAAATTCTGTTTTCTAAACTTAGGTTCCTCTTTATGTCTCAAACTTTTATAATTTTTAATATATCCCTCAATTCTGTATTCTTCATAATTCTCCCGTTTTTCATTTCTTTTTTGAATAATTGCAAGTTTTCGTGCTTCTATTCGTTTTTTAATCAATAATTTATCAACTTTGTTGTTGTGTACATTTATGGGTGTTTCTTTAATTGTAGAATGAAATGTATTATTATAATAGTCAACAGCTTAAATCAATTGCTCCTTTATAGGTAATTTCTCTATCAAATTTAATGCTCTCACTTTTTCTGTTAATGTGTTGTTGAGTCTTTCAATATCTGAATTGCCAGTGTGGTTGTTCGGTTTACAAAAATAAATATCAATATTTTCGCTTTTACAAAGTTCTTTGATATTTATGGTATTGAATTCATTATCACAAACTATTCTTTTAATTTTACCAACAATAGATATGTAAAGCCTAATTTTTTCAATTAATGTGTGAGATATTCTATCTTCAAGATAAAAACAAACGGCATGTTTGGAAAACTTGTCAAAAAAAATCACAAAACCATGTTTACAGTTGACATAGGTGTTATATATGTATTATTTCATTAATATCAGATGGCGTTTCTGTGAGAGCAAAACATTTTCTAATCGGGTTACGATCATATTTAGCTGCAGAACATATGTCTCAATTATTAATTACTTTGTTTACTAAAATCTTGAGGTTGGGGTAGTAAATTTTTCGTTTTAAACTTTCATAATTGGATACAATTCCAGCATTCCCTAATTCTCTGACGTGGAATAAAGAAATTAATTTAAAAGCTTCAGTATCGTTTTCAATATCTTGGGCAAAATACCTGCATTTTACAAACTTTATCTCAGGAGTATGAGCTACAATTTCAAAGATTTTTTGTTGAAAAACTTTACATATATCTTCATCCAGTTCTGAAAAGAAAGCCACTATTCCTTTTTGGATATGTCTTCTCAAAATATAACCGATATTATTTGTAAAATCATTTTCGTCAATATACACCCTTTTGTTGCCGTTAACCATTTTTGGTTCCGTTTCTTTATTTCGTACGAGAATTAATTGAGTTTTAAATCTGTTCACTACAGTGGCAAGAATAGGAATATGGTCAGAAATTTTTTCTTGTTGAGAGTCTATTGTAACTAATGCCGCACCATTGTCATTATGTTCTTCATTACCCGCATGAATTTCATTCATATCACAATCAATTCTACTTAGAAAATCTGCTATTTTGTTTTCTTTACCTACAATATAGTTTATTTTGTCATCATATTCT
>JBAMAV010001417.1:0-21033 GCA_037043315.1 Amiota communis | reverse complement strand
GCAAAACATATAGGATGACCCTCCTGGGAAAGAACAGCCCCAAGTGCAAAGTTGCTAGCGTCTGTCGTAAGTTTAAATAGCTTACTAAAATTGGGGTACCTTAAGATAGGATAGTCTGTGATGATAATTTTGAGTTTTTCAAAAGCTGAAATATAGTTTGGGTCATTGATATTTACTTTGCTGTATTTTTTTAAATATTTTTTTCCACTTTAAGTAATGTCTGTTTCTTCGTTTATTATTATATATTTTTTTTATTCGGAGGATCTTTAGATCTCCTTAGTCAACCGTGTTAAAGTTCTTTCCTTATCTTCTACAGAAGATAAGGCCGTAGACTGCGCCAATTATGGTTTCTAATTCCACTCTTAAGAGAGAAACAAAACCAACCTGTTTTTATCAAGTGTTTATTTAAAACTAAACTCCTCAAACATCAAAGTGAATCTAAAATAATAAAGCTTACATCTAACAAAAGTTCAACTGAATTCTAAAGCTTTTAACGAAACAAGGAGAAAAAATAATTTAGATGATTAAGATAAAACAGGGATGGAAAGACATTTAAATAATTAAGTCGAAAAGTATATTACCTATCCTTTATTCCCAACTATACGAGTAATATAATATAACGAGTATCGTACATAACTTGTGTGATCGTTTTTGCGTGTTTTCACCAACTGAATATTGGACATTCGCCTTTATCCTGTTAAGAGTCTGAAGCTGCATTCGATCAGGCGCGTTCGATCGAACGTCAGCCTCAAACCCTCTGCTTCCGACATGCTCCCCCCGTTGGAAGCGATGAAGTGGTTCCAACTGAAGTGGTAATAAGGGGCAGAACTGCAAGCTTGCCTATGGCCCTTTTGATTAGGCCATTTGCTGTTCGGATAATAGCAACCCGAACGATGCCGTTGTTCCCAGGAATAACCCTGTCAGTGCGACCCAGCTGCCACCTGAGTGGAGGCAAGTTATCATCTTTGATTAGTACCAATAAGCCTGGTTGTAGGTTTGCAGCCGCCGAGCGCTACTTGCCATGCTCTTGACAGATAGCTAACGCTCCACTTTCTTCAGAACATCTGCTGCAGCTGGCACACACGTTGCCAATGACTTAGACGATCCATGTTGAGATGCGTTATGTCAGGTTCATCAATTGCAGCGAATGACGAACCAATCAGAAAATGCCCAGAAGTGAGCACTTCTAAGTCATCTGGATTCTCTGAAATGGGACAAAGTGGCCGTGAGTTTAACATTGCAGAGATTTCACACACAAGTGTACGAAGTTCGTTAAATGACAAAATTGATTTGCCAACAACACGATCAGAATGAAATTTGGCTGATTTTACAGCGGCTTCCCATAAGCCACCGAAATGAGGTGAGCGGGGAGGAATAAAACACTAGTTTATGCCAAGTGTTAAGCATTCACTGGATATCTTATTTATGTAAGGATCGCTTAAGAATAGCTGCTTCAGTTCCTCTAGCTCATGCTTTGCACCCACAAAGTTCGTAGCGTTGTCCGACCAAATTGAATTGGGCTAGCCCCTTAGGCTAATAAATCTCGTCAAGGCAGCGATGAATGATGATGTGGATAAGTCCTTCACGACCTCCAAGTGTACAGCCTTAGTACTGAAGCATATGAATATTGCAATGTAGCATTTAATTGATGGCCTGTTTCTTACTTCCGATTTGTAGTAAAAAGGTCCACAAAAGTCAATCCCAGTTGTATAAAATGGACGATTTTGCTGAACGCGATCCGCAGGCAATAGAGCCATAATATGTTCAGCGATCCTTGGCTTTAGTGGAAAGCAGCGTATGCATTTGTTTACAATCTTTGATATGGTCTTGCGACCTCCGATTTGCCAAAATTGTTGTCGCAGAGCAGCAATCTGAAGCCCCGCATGCAAGAATTTGTGATAAAAAAACATGATGATTGGGCTAGTAACAGGATGATGCTTTGATAATAACAACGGGTGCCTAGCATCATAATCCAAATAATTTTGAAGCCGTCCGCCAACCCACATCAGACCCATCGAATCAATGATTGGATTAAGTGATAGAAGCTTGCTTTTAGATGAAAGCTTCCTTTTGAGTTGAAGTGCTCTGTAATCATCCGCTAAGTGCACTTGCTGAATACATCAGATAAGTAAATGTATGCCGTTTCTGATGTCATTAACAGTGAGGGAACCTTTGAAACGAGGAACATCCTTATATTTCAGCATCAGAAACCGGTGAACGTATGCAAAGACGCGCTGCAACTTTCCAAATGAATTTTGAAACTTGCAATAAAAAGATATATCTTTTTATATATACCATCTGCAATAAAGAAACTAATGCTATGCCGACGTTCTGGTAGCTATACAGGTGCTGCCAAGGTTGCAGGCCAGTTAGAATCATCAGAAAGCAAAAACGATGGACCATTGAACCAGAGATTAGATTTCAGCAACTCAAAAGGTGTACATCCACGAGATAAAATGTCAGCTGGGTTTAATTGAGAACTCACGTGATGCCATTCCATACCCACAGTACGTTCCTGAATCTGCGAAATCCTGTTAGAAACAAAGGTATTAAAATTTGATGGTGAGTCACGTATCCATGCCAGAACTATTGTTGAGTCTGGCCAACAATGAAAGGTGCAATCGAATGGTAGATTTAGAGAGTTCAGAAAGCAAATGAGCTGCACAAAGCTCTAGCCTGGGAATTTTTAACGGTTTTAATGGAGCTACTTTAAACTTAGAGCAAAGCAAGTGTGATGAAAATGTCCCCTGGAACTCAGAACGAATGAAGATACAAGCGCCATAAGCAGACTTGCATCGCAAAATGCATAAATTTGAAACGTAGCATGAGGCAGCAGGACGAAACGAGGAAATTTGAGGCTGGTAACGCTCGAGATCTGCAAAGCAATTTCCAGCCAAGCAGAGTGTAAAGTTTGTGGCAAACTTTCGTGCCAATTTAACTTTTCCTTCCAAAGAATCTGAAGAAATATCTTTAACCTCGTGACGATACGAGCTATTAATCCCAAAGGATCATAGAATCTAGCAACGGCAGCTAGAATTGAACGTTTAGTGATTGAAACCTCAGAATAGGTTTGCGTAAAGTTGAAAAGTAGTTTATCCAACACAGGATCCCAAGATAAACCAAGTGTTTTTATAATGTCTGTTCCATCATGACATTTGAGAAAAGTTTCTATGTCCGCTTCATCCTCGCCAGAAAGCGCTGCAGGTTCATTGGAGCACCACTTGCGAATTGGGAAATGTCCTCTCCGCAATACCTCCTTCACCTGACATCGAATTTGAGAAACCTCCTCGATTGTGTCGCCACCAGTTATTAAGTCATCGACGTAGAAATCCCTGCGTATGATTTTAGCAGCAAGCGGAAATTCGCCTTCCTCGTCGTAGGAAAGCTGATGCATGGCTCGAATAACCAATAATGCTGCTGGCTTTGTTCCATAAGTGACTGTGTTTAAAGTATATGTCTTTATACCCTCGTTAGGATTGTCACGCCACAAGATGCATTGAAGATATTCATCCGGGTGTGTTATGCGAACACAGCGATACATTTTACAAATATCCCCACACAAGGCAACTTTGAAAAATCTGAAACGTAAAAGTGTTGTAAAAATCTTTGGTTGTATAGATGGCCCTGCCATTAGTAAGTCATTTAGAGATGAACCAGATGCAGATTTTGCAGAGCCCATTACACTTGTTAGGATCCAAAGACATATGATCCAAATTGATATACTCTTGAAGGAATGCTGCATACTGTGATTTTTACGTTGTGTTCCTATTCAGCCTAGACTCGAGGGTCCTAAATCGTCTTAATGCGCTACCATATGAATTACCAAGTGCATCAAAATTGGTCTTGGCCGGAAGACGAACAGAGTACTGACCAGAATGTAGAGTACAGCCTTGCTGAAATAATTGCTTAGCAAGTATGTCATCATCAGATACAGGAGACGATGAACCACAGCAACTGTCAATTTCCCAAAATCGATTAACAACGTCTGCTAAGTTATTAACATCGGCTTTGCTATCTGAGCAATCGGCTCAAATTTGCAATGATATTTCCTTCTTTGTTGTGAAAGACATCCAGAGACCACAAAACCAAGCCTTGTCTTTTGTAAAGTAGGTAAGTGATCAGCAATGCGAATTTGCCCAACACAGGAGAAAAGTCCAGCACCAACAAGTATATCAGTACGTTGAGACTTATAAAACAGTGGATCAGCAAAACTGGTATTTTTTGGGATATTCCAATTCGAAGAGTTTAAGTCAGAATGAGGATGATAGTTTGTTATTGTGTTAGTTATAACAGCAGTGAATGAAGCATGATACTTTTTATCCCAAGACTGGGCAAAAACATTAGTAGATTTATCAAACGAAAGATTAGATTCTCCTATACCAGATACGGCAATACTTGATCGATATGATTGCAATTGATTTGCAAAACGAGATGTGATAAAGTTTAATTGTGATGCAGAATCAAGTAACGCACGACAGTGCACAAATAACCCAGAACGGCTTTTTATGTATATTGTAGCAGTAGCAAGCAACACGTAGTCGGCTATTTTAGTTTCATGAGTAGGTTGAGAATTGGGCATATTTGCTGAAACAAGTGAAGCAGGCGGTTGAGCATGTGTATCTATTACAGACTGCGTACCATAAGTAGGTGAATTTGCTCCTGAATGAAGCAAAGAGTGATGCTTGGCATGGCAATGCTTACAATGTCCTGATCTGCACTGTTGCAGACCATGTACTTTGCGAAGACAATTTAAGCAAAGATGCAGCCTCTTAACTTCCTTGTAACGTGAGTTGATCGATAAACTCAAAAATTGTGGACATATAATGATCGATACCGTTGCAAAATAAACATGAATGATAAGATGAGGTGACAAAAGTATTTTTAAACGAATTTTTTCCCACCTGATGGCTAGGTGTTTGTTTTACCATAGCGCTTTCTACATTTTCCATCATCTGACATCGCTTTTCAAGAAACGATGACATGTCCGTCCACTTTGGCAGCTTGTTTATTTGTAAAGACTCTTACCATTTCTCCATGGTAACTCAATCTAATTTTCCAACGATGAGATGAATTAACAGCCCGTCTGTCAGCTCCGCCTTTGTTGACATTGTGCTTAATGCTCTTAAGTGTGCATTAATCTTGTCGTTTAATTCGCGTAGACTGCTTGCTGCCCCTTTCTCCACCTTTGGTATACCAAAAATAGACCGAATGTGTGCCTGAAAATTTAACAATTTATTATTAAAACGATTCAAGAAAATGTCTAACGCCTTATCGTAATTTGATTCCGTTGGCTCAAGAGAGCGTATTGCATCCAAAACGACACCATCCAGGCAAGACCGCAAGTGCTGGAACTTCTCCACTTTACCCATGTCTTGAGTTTTACCAACAATGGTGTTAAACATTGCGTAAAAATCAGGCCAATGAGTATAATCCCCAGAAAATCTCGGTAACTGCAATTCAGGCAAACGAGAAGTACGTGTTTGCCCAAGCATGGATATGTTTGGTTCATTCATAAATTGCCGCAGTCCAGTGGAATGAGCAGCTGTGTATGTTTTGATGAAGGTTAAGCTCATGAGTAAGCTTCGCTTTAAGCTCATAATAAAGATTTGAGAAAGTGCTTCGAGCATCACTTTCAAATTCTTTAAAGTCTAGCCTTTCAAGATCTGACCGTGCTTAGTCAAATCTTGAATTTATGGATTCCAATCCATCTAAACGTACCGACACATCCGTTTCACTTAAGCTAGATAATACGACCAGCGATACAAAATTGTTCATAGCGCGTAATTCCCCTTCAATCGAAGTAGCCTTGACCCTTCGGAAGTCAAGTTCACTTGGCACCGATGGAGCATTACGCGTCACGGATTTCTCTTGCACGAATTTTTCTTGCTCCATTTTTATAAAAATATGACCCACAATGTACAAGTATAAAAAATGTAATGTATTTTAAAAATCAGTAAAGCCGAAATCCCACACAACGACTATGCATATAACGGATTTGCCACTTATATTATATGCTATTGTATAAAAAAACTGTTAAACAGAACACCCGCGCACTGAGTATGTATGTAAAGTATGTAATGCGTAAATACTTGGCCATTTTTTATCGGATTAAAATTTTTTTTTGTATTCAGAAGCTGAAACGTAGCCCTTTACAACCATGTAAGCATTTTTTTGGTATCATTCAAATTCATGAAGATACAGACCAAAAACTTTCCAAAATTTTGATTTTTTCATCGATTTTGCAACTTTAAGTCTAATTTGTGTCTCTTATCTTATCTAAATTATATTTTTTCTCAACGTACATCGAAAGTTTAGTCATTTTAGCTTTAAATGAACCCTGTTTGAATAGAATTGGTTAAAAATTACTTGATTTATTGTACTTTTTATAATTGCATATGACAGTTTTCTTTCCTTTTTTATTCTTAATTGTCTAGCTATCTCCCTCTATCTGCAACAATTAAGAATAAAAAAGGAAAGAAAAAAAATGGCCAAGTTATAAGGTAATATGTACAGGAACCTACCTAAAAACGGTTTTTGGGCTCTAAAACAAGATTTTGAGGGTGTATCAGAGATTTAATACATACCATTCTTTTTGGCTTTTTATAACCTATAACCTCCACTAGGTATGATAAGAAGTTTTTTTTCGCTGTTACACAGTGTTATTAAATGTTGTGTTCTGCGCGGGGTTGTTTATTGTAGACACGATAGCTACACAAGAGTTGGAAGTCACAAAGATTCTTAACTTAAAGAAAACACTGAGTTCACTAAAGGGCCACTTTGTTTGTGATTAGTAGTTCACCCTTTATTATTATGCACTTTAAGTTTACGCGTACCGAACAACAACAACAATAACTCACTATAATTGTGAACAATATCACGTCGGGGTCACCAAATGTTTTGAGGAAGGATAATACTTTTTATCCACCATTTTGTAAAGAAAAACACTTTGTTTTGTGTTTACTTTATTTTTAATTTACTTTATTTTTCTTATATTTTTAATTTCGTTTGTTCATTAGCCACTGTAATTATGTATATCACAAGTGATTTATTTAATAAGTTATTGTTACTATTGTTGTTGTTATTGCTTAGATGATTAGTAAAAGCTTGTCGCTTGTGATCGTTTTTGCGTGTTTTCACCAACTGAATATTGGACATTCGCCTTTGTCCTGTTAAGAGTCTGAAGCTGCATTCGATCAGGCGCGTTCGATCGGACGTCAGCCTCAAACCCTCTGCTTCCGACAGACATATTTAAGTACTAATTGTGTAATAACAATGAATTGTTCACTCTAATTTGAACATCTTTGAAGTTTGTCCATAAGCTCTGACGTAAGTTGGTTTATATGATACTAACGAATCAACAATATACGGGATATACATTGGCAACGAAAATATTGTATACCGTTGCATAAAAAAACCGAATAGCAGTAGTCATATCACTACAATTGACTAAAAAAGACCAATCAGTTCCAAGAAACATTACATTTAGTTTCGCAAAGTTAACTTTGCGAAAACAAAACCGACCTTTGCACCTAGATGTGGAGGCTGAAGCAGGACAGGCTACAGAGAGGGAAATTTCCAATGTTGGATGGTAAGTATCCTCATGAAGACATAATAGTTGGGATCTTGACACAGAAATTATAGTGAAATCAATACTGAACACAAAATCAAGTGATCTATTCAAAAAATTGACTACAGAGTTCATTTGAAACAAGGAGTGGTCAAACATGGTGATGTGCTGAAGGAACTAGATAATTCGATGTACTGGAAATGGACCATCAAATAAGTGGGAGGTTGAAATCGCCTAGAACAATTAACGAGTCTTGGTCACGAAGAATGTTATTAACTGAGTCATTAGCACTGGCATGACTCAAATAAATTTCCGAAATGGAGTTAGACGGAATATAAGAACATGATATAAAAATAGATTGATGAGGTAACACTAACTTCACACATATAAACTCAATGTTGGCTGAAAAGTTCAGATCAACAAGTTCCGATCGGAAGTATGAGATAAAAGCGATGAAGACACCACCATCACGGCGAATAGGGCGATCTGTTCTATATGTAACGAAATTTGAAGAAATAATTTTAATACTAAGTATATCAGAGTTCTGCCATGTCTCAGAAAATACTATAACATCAACTTCAAAGGAGAAACTATCCCTATACAAAACGTCAAGTTTAGTAAGGAGACCCCTCACATTCTGATAATGATTAAAAAGAGTTTCAGAAGGCAAAATTTGTTTTTTGAGTCACTCGATGGTGAAGATGAACAAGTGGAGGCCACATTAACAGATGGCCGATGATTTTTACGTCGAGGTTTAAATTCATGACCAACGATGTGCTCAGGACAAAATTTCGCATCACAAACAATAGGAAAAATGCTGTCAGGAACATTTATTTTGAAAGAAGCAATATCACGTGAATTGGAAACATTGAATTTTTGAATACATGCCTTTACCTTATGGTAGAAACTTTGAACTTGGCAAAAAAAATAAGGTTGCAGACTTTTTAAGCAGAATAGATGCAGATACAGGAGAAATTAATCTAATGTCTCACAGCACATTTCAGAATGATGCGGACCAGACCCTCAAGTACAGGACGATAATTTCAGTACTAATGCTACTATACATTCACAAGCCGAAGAACAAAATGATCATTTTCCCATCCTTAATACAGTTGTGCACAATAATATTAAAATGCTTGCTTAATTACATTTAATTTTTTTTTAATTTTTTTGAATGCAGTTAGTGTGTAACAAATTAAATTAATAAAGTAATTTATTGAAATAAACAAATTTGTAATTATAAACGGTTTTCCCGCTATTTCAGTAGATGTCACTTTTTGTAATTTTTTGACATTTGACAAGTAGAAACTACGCCATTAATACACGCTTCAACAACGCATTGAAATTATTAAAATTCACTATAAAAAAGGTAAAAATTTGGCAGAGACGGTTCGTAAAACTAAAACATTTTTGGGTCGTCGTGAAGCACCTTGTCGGACAGCAATACAGAAATTGGTGGAAAAATTCGAGCTATTGGGACAAGTTAGTGATATGAAGAATAAGACCCGTGCACGTCGCTCAAGAACAACTGAGAATATTGCTGCTGTAACCAAAGTATTGAAGAAAACCCAGGTTTGTCCATTCCTCATCGTTCTTTGGAATTGGGCATTCCACAAACGTCATTACACCGTATTTTCGATTCAAGACCTCAAAGATGGAATTCGTAAGGCTATCAAGGACATAGGGCAGCCACTTTGCGATTTGGTTATGGAAAATTTCATGAAAAGGATATGGTTCTGTAAGCGTGGTCGTGGTGGCCATTTGGCTGATGTTGTTTTCCATTATTAACGGCATACCTTCCTCTTTATAATGAATTAAACATCCGATCATTTATCTCAAAAAATGCCATTTTTCTTTGAATATCAAAATAACACCTCTTATTCTTACTTCCCATTCAATTGTCTCACCAACAAAACTATGAGTTGTACATAATAGAATACAATGTACATAACCAATTTTATTTTTAAATTTCTTAAATCATCATGCTTAGATAGAACGTCCGTTTGGTGCTTGAACCTGTCTGGCACCTCCTTCAATTCCTTACCAAAGGATAGCAGTCTCCCGTGGAACAGCGCCAAGACTACGGGCTACAACTTCATGTAGCAAAACCACCAACAACTGCAAACGTCTGCAACGAAAAGTTGTCGCGTCTAAGACGCCATACTCCTTGTGAGATATTTGCAACTCAGATTCGCTTAATATTTGCAATATGGCATTCACCCATGACATCTCGACTTTGTTGCAGTGTTTATTTAACTCGAGCTCCAGATAGACTAGCAAATCGTCATACTGATAGGCACATGCTCCAACACGTAAGATCCAACTTAAGGAATAGAATTCAAGGCAATCACCACCATAAAAAGTAAAGATACAAAACCTACAAGTAAAATCTTTATTAAACAAGATGACATAGATAAAAATACCATGACGGATATATTTACAAGATTTTTGAAAAATGGACAAGTTGGAATTTTTCGGATCTAACGGATCATGAGTACAACAAAGTTCAACAAAAACCAGAAAGGAGGCTATCATTGTCCAAGCCAAATGTAATACTCTTTACGCTCCTCCGGGTTGCATGCAACCTTTCTTTCTTACCATCACTATATTCTCTCTGTTAAAGTTTGAGCATCAACAAATAACACAGTTCGAGTGTAAACAAAGAACATAGCTTGAGTATCAAATATGAGCACACTTTGAGTATCACTTTTATTGTACTCTTTATAAGTTTGTCATTTAATTTGGGTTTGTATGGGAGGTACCTCTCCTGTTTACTCTAGGATCATGAAATTTACATTGTTGATGAATATGAATCAGAAACTTATAGTGTCCAAATTTCAGTTCGATAAGTCAAAAACCAAAAAATTTTTTATAAGAAGAACATTCAGGGGTAACATGGAAACCGTTCGGAATCGTTTCTGTTATCGAAATTGCAAAATCGATTTCGATTTAAAATGGTGTCGCAGAATTCGATCTGTTTTGTTTGTTTTCGAACATAAACAAATCCGAAGCTCGAATCAGCTGAAACGTCAAATACTATATCAAACCAGAAAGAAGGCTATCATTGGCTATCCAAAGATGTAAGACTCTTCACGCTTCTCCGGGTTGCATCCAACCTTCCACTCAAGCATCAATAAATTCTATTTTTTCTATAAGAACATTAATTTAAATGGGGTTTGTGTGGGAGGTAACCCTCCTGGTAGCCCTAGGATCATGAAATTTACATGGTTGATGAATATAGATCAGAAACTTATAGTATCCAAGTAGGCACATCAATGTTGATGTGCATTTGCCTCGGTCTGAATTGCCTATTAATCTCTAAAGCAAATTGTTGTTTTTGATGTGAAACTTCTTTGGTTTCGGTAGGGTAAAATTTTACATTTTCGTCATCGTCATAGGCAATTTTGGTTAACGCTTTTCTTCTCGATCAGAAATTAAACAACGCGTGGCTTGAGTAGTGTTTAGATGAGTGACCGATCACATACAGTAGACGACAATGTGATTTATAAATTAAAATTTTTTTTTTTTTTAAGTGAAACTTCCCTAGCAGCGTTGGAAAAATTTAGTAAAAATTATGAGTGAAAAAATACAGATTGTAACGTTTTTCGGATTCTGTATCTCATGAACCGCACTAGGTACACACTTCAAATTTTCTATTGCCATATCCCCAAAAATTTGTGGAAAATCCACCGGAAAAGTCTCAAAAAAGTGATTAAATTTCCACAACAACAACATGCAGCTTGTGTGTATAAAAATGTTTATAACAACAACATGCAAGCAAACAGATTGTGTGTTGTACAAAAACAAGCGAATATACGAAGAAAAGAGAACGAAAAACACACAGAAGTTCGCAGTTGATCTAATTTTTGGGCAAGAGAGGATCGACGGCAATCGTAAACACAACAACAACAATTACACACGCCTAAGACAACAAAAGCAACATACAGACGGATAGAAAGACAGATAGGCTGAAAGACAGACATAGCTAAATTAATTGGACAGAATATTTTGTATGCAAATGTTGTATTATTGTATTTGTTTTGAGATGATCTCTCTCTCTCTATCTCTTTGTCTGTTTTTAAGAAGTTTCACTTCTATCACGTGTACGATGGCAGACATGCAATTCTTTAATTTTTTTTTTTTATTTTTTAAATACTTTGTAACTACAACAAATAATTGGCAATACAACAAAACTCATTTTGGGCTAATATAAAATTATAAAAGTTTAATAAAAATCAATCAGTCTTCTTTTTCTTAAAAAATGCTACATAAAAAAGAAATTGAAGAATCTTTTAATTTGTATGTTTTGATATCTTTAGCAGTAAATTCACTAATAAACAATGATTCTCGATTATTTATAATGGGTTTAATAAATGAGTTATATTCTATTTTTTTGTGGAATGTATTTACTTCTATTTACTTTCTTTTTTCTTTTAAATTTAATCCTATGATGAATGACTTGAATTCCTTTATTCTCTTCTTCATAGTGTATCGTCAGCTTGTCTGTGATTCAATTTGTTTATTGGAGCTACTCTATACCCTACATCTATTTCATGTTCTTCGCGTTCTTTTTTTATTTCTTTTTCCTTGTTTATTTGTACATTCAGGTGTGTTGAACCCGAATAAATAAAAACATCTGCCGGGGTACGTCCTATTGTACTGTGTATCATTTTATGGTTATATGTGATTAATAATATTGTTGATAGTGTTTAAAATACGAAACTTTTCATTGAGTATTTTATGCAGTCTTTCAATATCTGCGATTCCAGTTTTACTGGTTGTTATTATTAATTCTACGTAACCAATTACGAAAAGCAACACTAACAAAAGCTGAGTAAGGACTCAGGATAAGGATCTGCCTTTATTGTTTGGGGTTAACCCATGCCATTGAAAATTTTAGTTAAGGCTCGTTTAGACTCTAACCAATCTCTGCTTTGAACTTCTATGAGGGATGCGAAATTTGAGTGCAGATTTATGCCTGATAAAAAAGTTTTATTTTGTATTAATTTTTTTTTTTTTTTTTACATATGTACATATATAGGAAAACATTAACAGCAGAATCCGCCTTAAAATATTGGTTTGATTTAGTGAACAGTGATGAGCCCGTCATAGACGCTTATGATAATGTTATAATATAATTATAAAGATTTTATTTTCATACTCTCCTTGCGAGGAGATCATTAGGGTGTAATCTTTTAAGACGCCTGTGTGGTGCATTTATGCTTTGCGAGGCTACTAGTGGGTTTTGATGATTGAGTTTTTTGTTGTATCTGCTGCTGTGGAAGTTTATTTCTTCTAGAATTGTTGACGTGTTCAAATCTCGGTGAAGAGTCGTGTTTCTCACGTACCACGGAGCTCCAGTAATGCGGCGAAGGGCTTTGTTTTGACAAGCTTGGATCCTACGAATGTTTTAAGAAGCAATGGTTCCCCATATCTGTGTGCCATAATGCCAGGGGTCACCACTTGCTTATAAATCAGCAGTTTGCTACTTAACGATTGTATTAAATAGAAATCTATTATATACCTTTCTCTTATTGGGCGCGTTCAGCAGAACCAGTCGCTGACTTTTTCCGATTACTTGGTGTTCACTGTGTATTGATTTTGCTGACTAAAAATCAATCATAAAAATAATTTGATTACTTGAAGTCAGCGGACTTCAATCAGCTGTGTTTTGTTTGTAAACAAAGAAATAAAAAGACTATTGCTAAGAAAATTTTTAGGGGGAGAGTTAAGAAGGATAGGGGAAGAATTAGCAAAGTGCAAGGACCAGACTTGATTGGGAATATTTATTTATGTTGTTAATATGTGTTTCAAAGATGCATGGAATGGAGAATATCTTAATTATAGGCCAGATTGTCATCCATTGTCGTCTCTTTCTCAGTTGTTTCTATTCAACACTTCCAAGCCGCAAGTTAAATTGCGTCAGACTTCGAAGCCGGACATTTTACAACGCCGTAATTTTAAAAGTAGTCAACGTTGCGTTCAGAAAAGTCAAATCAGTCAGCGCTTACTAAGTAATTGGAAAAAGGTCAGCGATTGGTGCTGCTGAACGCGTCCATTGTTAAGTGTTCTGGAGTAATTTCTAGTGGGAGGTCTACATTTTTATGTTCGACTTTGCTGTGATTGCAGATTCTACATTCATTTAGTATGTTCTCGATGATTTTTCGATAGTCTGGGTAATAATATTCTAACTTAAATGTTTGTATAACCTTTTCAATTCCAGAATGTAATGTTTCTTCATGTATGTTTAGTATTTTCTCTTTCATCTCGGAATATGTTTTTATATCAGTTAGTATAGATGACGTTCTCATAGTTTTCACTTTGGTATTTGTATTGCATGTATGCGTTTTGAAAGATTAAAAAGGGGCCCCATACACGATCAATCACCAGTGTATAAGTATTTTGAACCCTTTTCATGAGTAATATTTTTTATTGTTATTCTGCCAAAAGGGCTTCGTAAACGAGCGTGTCGTCGATCGGAAAAGTGGCGGAACCTTTTTTACGAGTAACTGATTTGTTACTCTGCCAAAAAGGGCCAATTAAGTGATCGATAGATTCAATTGTGATTACCAACCACATTCACTCATATACACACCCATACACACGAACGACGAGGATGGAGCTTAAATGGCTACAAGCCCTTATGATATCCTCGTCACAGGGCGAGTGAAAGCTGCCCGTTTAACTAAGCTTTCTCAAATCCAAGAGCGTCTGCTCCCATATTGGGCGGCTTCTTGGTCTGCGTCTGAACCTGATAGGTTGGCAGTAATTAAAGCCTGGCGGTAGGCCCAAACCGCAATGACCGTTCCACGACATGTCGCGTTGGGAGTCTCCGGATCCGTTAGAAGTTTTTTCCACTTATGACGGTGAAGGGGTGATGTAAGCCTGCTCTGCTGAGACGGCAGACGTGGCGTGGATCAGAAACCAGCCGTTTTGGACCCTGGTCAGGAAGTGTGCATTGGACGCAGTGAAATAGACTGCGTTACCCCGGGCAAGCTTCGGTATTCCGTCCGTGTATCCCGGGACTGGAAAAGCGTAGGTCAGGCCTTAGGGAACTGGGGTAGGAACTGTGTTCTGAGGGTATACCCGTTCCTGACTATTTCGGCCCGCCCCCCTACACACGATGCGCTGGCAAACAAACAAACAGAAGAATGGAAACAAATAAGGAAAATAAAGGTATTGAGCTAAAAAACACCACACACCATTGCTGCAATGGACAACTTGATTGCTGCAGCGGACATAACTACAAGTGTCGCTGAAGATTCGGCATTCGGGCGGAGCAGTAAAATGAGCCTCCAGATCTGAAACCAATATCATGGGAACCTTGTTGTGAAAACGAGGTGCCCTCACCATTTAAAGGTGTTACAGTATCAGAGCCTACAGTGGTTATCACAAATGTTGCGGTCTCAGCAAAGAAGAATGAAGATAAAGAGGACAAGGAGGCTAGTGGGGTGACAGTTGAAAACATGCCAGCTCTATTAAGGCCAGCAAAAATAAAAGCACCGCAGCCTATGAAGCTGACGCCAGGGAAAAAACCTCAGGGGGTTCGTGATCACCCAGACGAGACAATTACCCCAAGTGCTATTAAAAAGTTGGGGCAGCTTTCTTTGATGATGGAAAATCAGCGCCATGTCAACAATGAGATGAGGGACCTGTCGGCATTGGCAATAAGGCTGCAAATAGAAGAGGTCAATGAGAAGGTGCCCCATGTCAGGATAGCTGCAAGTGTCTCTACGGTCAGTGTGCTTACGATCGAGGTAACTATATCATAGAAAACTAATGCCAATTCCCTTAATGAAAAAAAGAAAAAAGGGACAGACAATGTTGCCCTGGGGACGCTGCAGGCTGCAGGCAGAATCAGCAAAGCTAGCAGCAGCAGTTCCCAAGAACGTCCGGTAGAGCTCTCAAAGCCAAAAGAGTGGAATGGCAAATGGCAAAAAAACGAAAGAACCGGGAAAGAGGTACGCAGCAGACACGACTCAAAACAGGTAGCGAGGTTCCTTCTAAACAGCCTCCTAAAAAAGGAGAAGTGAAGCCTCGCCGAACACGTCCCGATGCTTTAATCATCACTAAAGTATCGGAATTATCCTACGCTGACATCCTCAAGGAAATAAAAGGGAAACCTGATCTTCAAAAGGTTAGCAGGATACGCAGGACTGCTAAGGATGAAATCCTACTTCAACTCTCCAAGAAGGGTACAACAATGACGGAAACCCTAAAGGATGAGATGAAGGAAGCACTACAGAGTTGTGCAACGGTGAGAGCTCTCTCCCAACTAGCAGTTATTGACTGCCGGGATCTTAATGAAGTCACAGAAGCTGAGGACTTGATAGCGGCCATCATCAAACAATTCCCTCTCATTCAGGCCACCTGTGTTAACATTAAGGCAATGAGGCTTGCAAGGGATTACACAAAGACAGCAACAATAAGCCTACCAGTGAACCATGCGAAATCCCTGCTAAAAGCGGGATCTCTTTAAGTGTATTGGGTTCGATGTCGCTTGAGGCAGCACATAAGCCCAACTAGGTGCTTTAAGTGTTTAGAGTACGGACACATGGCAAGAGCATGTAAAAGCAGTGTCGATCGTTCAAAGCTATGCCTTAGGTGCGGAACAGAAGGACACATCGCAAAGACCTGCCAGGAAAAAGCTAAATGCGTTCTCTGTTCGGTTGGAAATAACTCACATATGTCTGGGAGTGGGAGTGTGAAGCTTTTAAGAAGGCCTTGCGGGATCTCAAAGCTAAAGCATGATTAAGTGCCTCCAACTTAATCTAAACCGATGCAGTGCGGCTCAGGATCTCCTCTCTCAAACAACCACAGGATGCCGGTGGGAAAGCGGCTATCTGGATCCAATCCTTTGAGGCCTTTCTTGACAATTTAGTTAGTGCTGCGAGGGATAAGTCCCCACTCATAATTGGTGGAGGTTTTAATGCTTGGGCAGTGGAATGGGGTTGCAATAACACAAATAGGCGTGGACGAGCACTTATAGAGGCCTTTGCTTCTCTAGACGTGGTCCTTTTCAACCGAAATAATGCCATCACATTTGACAACGGAAAAGGTAGCTCGGCAATCGACCTTACATTCTGTAGCACCTCGATTGCAAGTGAGATCAAATGGGAAATTGCAAGTGCCTATACCCATTGTGACCACCTTGCAATACAGTTTTGCATTACCCCGCCGGTTCGGTTCACAATGCCAAGATTGCGGAAACTGGTGAGCGTCGCCTGGAAGACTTGGAAGATGGACAAAGAAACCTTGGACCTGTTCAGTTAGAGATGGCGACTGGTAGTGCAAGTCAGCAATCCCAGGAACTTATGCAAGGCCTATCAAGGATATGTGATGCCTCCATGCCTAGGAAAGCAAGAAGCAATGGCAGGAAACCCAACTTCTGGTTGTCGGATGAGATTGCAGAACTCTGCTTGCAGTGCCTCCATCTTCGTAGAAGATTCCAACGTAGCAGAACAAGGAGCGCTGACTCCCGCGAAACCCTTTTACTTCACGAAGAATTCAGGCAAAAGAAGTCTCAACTCAGTAAAGAGATTTGTAAGAGCAAGCAGGATGCCTTTCGCAGACTGCTAGGGGAAGTGGATCATAATCCCTGGGGCAGTGTTTATAAAATTATAATGCACAGATACAAGGGCCTGTCTAATATCCCTTCTTCCGTTGCTCTTATGGACAAAATAGTTCTCAGCCTCTTCCTGATAAGGGGATTGTTGAGGATACTCCGACCACTTGTGGTTGTAGAGGAAGATATACCTCCCATCAGCAGATCGGAACTAGAAGCTGCATCAAAAAGGGCCGCGAAACCACACGTGTTCTGTGAGGTTTTCACAAAATGCTTAAAAGAAGGTCACTTTCCCAAATGCTAGAAGAACCAACGGTTGGTTCTCATCCCGAAAGGGAGCCTACCCCCTGATCAGCCATCTTCCTTCAGGCCCCTGTGTCTACTAAATACTACTGGGAAGATCCTAGAAAGGATTATCTGTATTAGACTCCAGCAGTACACTGAGGCACAAATGGACTGGCCGAACTGCAATTTGGCTTCAAACCAAACAGAGGCAAAGTGGGAGCATTCCAGAAGGTCTGTGACATTGCCAAGGAGGCCCAAAATGGCACAAGGTGGCTAGGCGGCAGCAAAAAGTGTTGTGCAGTTGTCACACTCTATGTGAAAAATGCATTTAACTCTACAGATTGGAGCTGTATTGTTAATGCGCTAGCTTCACTGGAGATAGCCAGCTACCTGATTCGGATGATAATGTCTTATTTTGTGATACAGAAGAAGGCACTAAGATATCAGATAACTGGTGGTTTCCCACAAGGTTCCGTACTGGGCCCACTATTGTGCAATGCCATGTACGATGGCATCCTGCGGATTACTAAACCCAGTGGTGTGGAGATAGTTGGGTATGCTGATGACGTAGCTATCGTCGTAGTAGCAAAGACGCTTAGTGAGGTCGCATCAAAAAACGAGAGAACTGTTGCAGCTGCAAGAAGTTGGCTTCGGCAGAACCATCTATGTTTGGCGGAGCATAAAACCGTACACATGAGCTCCAGGAAGAAGGTTGAAAAACTGTCAGTGAGGATCGGGAACCACATAATTGAATCGAGGCCTTATATCAAGTACTTGGTAGTACTTCTGGACCACCGCCTGTGTTTTAAGTTCCATCTACAACACAAAAGTTGGCAAGGATCCTCCCAAACCCAGGTGGACCCAGACAGCAAATACGGGTTTTACTAGGTTCGGTGAGTAAATCTGTACTGCTTTATGTGGTTCCGATTTGGGCTGGAGCTCTCGCAACTAGTTCATACTTGCGAGGAATAAAGAGTGCACACAGAGTTGCGAACCTGAGGTTCTGTAGAGCATATCGGACAGATGCAGATGATGCGGCGGGCGTACTTGCAGGTACACTTCCGATTGATTTGGAAGCTCTGGCTGCAAGGGATATATACCTTGCCCCAGCAACTTCCCATAGGAATATCCGTTTGGAGATCAGAAGCAGGTACCTAAACATTTGGCAGCACAGGTGGAGCAGTGCAGAATCACGAAGGATTCACCACCTTATCCCCAATATAGCGTATTGGCTAAAGAGGAGCGGCGGAGACGTTAGTTTCGAATTTACCCAATTCGCTACTGATCACGGGCGCTTCAGGCAGTATCTGCACAGATTTGGGCTAGCCGAGAATCCATATTGAGGCCTCTGCCTGAACATCGTAGAAGACCCAGAGCACCTTGCTCATGAGTGCCCTAGGTTTGAAGCTCAGCGATGCAGGATGTATGACCGCCTTGGATCTCCATGCAATTCGCAGGAGATCGTAAGGCGTATGATGTTTTCCACGGAAGAGTGGGGTTTTTGCGCTACCGAAATATCGACCATTATTCGTGAGGCTCGAATGTACGAGCGTTTAATGGCACCCAGATAAGGGCAATTTTTTTCCCTCCCTACGAAGTAATGCATTGGTAGTTCCATAGGATTAAAGGGTTTCGAGGCGATAGGGGGCTTTTTAGTCGTTAGAAATCCGACATAACTCGTGGGCCATGAGTATCTTTTTGAAGATTTTCTCCTCCTTGTTTCGCATAACACAAAAAAAAAAAAAAAATAGCCCCAGCAATGGAAGAATCGGGTGTAAAAGTGGCAGGCATCGGTGTCAAAAACAAAATAGAGTGTTTGACACGAAAATATCGGTAATGTTTTATTCATATTAAAAATATCTGACATGTAATAAAATTCGCATTTATTATTTCAGAAGTGAAAAAGCAACAATTGGGCCATCAGATGGAACAGCGTCAGAGTGGGAGTATTACTCTGACATCCACAGACTCCATTGGTAAATATGAACAACAACCTTTGAATATATTAAAAATAATTGAATGTATTTCTTTTGCAGACATGACAATTGTTGACGAAAACATCAACACTAAATGCGAAAGTGGAATTGTGGCCAGTGATGCAGAACCGAAAATGGAGTCGCCACCAAAAAAAAAAATCAAAAGTCGTGCCGAACAGGACAAGCCTTTCATGGAGAGAATGGTTGCCAATTCTGGAAAGAGGTCAGCAGACTTACACAAATTGGCTTCAAACTCGCAGGATATGAAGGAAATGCTGAGAAAATATTTAAAGGGCAAGCAGTAATGATGATGTTTTCAGTTGTTTTTATATGTTTAGTTATTTTTATTATATTTAGTTATTTGCACATTATTTGTTAAAACTTTCATTTTTTAAAAAGCACTATTGAATTTTGTGTTAACTTTTTTTTTGTTGATTATTAAATATGTTTTAATTCATACTTATTTAATAATCAACAAAAAAAAAGTTAACACAAAATTCAATAGTACTTTTTAAAATGTTACGTGGGATAACTAAACAGAAGTTGGGATCATACGAATAGTTATTTCCAGATATCTCCAAGAAACTGACCAGTAAAAATATTAAGATTTATGTTTCAATTCACACTTAAATCTAAATACTTAACTTTTTGTTTTGTTGATTATTAAATAAGTATAAGATTTATGTTACAATTCATACTTAAATCTTAATATTTAACTTTTTATTTTGTTGATTATTAAATAAGTATGAATTAAAACATAAATCTTAATATTTTTATTGTTCAGTTTCTTGGAGATATCTGGAAAAAGCTGTTCGTATGACCCCAGCTTCTATTTAGTTATCTCACGTAACATTTTTTACGTCTGCGTTGTTCCTCTGTCGCATTTATTGCGAAAGGGTATGGTTTCATTACCCTTCTTGAAAACCTAAGTGCAGAGTCTCCAATCAGCACTACTGGTACATTGGTGCCACGAAGCATCTTTGAATTATTTTCAACTAAAATTTGAAGAATTCACTGCAGTCTTCAGCCGAGACTGGTTGTATAAGTGGGAGTCGAGGCATCTGCTGGGGTGCCCACTTGAACATAGTGAAATCTGCAACTAAAATTGTTTGTATGAGTATTATTTCGTTTTGCTCATAGTACAAACATACCGGTAATCAATAAGTGCAGAGAGCACCATAGAGTACCAACCCTTTTTTTTTCTTTTTTTTTTTTCTTTATTAACCCGTGTTAGTACAATTTTGATGATTTTACTCCTTTAAAGAGTTTACTTTCTTTGACAACTTAACAACTATGAAGATAATTATAAAATAGATTTTTCATTAAATAGAGTTAAAAGCATGTTTTTAAGGAAAATAGGGGATACAAAAACCTTACAATTGAGAGTTTTATAAAAACTTAACCTAAGACTAGCACTATAGACTTAAAACTAAAAACTAGGGATCTGGACTTAATAAAGTTAATTAAGAATTAGCTAATTAAGTGCCGATCTACACTTGGAACGTGCATTATTTGATGCCTTATATTAAAACTATTAGTAATCTGTCTAATTTTTTCGTCTATCATGGCTATATCTGCCCTTTCGTGTAGTAGAGAAGTGGAGTAGTAAAAAGGAAGATTAAATATCATTTTTAACAATT
>JBAMAV010001413.1:0-230024 GCA_037043315.1 Amiota communis | reverse complement strand
CGGAAACCAACCAGGGCGATTCAAAAAAAAAAAAATAAATTTCCTTTCTTTTTACTAACAGGTGTAAAAATATGCCAGTTGAAATTTCAGCTCTTAATATTAATATTTAGATAGTCCGCATCGCACTTTTCAATTTTCCATACAAATTACAAATTGTTTGCACCTTCTGATTTATATTGCGTACTAATAGTGTATTATATCGAAATCTTTTGATACACTTTTGTCTTGAATTGAACGCTCTACAAAAAAAGTTTATAATATTTTTTTGCTAAGTCTACTGGTTCAAAAGTTATACGAGTGTAAATTTGAATTACCCGCAAATTTGACCGTTTTCAGTGTATTATAACAAAATTAATTATTTTATCGGGGAAAATGTGGCGAAAATTTTATGTTAATTTCAAATTTTGTCTGTTAGAAAATGTAATCAACAATTTTTGCCGTGAATGCGTCTTCATTTTTGATACCAGGGGGTAAACATAAAAAATTCATGATAGGAAAAATGGGTTAACAGTTTGGTATTGTAGTTGCAAAACTACTGAATATCTAATTACACCAATCAGTAGGTAAAGGATCAAAGATTAGTTAAGTTGAGGACTGTGTAATATTGCGGTGTGCGGTGTGGGAAGCATTGCTATTTTGCCATTGCCAAAAGGCTGTAAAAATGTCGTCTAGTTTGTTGTTTTTGCTTTTGTTATAGTTTTGTGTGTATTTTGTTATTGTTCTATGATCCTTTACCTACTGAGTGGTGTAATTAGATAATATGCCTGCGCGTTCATTAGTTTAAATTGTGCTGCAAAAGATTTCGTTTGAGCGGTATTGTTGAACTCGATGACGTGTCATTCTTAAACTGTTGTAGTATTGATATTTTATGTGTGGTAATGTTGTTTCTTGCGATTATGTGTGGTAATGTTGTTTTTTGCGGTTAATTAATGCAATTTATATATATTATATTTTTATCATTTAATGTGGCGCAGACATCAACAATACGAAAGCAAAAATCATATTCAAAATTGATAGGACGATTTGCGAGTCCATTAAAAACACACACACAGCATTTAATTTTTATATATTTAAAATAGAAATACAATAGATATAATAGATTATAGAGCTGTCGAAACTAGTTATGGTATATATTAAATTAAGAGAATTAAACATTTAAACATAAAATTAAGTATCGTAATTATAGTGTAATAGCATAGCCCGGCGCGCGTTTCTGCGGCCCCGTCGTGATGTTGGTGTGCGATTTTTGTAGTCATTGTTTCTTTCTCGCTCTAATTTTGTCCACGAACATTTCTTTAATTTTTGCTGCTAACGAAAGCAAGCATGTTTTTTGTGTTTCTTCTCAAATGTTCGAATGTTGTTGTTGTTGATCTCGAATGTTCTCGTTTCGATAGAGTTACATATAGATACGCGCCATCCGTACCGCTAAACTTTAAAACATGATCAAACAAAAACGGAGCTCTGTAGCAATGAGCTTTTTATGTGGTAGCATAATGAACTTACAGTAGAGTCATTATAAATGCACTTCTTATTAAAAAAAAATATGAAAATATGTATATGAAAACTTGCGAGTTGCAACAAAGTTTCTTCATAAAGAAATACATATTACATGCCAACTTTCATTCTGATTGGTCAAATGTTGTTGGAGTGAAAAGCCGTTAAACTTTCATTCTCTTCTTATTTTATGCCATAAAAATCGACAAATACATTTTCAACCAAAAAATAGAGGTATTAAGCTAGCAATTACCATGTTTTTATCTTTAATTCACCATTTAGACAATCTTCGCTCATCGTAGTCCTTAGCTATGTTTTTATTCTTCTTAGGGTACTGAAGGATCTCTCTACCGATGCCGTAATGCATGGTAGCACAAGCAATATGCCAATTGCTTTTTAAATTTTTGGATAAACTTCTGCATTTTCATAAGCAGAAATTAATTCTGCCGGCTCTTTGTTACTCCACTCTTTATCTAGCTCATTTTCGATACCTCCAAGTTCATAAAAAGTAATTACATTACAAATTGCATTGAGATTTGAAATCTTTCAAGCCAAGGCGTTGGATGTGTGCTGGATGTAAAGCAGTTAAATTAAATGCTGCATTATTTTCCTGTGAAAATCTTTGCTTGAATGCAGATGTCAGCGAGTCTAGATAAGGCAGAAAAATTGCTTGCCGGAAGTATTCCTTTGCCGTTGTAAGAGGAGGGTTCGTCGTATTTTGTTGCTTTTCTGCAACTGGGAGCACACAAACATCGAAGGAAGCTTCATGTGCTAATTCCAAACACTCTTCAAAATTTTCATTGAATATAATTTCAGGTTTCAATTACATTCAAAGTTTTAAGTATGTGACCTTTGGAATTTATTATGTCGTTGCTTTTGGACTGTATAACATTCACAACTGGTTGAAGAAGTTACATCCTATCTTACTTCTAGCACCCAAAGAGTTATCTTTAAAGCAGATATAACTAAGACGATTCGTGTCCCGAAGGGTAGCCACCTTGGTCCGTTGTTATTTAAATTTTTATAAATGATTTGCCATTTGCCATAAAACATTCTAGCGTCTTGATGTATGCTGATCATGTAAAGTTCTGCTTATATATTGTATTGTATCCCATTCAAAAAATGTTTCTTCAGCAACATTTTGATTCCTTATCACAGTGGTGCACCATGAACTACCTCACGCTAAGCTAACTATGTCCTTTTACCGTAATAATTTAATTGTAAACAGTTAACAGATAAGTTGCATTTCGGCATGCATATCTCTAGAAGCTTTCTAGGGACCCACAGTTTAAAAAAAATAGTGATAATGAAAGTCAATTTGTTTAACGTGAACACCTGTCGTAGAGACTTAATATCACTGTGCCAAGCACAGGGATTGATAAACGTCAATCAACGTCCCCTTGGATATATATCCGCAGGTACCAATCTCAAGCCATACTTATTTTGGTCGTATGTCTCATTCCTTGGTTAGGAACAAGGCCTATCTAAACCTCTGCTGGTCTGTGGGTCACAGCACCCGGTTGTATAACGCAACTCCACGTCGAGCTAACGCCCTACCCGCATTTGGGTACAACCACAGCCACCACGATACTCCCATAGAGGGGCCGTCTCCACTGGCCAGGACGGAAACAGGTTCCGTGGGCTCCTGACCACCCGTGGTACCAGAAAAAAGCCTCTGGTCAGACTTCGTACCCGAGGTACTACCACTAACCCCAAATAGTTCGTGGGTTGGTGTCCCAAAAATCGAACATAGCTCACTGGAATAGAATTCAGGCAGAACCCACAGATGGCACAGTATACATAGTGATAATATTGAATCTGTTCAAAAATAATTCTTCCTTTTTGCACTGCGTAGTTTACACTGGGATTCTAAGATCAACCTTCCATCCTACCAAAGCCGTCTTAAATTAATCCAACTCCCAAAACTATCTAGTCGTAGGACGACTTTTGGTGTTACTTTCCTGCACAATCTAATTGTTGGTAGTATTTTTCCCCATCTTTGCTTGGAAGCATAAATTTTAATGTTTCTTCTCGGATTACAAGAAATTTTTCCCCTATTGGGACCTGTAAGAACACCTATTTACAGCACGACCCATTTCGCGTTTTATGTCAATCGTATAACCTATTCTTTGACCTGGTATCTAACTGTATTTCTTCCGATCAGCTAAAATTTAATCTTTTAACTCATCTTAACTCTTAGCTTTCTATTAACCGACCAACTTAATTTCATTTGTTCTCATTATTGATAATTTTAATTTATGTTACTAGTAAAAAGTTGAAGTTAAAGTATCTTTATTGTACAACCTTATGTTTTAAGTCTTAAATTTATCTTTATACTGCATGCTTTTGTATATGGCAGATGACGTTAGGTCTGTAGCTGCAAAATGGTTTACTAAGTTTGTATTGCATGTTAACTAACCCCAGTAGTTCAGTACAACAGTGACTTGTGGTCGATACCCAGTCTTGTTCGGTTTTTAATGGACTCCAGATCACGCGGGCTCTGGAGGGAAAGTGGCATGAGGTAGTAGCTTGAAGTGTTATATCTTCATTTCAAATAACAGAAGAAAATTATAACAAAGCAGTATCAATGTTGAATGATCGCTATGATAAAAAAGGGCTTATTTTTAATGAACATATCTCGTCTTGGGACGAATGCTATAAAACTTTACATCGGCATTGTCAATATCTGGAAAACATATTTTTGAAAAGCCAAAATTGGAAAAGCAGAAGAATGGAAATAAACAGGTTAACATGGCTGCACACAACAACTTATAACTGTCCAAAATGTAATTCATTAAACCATTTACTAGGTGTATGTCCTATTTATGTACATTAAGCTAAGCATTTACGATCGGTTCCAGTTTGTCAGAATTTCATCGCTATGTATCAATTGTTTACGTTTCGGTCATATAGCAGCTCAATGCTCTTCACAATCTCGATGTCATGTAATTGATTACATCATACTACTTTGCACAGATCGCCTATTTCAAATCAGTTTCAAACTTCAAATCGGAATATAAGTAATGAATTATAGAATACAAATTTAGATCGGATTGTAACAAATTATGCAGTTTCAATGGTTTCGCGGCATTCTCAACATTCGCTCATTCCAATACAAGACAAATTTGGATGTATCAACCAGCACGGGCGTTATTGGATTCTGGGTCTGAAGTCAATTTTATGACGGAGCAATTGGCGAAACGTTTACAACTGAAGTTTATGCATCAACCGTGGGAAATTTCTGTCATAACAAATTTACGAACACAGATGTTATTTACTGTCAACACAAAGTTAAAAACAAGAATATCGGCTGATGAGTGGAGTTTAAATTTCGCTGTGACAAAATCTAATTCACTTAGTCAACCTGAATTTAATTTTTGGGAACACATATTTTTTATTCAGAGTAGTGTAAAAAAAACTATGCAGCTACAAATAAGACCAGTTAGTGTTAATAAGCAGAGAGTTAAGCTTAAAGAAATCAGTTTGTTTGAAACAGAAAACGCGTCTTGATGTAGGTAGTAAATTAGAAAGATTATAAGAACGTCGTCCGAAATCTTTCAGCATGATGTTTAATTCCAAGGATGGTTAATATGCATCCTCAGGAATGGAAAGAGGATTGCTTCTGAACAAGGAAACATCATTTACGTTGTCGGTTCAAACCACATCTAAAATTCGGTTAATGCTATTAGCTATGTAGGTTACTTGCTGAAAGGAAAGATCCAACAATAAATCGACAAACTTACAGCTAACTGATGATATTACAGCATTGTAATTATCAGAGGCCGTCCAAGAAATATTCGGAAGGTTACAGTCTCCCATGATTAAAATATTGTCAGTGTCTTTAACAAAAGAAGAACCCTTTTTAATAGCAATAAGTAAACAGATTCATCTGAATCAAGTGTGATAAATAAATTAGAATTGGCAAATGAGATTTTCACACAAATAAACTCAAAGTCATCAGTGTTATTTAAAGATAGCAAGTCAGAAGAATAAGACTATCTAACGGAAATATGAAATAATTCAGAATTAAGAACGTCTGAACGAAGCCATGTTTTAACGAATACAATAATATCTGAATGAAAAGTGAAACTATTTAAGAAAAGTCTGTTAAGTTTAGAATTTAACGGCTTGACATTCTGAAAATGGATGATCAAACTGAGGTTAGAAGGATCCATCGGAAGATCTATTTGAGGGCAGCAAGAGATATACTGAAGGTAGGATGCTATTTTTTTGAAGCCGAGCTTGGAGCCGAAGGAGAGTTAGTATGTGCCGGCAACCTTATAGAACTAGATCTATTTTTATTCTTCGGTTTAAATTCATAAACTACCATATTTGGAGGTCAGAATTTAATATAATACAACTCGTCGATCGAATCGAAAGGCACGCTTATCTTAAACGACGAAATATCCCTTGGTTGTGAAAAACTGAATTTTTGCACACTAACCTTCACATTAGACTTGGAAGCAATAAACCTATTAATATCGTTACAGGTAGTATCCCATGAAAGTCTCGAAAGGAAAATAAGTTTCCGAGAGGCCACTACCGACAAGATAGGTGGTGAAATCACATTCAATGTATTGCTAATAACTGATGGCATTAATTGTAAAGGATCTGATGAGGTCGTAAGAGACATCGATGAATGAATGGCTTGTATGGACCCATCAGCTGAATGTCCAAATGTAGAAGGGGATATACCACCATTGGTAGCCACATTCCCAGTATTATTTATAATTATGCTAGACGCAGAACGAGAAGCAGGTCTGGACCACTTGGAGACATTGATGGCAACGTTCCCATTATTGCCCACAACGGAGACGGACGAAGGAGAAGTGGATCTGGATCGTTTGGAGGAAAATACTTCAGATAATGGTGGCATTACCTGTATTACAGGGAATAATGGTTTTGAGGTAGGATCGGTTGGAGGAGCAATTGTAGCAGAAACAAGAGGATTATTGGGAGGTAGTTGGAGAGAAGTTTGGCTGTCTATAGGATAAGGTGACAATATAAAAAGGGGAGGGGGCGAATCAAATTGATATTGACTGAGTAAGTCAGTGCCCAAATCAAAATCAAATAAAAGTTGCTTTACTGCACTATTTAACTTGATAAAATTGTCGCGTATACTACGATACATTGACGGATACAAGACCATGTGAAACTCCCACATACAGTTTTAGATTTACTGATTATCATGTCGTGAACTCGATCTATCAGTCCCGAACACATAAAATTGCAAAAATTATGACACAGCCAAGAACGTACAGCCCGTTGAGAATCAGCATCGAATGAATTTTTATTCTTGCATGGAGGATGGCAACAAATCATTTTCACGACAAAAATTGAGTGTGGGGTACCATGTATATTTCGGGATCTGGCAACACTAATGTCAATAGCTTAAATCTGGCAACACCATAGTAAAGTTTGACATTTTTTAGCATAAACGTGCTCATGATGCTTTGATGTCCAAGTGCTATTTGTTTCGTTTACACTGAGTTAAGGAAATCAATTTGGCCAAAAAATGGAAATTTTAAGAGAAGGTTTTCGTTGGAAAATTTTTCACAACTTTCGACGTGGATTATCTCAACAAGAATGTGTCGATGAACTCAGTTCTCTGTATGGCGATAAACCACAGTATATCGCTGGTATTGTGAATTCAATCGTGGTCGTAGTTCGGTCGCCGACGAATTCCGTGAAAGTCGTCAAAATCGGTTGTTGTGCCACAAAACATCGATGCAGTGCATGAACTGATAGTGTCTTTTAGAGTTTCCTTTATTTGTTGATTCTGAATCAACCAGTCACTGAGTTTAATAGCACTTTTTAATGCTATGGGCGTGGAGTTGTTGGTGGAGTTCAATTTAACAGGGGGCGAAGGGGGATCCGACCGTTCATCCATGTCAGTAGTAGCCAATCAACACGCAAAATAAAATAGTTAAGGTTTTTTATTATGTATATAATTTGGTTGGTTGGTTGGTTGGTTTCGGTGGCTGGCTCGTATAGTCCACTACGAGCCACATTTAGTACTTGAGTGCCGTTTTGATACCACTTCCTCGCCGAACGCAATCAGTATTACTAAATCCAACATGTCGAATTTATGTATTTGAGTAAATCACCCGGGCATGTGACTGAACAGTCCGAGAGATTGTCGATGAAGTATTTGCCCAGAAACTTATTTCTAGTCTTTGCCAAGGCTGGGAATTGACATAGAAAGTGGGTGAGTGACTCCTCTTCCTCTTCGTTTCCGCAGCTTCTACAATGAGTTCTAAACGGAATACCAAGTCTCTCCGCGTGCATCCTTACACACCAGTGACCGGTAAACACCGCGGTGAGCCTTGCGGTATCCGAGCGTCTTCTATTAATGAGTCTAAAAGACTTATTTTCGTTGTAACAAGGCCAAGTAGCACGTGCCGCTCTGCAAGATTCTAGATCTTTCCACCGTATGTTCGCCAGCTGGCGGAAAAACAGGAAGTTACTCCTCTTGACGACTGCCACGGGAATCGAGACCTGTTCCGCCAACGATACATCAAGAGAGGCACCAGAACGAGCCAATTCGTCAGCATTCCCATTCCCCTCTATGTTCCTATGGCGGGGAACCCATAACAAAGTGATATCAGCTTGACGACTTAGTTCGCTCATCGTCGACCTGCATATCTTAACGAGCTTTGACTTCACAGTGGTGGATTGCGGTGCTTTGAGTGCCAACGAAGGTAGCTATCTTACGGCCTTCCGGTACGTTATTTCTGGCCAGCCGACATGCTTCCCTAATGGCAAGGACCTCGGCCTGAAAGACTGTGGCCTCGTCGGGTAGCCGGAAAGAGTGGTCTAAGCTTATTTGTGTGAGTGCACCCCTGCTCCTTCATCGCATTCCATCTTCGACCCATACGTAAAGATTGAAATGTCAAAATCACTCTGAAAACTGTTCTCTTTCCATTCCATCCTGATTTTTAACCACTCCTAGTATTTTACCATGTCCATAAGGTCGTTCTGCCCAGCAACCGGTTTCTTTTAACCTGTTGCTGTTGCAGACAATGTTTTTGATGTGGAGGTCATTTGGGAGAAGATATAGCAGTACGTTCTGTGCTGCCTTTGGTATGAAGACTACCTTGACTCTTCTCCAACTCATTGGTATGTGGTTTAGACAAATACATGCCCTAAAAATCAACCTTATCCACGGAACTACCCTGTCCCGTAGATTCTGTAGCATTGTCGGAAGAATTCCGTCCATGCCAGGCGATTTATACGGCGAAAATGTATTGATTGACTGCGTGATCTTGTCCTCTGCGAAGATCGAATCAACGTCTCGTGAAGTTTGCCGTAACCGTACGGGTACTTCCGAATCAGTTGTCGTATATTTGCAGTCGCGGAAATGTGTTTTGTTTAGGAGGTCAAGTGTCTCAGTAGATGATTCCGTCCATGTTCCGACTTCCTTTTTCAAGAAAGAGGGATTTACCCGTTCCTTGGCCAGAACCTTTCCTAATCTTGCTGAGATAGAAGTAGACTCGATCGACTCACAAAATTCCTTCCAACCATTATTTTTGGCGTTCCTGATGGCTTTTTTGTAAGTCTTGAGTCAGTCTTTGTAGACTTGCCAGTTGTTATCCATGTAACACTGATTGAAGAGCTTTCTCGTTTTCTCTCTGAGTTTCGAGAGCACTTCGTTCCACCACTGTGGGAAACTTTTATGGCTCCTTCTAATTGGACAGGATATCTTATACGCTTTACTGAAAGCTTCCTCAAGATATTTAACCCTTCTTTCAATTTCGTCCTTGGAGTCAATGTTTGAGCATATGAAGGTATTCAGTTTCGATTTAGCTACCCTTGTAAAAACATCCCATTTTATATTGCGTGGGTTTCTAAATGGAACAGAATCCGTTGTCTTCAAATTCAAATTGTAAAGTATCCAATTGTGATCCGAGAAAGATCTTTTGTTGAAACTCTCCAGTTTTCAACCTGAACCTCTGAGTTTTCGGACAGAAGAGTTATATTTAGTACCTCTTCCCACCCCGGGAAGCCTTCTGTACTAGGGAATGTGAAGGTTGGAGTATTTCCTCTATTGCAAACTAGCAGACTGGAACCACTAATAAAATTAAAAAGCGACTCACCCCTTTCGTTATCCTCGGTGCTTCCCCATAGCGTATGGCGTGCATTAGCATCGCATCCTAGAAGTAGGTGAGTGTTGCTGGCTGTCGCACTGGCGGTCAACTGCGAAACCTCATCCGGAGGCGCCTCTTTGTTGTGAGCCATGTACACCGATGCTATAAACATGGCTTTCTACTCCAACACTTCGATTTTGCCGGCTGTCAAATCACCTGTGCAGAATTGAGGACAAAGGAAAGAATTTACATTGTGTTTGACTAAAATACATGTTCTTGGCTTGTCACATACCTTAGCGTATAGTATCTTGTAGTTTTTGTTTCTGAGGCCCAGAATGTCAGTGCCTCTGACCCAAGGCTCTTGGACGATGCATATGTCAACGTCCTCCTCGCCTAGGAAGACGGCAAGATTATCCGAGGCATTCTTGGAATGCTTTAGTCTTTAAACAACTTTACTCTTACGAGTATTTGTAATGGTCTCATCCTGAGAGCGATAGCCACCGACGTAGTTGTTGCTGCTGTTGTTGACGGCACGGCCTGCCCGCTGTCAGCGGTGACTAGTTCCTGGCTCGTGGCCAGTAATTCGTCCTCAGAGCTCATACCTAGCTCCACTTCGTTGCTTACAAATAGTTTTTTAATATTTTGGTTAATTTTTGGTCCCACGTGTGTAGGGAAGAGTAGGTCCACCGGAGCATAGTCCCCTGTACCCCGGCAAGGCTAAAGTTTAAACCGGAGGTCGCCAGGTATCCGGAGTCCACCGTTATCAGACACACTCACGCAGTGCCATTCATCCCATGGGCACGGTTGTTATACACCCAGGATTGTGGGTTTTATCGAGTTTACCTCTCTAGATCCGCCATATTCTGTAAACAGCCGGGACACCTCGAGCAGGATGTGGCTCCTCACCACGTATGGACGGTCTTGAGCACCAAGCCCCTGGTTCTTTACCAGAAAACCTTGTCGCCTTCAATCGCCCTAGTATATATATATATAATATATATGTGGGATGGTAGGTGATAAGACCGCTTCTACATTATCGAACTTTGCGGCAGAATTCTCTCATCCTACCTTTGCTTGTAGGCAAGCGCGCGCGCGTGTTGGCTGTGTAGCTGTCGGCAGCTGTGTCCGATGTACCACAGACAAAAATTTCGCTGACTTTCTTTTCGTTGTATTCTTTCGCCTCTTTCGTGTGTTATTAGCTGTTACTTTTTGAAAGTGGTATAAGTCCACTTTTTTATGTTTCGAGATATTTAATTGTTCGCATTTGAATTAATTTAAAAATATTGGCAAATGTAAATCAATTATATGTGGCAGTAATAGTTAATAATAATAGTTAATAATAATAATAATAATAATAATAATAATAATTAATATATTAGTAAAAGTTAATAGTAATTAATCATAAAAATGTAAATAGTCAATAAGAACAATAGTGAACAACCCTACAAATGTAAACGATAACTTTGCATAAGAAAATAAAGAAAAGAAAAGACATTGGTCGCAGAGCACTCAAGCTGAGCGAACGTAAAGTAAAGTAAAAAAATGATGGAATATGATAATACAAAAAAAAAATGCTGATTCTTCAGTTTCTAAGGCTTTATACTTTCGTACAATGTGGATCGTGTCCTCTGTAGCGTAGCGGTAAGCGCACTAGACTATTACCCCGGAGGTCGCAGGTTCGGGCCTTAGTGGTGACGAACTGATCCTGTGCTTTTTTCATTTTCCTTATTTTTGCCGTCATTCTATAACCTCCTAACCCCAACAACACTTCCTATTTTCATCCAAAATCACCTTTAATCCCCCACCAATCTGATAGCAATAATAGACGCACTTTTGTGCAATACAGCTGCATTAAAATTGAGGAAAAGAACAAGAATGTGCAGTTGAGTGGTGCAAAGCAGCGAAGCGGATGGGAAATATCGCAACCAGCTTCACCACATTTGCGTCAGTCGGAAGTGGAGAGGCTCGTTACGTGATGCCAGGAATAGACGAGGAGCTTTTATTGATAGTGATCACGAGATCATCACTGGCGACTTCAAGATTAAGCTGAAATGCAGAAAGAAATTCGACGCACAATGCAGAAATAAGCCCTTCAATGTTCACTTGTCACGGAACAGCCACACCAGAAATGAAATAGTCAGCGAGTTACGTGAGAAGTTACTTAGCAGCACCAGCTGGGAAGCCTCAATCAGACAGATATCAAACGAAAAACACGGTCAAGAAATCGGCCAGAAATGATAAGTTGTGTTGACCAAGCAAAGACAGTTCGTATCATCGTCGACCAATCGATTGAATGTCGCTCCCTGGTTTTTACATGCTGTTCGTCGACTTCAAGAAAGCCTCACCCACTATAAGAGAACTGGCATTATATGGAATCTCACACGGAATCTTGAGGACTTGGACTTTACCGATGACATTTGTCTCCCCTCGCACAAATTCTCCGATATGCAAGCGAAGGCGAACAACTTAGTCGCACTGGCACGCACCTTCGGGCTGGAGATAAATATTACAAAGACAAAAGCTATGAGAGTCAATCATTCCTGTACAAGTCATATAATGATTGATGGCTATGCGCTTGATTTCGTAGTAAGCTTCTGTTACCTGGGTTGCACAATATCAACAGATGGAGGAGCTGAATCTGATGCTAACTGCAGGTTGAGCAAAGCAAGGGCATCATTTGCCCGGTTAAAGTCGGTATGGGCAAACTCGCTATTACACGGAAGCGAAACATGGCTGCTGCCTGATGAGGAGCCTATACTGAAACAGATTAAGCGTAGGAAGTGGCGCTGGATTGGCCACACGCTAAGAAAGCCGCCAGAAATCATCACGAGAATGTCGCTCAAATGGAACCCGCAAGGGAGCAGAAGCCGCGGCCAATCAAAGAACACTTGGAGAAGATCAATTTTGCGGGAACTAGCTGATGTTAACACCACATGGGATGGCGCTTAAACAACATCCTCGTGTGCGATGGAGAAGCCTTGTAGAGCCCCTATGCTCCAACTAGGAGTTTAAAAGGAACATAGGAAAAATAAACAAACAATGTGGATCTTTAGATATGGAATGAATAGAGGCGTGGTAAAAAATTTAAACAAGACCAACAAATATAACACACACAATACTCTCTTCTAAAAACTCTTAAATGCTGAATTGGGATTTCTTTAAATTAGTAGGAGTCTTAAATTCAATTGAGCCTAGAAGTAAATTTTTATGCTATCATTGAATATATTTTAATCATAGATCATAATTTATAATTATAATCTTTGTTCTAATTTATAAAAAATAAATAAATGCTCCGGTCTAACAAAGAAAACAATTTTTGTTTTAGAAAATTATCTTTTTTTTTTTACATATTCTTCTTCTTGGGTGATACATTCAATCCAAACAGAAATGTAAACAATCCCAGTGCGCCAAGCATCGTATGTCGAGAAGATCTCCGCCAAAACTATCTGAAACGGGCTCAGAAATGAGCGTTTCGTCCGTACAAAACGGATAAATAAGAAAAAATAGACAAAAGAGACGACAACACAACAACAAAAAAGTAGTGCCGCAACAATATCTGTTTCATGCTCAGAAACGTTCACGTTCGCGGGAATATTACGGACAATATATAGAAAAAATAAGCAAAAGAGGTGACCAAGGGGTAACTGACAAACGGCACAAACACAAAATTGTCGGTATTTGTTTTGCCGTCGTTCGCGTTATTCATTATTGTGTATGCATTTAGTGCAGCAGGCACTTGTGCAGAAACAAAGTGAAAAAAAATTATTGGCGTAATAAAACAAAATGAGTAGAAAAGAAAACAAAGTGAAGTGAGTGGTGCATTTATTTAATGTTTTTATTCTTTTTCATGTATTATATTATAATTATCAATATTACGAATTTAGTGAACAACTAATCGTTTTGGTAATACAATTACATTGATTCCAAGTGGCAAAATTTAACAGAGTGAGTAAACAAAAAATTATAATCATATAATTCTTTCTTCTTAGTACAAACAAGTGATTATCCAGTGGCGGTATAAGGAGTAGACGTTCCTATTTCTTTATTTAAATTTTTAATTTCATATTGTTCCTACCATGTTTATATAGTTTAAAATTATTATTATCAATGGATAAATGGATGAGTTATGCACATTGTAAATAGTACTTTGAATTAAATGACATTACTTGAGGCCTGCAAACGGTATCATTGGTGGACCGCAAGCGGTATCATTGGCGGGCCGTAAACGGTTTCATTGGCGGGCCGCAAACGGTTCCATTACCGGCCCGTTTGAGAGCGCCTCAAATGATAGTTTTTGCTGCCTCAAACTGAGCGACATGTGATTCATACGAGGACTATTTTCGAATACGGAAGCGGTAGTTTTACCCGACCCGCGTAACTCTCATAAGTAATGCTATTGACGGATGTTTTGGTTCACTGGGATGTGCTTTGCGATGAAACACACACCAGCATACGAAATGAAAAATGAAGAGAAATTAGAAAAAGTTTGTTTGTTACGACAGTCGTACAATGAATAAGCAAGCAAGACACAACCGTCAGACAACAAAGAAGATTCGACGATAATGTAAATCAGGTCTAAGCAACAACGACGATAGCTACAAAAGATGTTTGTAGCAGTGACGACGATAGCGGCAGCGACGTACCACAACAGTATAGAGGCAGCGACGTGAGCAGCAGCGACAACCAAACGAAAAGAGTCGAACCCGAGCATTCAAAGAAGAAAGACGCTGCATTAGTGATCGACGAGATTAACAATTCTTTTTAACTAAGTTCAATTAACAAATAAAACTTTAATTATTAAATAAAACTAAATAAACAATAAATCCTACTTATATAGATGTAGATATAGAAGATAGATATATATGGGCATTTCCACAATTTCCCTCCTATTTTGTCACGTTTGACCCGCTTGAGAGGGAACCACATAACTGCAAACTACTGTCGCTACCTTCTTTTATGGTATACCCCACATACACATACATACTTATTTCACTAACCTAATCAAACTGAATTGGGGGTCATGACCAGTGATGCCATCAACCTATCATAAAAACAGGACAGACCGACCTCAAAAAAGCGGGAAAAAGGGACAGAAAACAGGACAACATTTTTTGCCTTATTATTTTTATTTTTATTAATTTTAAAGTTATAAATTTATTTTTTTATATTAAATGAGCTTTATTGCCTCATCTATGAGGTCAGAATCCTCTTCTTTTAAGGCACTACTGTAGGAGGCACTAGTGCCAATCATGCTGAGATATTTATCTGGAACCTCATAAGTGTTACCTACCTATAATATAATAAGTGCCTCCTACCAATAATCCTACCATCCGTCGTCTCATCGACATCGACACCCTGTATTTTGCATCACCAATATCTTTCCGAAGATCTTCTTTAAAATGTTTGGCTAACACGTTTTTAATAATCTGTGTGCATTTCGTCCGGCGCAATTGCAATTGCGATGCGCCAAATTTTTGTTTGCACAAGTCTCTTAAATGGGCGACTGGTTCAAACGAAGCATTCTGGGCCACCTCCTGGACAGCAGTTTCGTTCCTTGGTTTAGGTGGGAACGATAATTTATTTGTCTGTGCGAATGTGCGCACTTATTTGATCAATTTTGGAGTTAATCCCACACTTACAAAACTTGCAGTAAGCCTTATTGTTATCTTTTGGATCGCGACTCACCCAACTTTTTAAATCAGGCTGATTTAGCTACGACTTACGAAATTTTTTTTTATATATTTCTTTCGGCATGTTTGTTTATGTTGTTCTTCTTCACTTGTTTAAAATCCTTTTTCCAGAGTCCACTTGTAGTCTTGTCAACTCGAACTTGTTTTCGGGTTCCTAAAGGGCTGTCATCACTTCATCATGACTTCGGGTCATGTGCCGTTTTCGGTCATGTGATCAGCCACAATGTTAAGTTATGGTATTAGTGATGAGCACAACCCAATATATGTCGACTATTTCTATTATTTGCGTAATTTTAGCATACTCACAGCATTTGAAAAAAAAAAAATTAAATAATACATTAAAACAAAAAAAGGATAGATTTCCGGATAGGGGATGTTTGACTTTTTTCTCCGGATAGGGCAGTTAAAAAAAGGACAGATCTGTCCGGAAAAAGGCTAAAATGGCATCACTGGTCATGATTCACTATATATGCTGAAAATAAGTTATGTATGTTTATAACATTGAATGTTATAGCCTTTCTACCAGAGCTCGCAAAAAAATCTCATCAGTTTCACTTTCTCCTAAAAAAAATATTGTTGAAAGAGAAAATGCATAATTGTTTGACATGAGATTCTGACTGATGAGATTTCATTTTTTTGTCATCGCAGAAAAAATCATGTCTTTTTCTTATTCCTCTCCTTGTCTTTCAACAATAAATTCAATGAGAGAAAAATATTCAAAAATCATTTTGTATGTATGCATCTGTTTGTGCCTCTGCTTGTGCGCTGCAGTCGATTATTCTTTGCTAGCCATGCACACTGATGGGGACTGCGTTTTTCTTTTTTGGCATAAAGTCAAAATTTTGATAACATAATTTTATTTTAACTAATTATTCTTAAAGTCGAGCTATAAATAATTTGAATTTGAAAATGATCTTGGTGCAACCATATTACGTTACTAGGATTGTAAAGTACACTGTATGATCAGGTGCACTGGCAAAATTTTTGTTGTCATTAAAAAAATTATTATATTTTATGCTATAAAACTGCAATTCCGACCAGTGTGCCTTGGTTAACGTGACCATAAGTCCCGTTTTGAACGGGACCGTCCCTTTTTTAGGTGCTCCGTCCCGGTGTCCCCGAATAAAGCTTCGGGACGCAAATTTGTCCCGCTTTCTCAATTATCTAGTTCACAAGTTGAAAAACATGTTAATTGTTAATACAGCTAGTTAAAAATTGTATATGCGATAGCTTATTGGATTTGTAATGACGTCTAGAAAAATGTAATTTTTGTTGTGGTAACTAAGTGAAGTTTCTTTTGTTTTGGAATCTTTTTTAACTATGCCGAAAAGTAAGTGTACGTTAAATAATAGCATACAAGCAAAATACCGATTTATTAAGTAAATAAATACTCCTTCAAGCAGGTAAAACTTCTGATATCATTGTCAATTATTTAGTTCAAGTGTTATCAGATAATAGTTTGACTCCAAAAGTCATGGCATTTTATGGAGACAATGCCAATGTCAATTTTGGGGGCGCGTCTAGATAAGGTACTCATAATATGCTAGGAAATTACAATCATATCTGGAAAAATCATTAAAAGGCATTGGATGCGGAGCCCATATAATAATACAACGCAACAAAATTTGCTGCAGATGGCCAACCCGTAGATTACGAATGCATTATTGTAAATATGTCCCATTTTGAGTAAAAAGAATAATGGTCTCGTTAGCCATGGTACATAAATACTCAGTCAACTCACGTCACACAACAACAAAAAGAGATTTTTCTGCTTAAGATTTTTGTTTCGTTTTCTCCTTCCATAACAACATTTCAATGAGAGTTTTTTCACAATTTTTTTGGCAAGAATTCTCACTAACAGACCGTTCTTGTTTCTCGATATGAGGCAAGAAGCTAACAACTTTTGAACAACAAGACAAATTATTGTACTCTTAGAGTGAGACTGTTTGCTGCAATTTTTGCACTCTCTCTCCGAGTAGGCTATACTGAAAATAAAAGAAGACCCTCATTTGCGAGCTCTGCTTTCTACAGTGAGTAAAAAATTGAGAGTTCTAGTTTTGTGTGTCCAGAGTGTGCTCTGGTGTTTTCTGGTTAGCTCTGAACAGCTGTTTTTGACGTGGATAGGAAAAATGGGTATACAGTTTGGTGTTGTAGGTGCAAAACTATTGTCCACATCCAAAATCTAATTACACCACTCGGTACCTAATGATCAAAGAATTGACTGTGTAACATTGCGGTGGGTGGTGTGGGAAGCGTAGCAATTTTGCCTTTTTTCGGCTGTAAAAATTTTCGTCCAATTTGTTTTTTTTTGTTTTTGTTATTGTTTTGTGTGTATTTTGTTTTTGTTCTATGTATATTTTTTTCCTATCGATTTATGCACATTCTCTTTTGTTATTGCTATTTGCTTTATGTTTTTTCTAGTTGCTTTATGTTTATTCTTGTTGCTTTACTTTTTGTTGATCATTATCATCATCATGATTACACAACTCAATTAATTTATTTTTACTTATTTATATTTCTAGTTTGAAATTAAGTGAGTAGGTAATTGAGTACTAATGTGTATGAATGCAGTAACAACGTGCTCATTCTTTAAACTCTTTTTCTTTGGCTAAGCGTGCTCAACTCTCATTCACGCAAAAGGAGACATCGAAGACCCCATAAAGTATATACAAGTTAAGTACCTCTGCAACCTATGCCACATAGGTTAAAAACCCCTGCAAAGGCTATCATGCTTACGCAGCAGAAACATTATTTAAAACATTAAGTGATAATATTAAACTACTTATTTTTAAATTTGACAGTTCATATAAACTCATGCTTACGCAACTGAAATACTGTTTATGATAGTACTAAACTCTTATTTGCGAATTTGACAATTCCCACAAACTCTGTCATACGCTTACGCAACAGAAATATTTGGTAATCACATTAAGTGGTAATATTAAGCTCTCATTACGAATGAGAACATTATTTTAAAGGGGAAATGAAATTTTATTAATTAATTTTTTAACAAATTTTTGTTTACAATATGTCTTTGTATACAATTTTTACAGCTTTTTTGTCACTACACAGAACGAACTGAAGTGACGCGTGAAAGAGCTACATGGGAAAAAACACTGAATGCTCAGGTCTAATCCCACAACGTTGAATGTTTGACCTTGTGATTTGATAATTGTCATTCAAAATGACAATTTTATAAGAAATTGCAATTTTTTAAATTCGAAAGGTAGATCCGTTAGTATTAATGGAATTCGGGGAATTAAAACGACTTCTCCAGTTCCACATCCGGTCAGTATTGTACACTGTATTATGTAGTTTTTTTAATGATTTTATCTGTAAACGTGTACCATTGCACAATTTTGGTGAATTAAGGTTCCGTAATAAAATAGGGACACCCTACTTTTAAAACTTATTTATGTGGGTGCAAACCAGAATGCTGTACAGAATTAAGAAATTCTGTTGGGAAATGAACAGCCTCTTCCAGATCAATAGCATTGTCTACAGAGTAGTATGTTTCAGTGTGTCAGTCCATTGATCTTTGACAGAATAAAATGATTTACTTTACCTATTTGATCGTTGGTAGGTGAAATTTTTTCCTTATATTGCAAGTAAACAAATTTTTTCTTTACCTTATAGTAGGCTTAAGTGATAATAATAATTACTTTAATTTAATTCTAAAATCACATTTGAAGAAACTTTGCTGTGTAAAGAATGAAAAGCTGCAATATTGTAGTTGTAGTGAATTACAAATACCTGTTTTAGTGAATGACAAACTTAGTGTTGCTGTCTTTAGTGAATGACAAATATGGATAATTAATGATAATAATAATAATTACTTTTATTATTGAATCAATTATTTATGTACATGCAAACTTTTCTAGGGAAATTCTTTAATTAACACTGAAAACCGTATCAAAATACGTTGCGTGGTTTAGAAGTAATCAGTATTCCAACTTCTTTATACTAAGTATGTAAAGAAGTTTGCCATTTAATTTGGGTTTGTATGGGAGGTACTACTCCTGGTAACCCCAGGATCATGAAATTTATATGGTTGATGAATATAGATCAGAAACTTATAGAGTCCAAATTTCAGTTCAATACGTTAAAAAACAAAAAACTTTTTCTAACAAGAACATTAAGTTAAAGGGGGGTTTGTATGGGAGGTACCCCACCTAGTAGCCCTAGGATCATGAAATTTACATTATTGATGGCCATAGATTACAAACTTATCGTGTCCAAATTTCAGTTCCATATGTTAAAAAACAAAAAACTTTTTTTAATAAGAACCTTAATTTAAAGGGCTGTTTGTATGGAGGTACCCCCCCTAGTAGCCCTAGGATCATGAAATTTACATGAGCATACATTTTCGGCTTTGACGACGAGGAGACCATCGACTATCAAGAGGTATTGAAGAAATACAAACACGACTTAAAGGAGACGGAAGAAAGGAGCGAAAAATGAGGAGAAAAATATTAGTGTAAGTCATATAAATAAAAGAAAATAAACTAACCAAATATAATAAGCATACTTGTGTGACATTATAAATAAAATAAACATGGAAGAAGATTCAAGAGAAGCCATTAGTAAAATAAATTAAGGAGAAAAACCATCCTCTTCTAAACCATCAGCCTCCCAAGCCTCACTTTTCACCACTAACCAAAAGAGAGAGCTTGAAAATTTGATTGCAGAAACAGTCTCTAATCTTTTAAACCCCAACCAATAAGAAGAAATAGAAACTATAATAGACGTTAATGACAATAGGAATGTAGAAGCCTCGGAATGGGTTCCGGACGTAGTTAAGTGTTTACGAGAATTCTCGGGTAAACCAAACAATGTTGCGAATTACTTCAAGATATTATCATTCGTAAATCAAAATCCCCCTACAATTCCCCAGTGTCGATAGTTCCGAAAAACCAAGACGCCTCAGAAGAGAAAAAATTTCGTATGGTAATCGACTACCGTAAATTAAACGAAGATACCATATCGGACAAATATCCCAATTCGGATATTACCTCTATCCTTGCTAACCTAGTATCCAATAATTATTTCTCTACAATTGGTTTCCACCAAATTACTCTTAACGAAGCAGACATCGGGCTCAGAAATGCACCAGCTATTTTCCAACGCACCCTCGACGACGTTTTGAGAGAACACATTGGGATTCGCTGCTACGTCTACATTAACGACATTATTATTTTCAGCAAAAGTAAACAACCCACAAATTATTTTCAACACTCTCGAAAAAGCCAACCTTAAGGTACAGTTTGATAACTGCGAATTTATGAAAGAAAAAATCGAATTCCTCGGTACCATAGTCGGTCAAAATTGTATTCGTACCAACCCCAAGAAGGTAGAGACTATAACAAACTTCCCAAGTCCAAAAACTGTTCACGATTTACGTTCCTTTCTAGGAATGACCGGATATTATCGTAGATTTATTAAAGCATATGCTCAAATCGCCAAGCCTCTCACTGAAATAATTAGAGGAGATTTCGGAAGGATTACAAAACGATGTCTAAAAAGACACACTTAAATTTAAAGTTCAAAAAGTAGAAACCTTTAAAGGTTTAAAAAAATGTCTAGTATCAGATGATGTTATGCTTCAATATCCTGACTCTGAAAAACATTTCGAACTAACTACAGATGCTCTAATTACGCTTGAGGAGCCGTAATATCACAAGACGGCAGACCAATTTGTTTCCTCTCTAGGACTTTAGGAAGATCAGAGGAGAACTTAGCAGCAAACGAGAAGGAGATGCTTGCAATAATTTGGGCATTATAATCCCTAAGATGTTTCCTATCTATAATCTTCACTGATCACCAACCGTTGACCTTTGCTCTTAGTAATAAAAATACAAATGCTAAAATGAAGAGATGGAAACCTGGCAACATTAATGTAATAGCACATTTTCTTTCCAGACCACCCAAATCCAATGTAAATTCATTGACAGCCAATGTCCATAGCAGCGACAGTCATTCGAAAATTTAATACCCTCAGTAGAAACACCCATTAATGCTTTCAGAAACCAACTCATAATCACAGAAGGCTCTGAACCATCTTATGAACTTCAAATAGTTTTTCCGATGTACCACAGACACATAATAATAGAAAAATCATTTTCTGAAGAAATTCTTAAAACCATCCTAAAAATCCACCTCAATCCTGCTACAATCAATGCAATAAAGACAGCAGAACCTTTAATACTAAAGATACAAAAAATGTATCCTTTATATTTTGCAAATTATAAAATTCGTTTCACGCAATTGATAGTGGAAGATATTAACAACACTGAAGATCAAAACAAGATTATTATCGAAGCCCACAATCGAGCACATAGAAACGAAAAGGAGAACAGATTACAAATCTTAGAAAAATATTATTTCCCTTCTATGTCAAGAAAAATAAAACAAATTACAAACATTACATTGTAAAGTATGTAAAGAAAATAAATATGAAAGACATCCAAACATTACAAAGTTAAGCCCTACACCGTTACCGGAATACCCAGGTCATACCATCCATATCGATATATTTTCCACAGATAAACACAAAATACTCACTTCCAAACTCAATTCTCCAAACTAGCTGTTATAAAAAAATAGATGGGAAAAGCATTGACAATATAAAGAAACCATTAAGAGAAATCATTTTTTATTTATTTATTCTATATTTTATAATATAGTTTTCGACAACGAAAAATCCCTGAATTCCCAACCAAAAAAATTCATGTTAGAAAGTGAACACTTTCACTGCACTTTCACTGCACCGCCCTATAAAAGCAAAGTAAACGGACAAATAGAACGATTTCACTCTACACTTTCGGAAATGATAATATGTTTGAAACAAGAATACCCTGATAAAGATTTTGATGACTTAATAGAATGGTCAGTAAACGAATATAATCACTCCATTCACTCAGTCACTAGTAAGAAACCAGTCGATCTCTCTCGGTAGACCAACTTCAACTAATCCAAATGACCGGGAAAAGATTAGGAGAGACAACCTTTTAATGTTAAAGAGAAAGCAAGAACAGGATTTAAGATACCATAATAAGAACAGGAAAGAGAATATTAACTATGAAGCAGGAAACAAAGTATTTGTCGAATAGGATAAGAGATTAGGTACAAAACTCTCAAAAAGATATAAGGAAGAAATCTTTAAAGAGAATAAAAATTCTACATCACAACAGAATCAGGAAAAATAGTTCACAAAGATCGGATAAGAAATTAATAACCCATTTCTTTTAGATCACTACTTTTTATTAGCAATTCATCTTCGGTCAAGGGTCAATCGAAGTATAGACTATTCACAATGGGAAATAGCTACTATCGAGAATGTCGTTGGGATGATTCAGACTGGAACTTACAGGGTTCTACACATCATTAACCTCAATTAATTTACTAACATCCTTGAAGAGTAAATACAAATCTCTCCCAAAACATTCATAACTCTCATCTCCTATACCCGTTCATCAAAGAGGAAATTTTGCAAACTAATTTAACATTAAATAACCTATTAAGGAAAGATACCAATAATAGAAATAAACGCTCACTAAATTTCATAGGCTCAGCAATGAAATGGGGTGCTGGAAAACCAGACCATGATGACTCAGTTAATATTAACACAAAAATGGAAGAATTAAGTGACAATAATAATTGTCAAATTGTAATTAATAAAAATGGAATCGAAAGAATTAACAATATTACTGAAATCAGTAATTCAATAATAAGAACTATAAAAGGAAGTAATGAATTCCATTCCTCATTCATTTTGCAATATAAATTCAAAACCGATATAATAAAAGAAGAAATAAATAATATTAGAACCGCTATACATTTAACAAAAGCCAAGTAAATTAATAAAATTCTTGCTGAAGAAAATATACAATTTAATTCTATAGAGGAAGTATTAAATATCGCAAACACTAAGATCGCTCAAAAAGAGAACTTACTAGTTCACATCATTAACGTACCAATAACAGGAAAAGAAAAATGTAAATTCATTTTCGTAAAACCACTAAAAAAGAAAGAATCAATTTTAAAAATACCGTATAAAAAAATAATTAAATGTAATAAAGGATATTATGGTCTAGAAAATGATTGCAATAAAGTAAACGAAATAAATATTTGTAAGCAAGATCAAATAAGCGAACTAAAACATGAAAATTGTATCAAAAACTTATTAGAGAACAAACCACATAATTGTATTGTTACAAATAACGAAAATATCAAAAATATTGAAGAATTACCAAATGGACTAATACTACTGAATGATTTTCAGGATAATTTAACTAGAAATAATATTACAAGGAACTTGAACGGCTCAGTTTTAATAAATTTCTTTAATGAGTCAATAAAATTAAACAATATAAATTTTTCAAACTTCGAACCCTTAAACTTTAAACCTTTGCCCGCATTAATTCAGCGCAGCAATTCCCGTGCCGAATTTGAGGAAGTATTATCTTTACAATTGATGAGTAAACTCAATATTAAAAATATAGAAAGAATAAACTCTCTGAATTATCTAGTTAAATCTAGTATGGTTTCTAGGTTCGGTCTCTCGACCATTATAATCATAATTATTGTGGTCACAATAATCAAGAGGAGAACACCTACCGGAAATTCTGCAATTTTCATACAAACTCCTCAATGTCCTAACTATCCCATTGAACCCGAAATTCTTAGAGCTAAAATCACAAATCGCAAAAGTCTTAATGACATACCATAATTCTAAGCCAATCGGGGACGGTTGGAATTTCGAAGGGAGGAGTTAAGTATCCCTGCAACCTATGCCACATAGGTTAAAAACCCCTGCAAACGCTATCATATGCTTACGCAGCAGAAACATTATTTAAAACATTAAGTGCTAATATTAAACCCTTATTTTCAAATTTGACAATTCATATAAACTCATGCTTACGCAACAGAAATATTGTTTATGATAATACTAAACTCTTATTTGCGAATTTGACAATTCCCACAAACTCTGTCATACGTTTACGCAACAGAAATATTTGGTTATCACATTAAGTGGTAATATTAAACTCTCATTAAGAATTTTACAATTCTCACAATATCTGCTGACGATATGTCTGCACCTTTTCCGTTTTTTGTTGACCACTTTCGCGCGTACAAGTGCAGCGTGATCAAAATGATGAACGCAGCAGATTTGATCATTATAATAAGGCAGGCAAGGTAAACATAAGTTAATTCATAACAGACTCATAAATGTAAAGATGATGTTCTTTAATTTAATAGTTTTAATGTAAATGTATTATATTCGGTATAATAAGTGTCTGGTATAATAAAAGTAATAGTTCAATGCAATAATAAAACACAAAATAAGGTAATAATAACACTCGAAACAGCTTCTGTGATACAACTTCAAACGGACAGCTTCAACGTTCTTTAATGACTTCGACCTCTTAAACGACTTTGCTCCTTTTATATCCTTCCCATCTGCCATCGACACAGGGTTAGACTCACAAACCAACGGTAACACATCTTACACTCGGTCATCCTGATATTCACCTGCCTCAGATGAATCAAATTCTTCATCCAAATCGGCACTTCTCTATTGCTTCATGTAATCACAACTGGTAGACGTCTTGTTCGGCCCTTCAAAATCTGCTGCTTTTTCAACGTCATATCGCCCATTTCTCTTAACCTTCACTACTTGATATGGACCAATGAACTCACTCGCCAATTTCTTCCCAGCAACAAATTGCGTCCGCTTCATTGCAACCAGGTCGTTCAAGTTGTACTCAATCTCACTCTTGCGCTTCTTGTCGAAATTGCTCTTGTATAAATTCTGAGCTTTTACAATCTGCATTTTGGCATTACTTCTCAACTTACGTCTTTCGCTGTCGAATTCATGTAGTTGCTCATCCTGAAGAACCCTTAGCAAACCATTACTTATGTCACTTCTCATCTTGACACCAAACATTACTTCGAACGGGGTATATTCTGTTGAACTGTGCACGTTACAATTAATAGCCTTCTGCACTGCACCCACATGTCTAAACCACTTAGACGGTTCATCTACCGACATCTTCGAAATAATTGACAATATCAGTCTGTTAGTACGCTCCACTTGGTCATTAACCCTCGGTACACCCGTCGTCACCAACACCTGCTCAATAGAATTATTTCTACAGAACTCAGCAAAGTTTGTAGATGTGAAAGCTGGCCCCTTATGACTGAAAATGCGGCATGGAGTACCAAAAGTGTCAGACCAATTCTCCAGTCGCCGTATCACTTCGTCACTGCCTGTAGATTTCGTCGGAAATAACCATACAAATTTTGTAAACGCGTCGACAGTTGCCAATATGTACTTATACTGTTTTGAAGTAATATCCATTGGACCCAGGTGATCAACGTGCAATGTGTCCAACGGATGTTCACCTTTCTCTACGTAGTGTAAAAACCTTTCTTTCTTCCCCAGCTTCTTGTTAAAAATTATGCATTTCACACAATTACTGACAATTTTGTTCACTTTGGCCTCTAAATGGGGTATAAAATACGTTTGCTTCACAGCATGCAGGGTCTTCTGTGTAGCAAAGTGACCAACATCATGTGCATTTTTAATGATTTCAGTTTCCATTCGCTTCGGCACTACCAATAAATCATTCCCATCAACAAATCTGTACAACAACTCACCCTTGACTACATAATTTTCATACGGCCTACTCTGTAGTATTTTCACAATAGCTTTTACATGATCATCCTGTTGTTGCGCCTGCTTGAACCTTGCTGAAATTTCACCTTTCTCAACCATCATAACATCGCACGGGTATCGACTTAAAGCATTAACAAATTTTAGTCTATTACCAGCACGATGCTCAATTTTGTAATTGTAGTCCTGTAAACACAAAATCCACTGCGTAACAGCTCGTGGCATATCAGCATTCGTTGTTGTCTGTTTAAACGCTGCACAATCAGTCACCAACTTAAATTCGATGCCCAACAAATAATATCGGAAATTCTCCAACCCGAGATATGCAGCTTTTACCTCAAGAATATAACTATGTTGCACTGACTCTTGCGGCGACGTCTTCTTACTCCAGAAAAATATCGGATGCCACTGATGTTCAAATTTCTGCATTAACACAGCTCCAAATCCTTCTTTCGACGCATCTGTATGCACCTTAGTTTCAGCATCCCTATCATTGATATGCAAAACAGGTGCACTTGTAACAGCCTTCATCAATTGATCCACTGCAAATCGCTCCGCTTCTCCCATTTTAAAGACAGCATTCAGTTTGAGTAACTCAGTCAGAGGATACGCCATTTGGGAATAATTTCTAATAAATTTTCGAAGGTACCCTACTATCCCCAGAAACGATTGTACTGCTTTCAAGTTTTTCGGGTATGGAAAATGCACAACAGCACGAATCTTCTCATCACTTGGTGCCACTTTACCATTCCCAATCACTTGTCCCAAAAAATCAATTTGATCGACGTATAATTCCTTGACCCAACCATACTTTCAACTGCTCTGTCCCGCATTCTGCTGATGTGGCGGCAACCGACTGGGTCTGTAGAAAAGGAAGAATCTTTTCAGCAACAACTTCCAACTCAATAGGGCATTCAATTTTCTCTGCTGGTACAAATGATGCGATCATCTCATTTACGGCATCTTTGTATCGAGGAGGAACCTTTATTTCATTGGTAACTTTGCATATATTATAAATATGCGGTTGCAGCCATTCGTCCTGCATGTCCAGAGCTGCAAACTTGTATGCAATTTATAACCAAAGCACATCAACATCAACATTGATGTGCCTACTGATACGTATCAGATTCGACAACAACCAGAAGGAAAATGACGTCATTCAGGAGTTGTTGTTGTAGAATGTGATGGGGATCAATAGTCGCATCAAGAACTGATGTGCCTTGATATGAAAATTAATAATGGTCTCTCTAGACATATTCTGCAGTGCTGCCAAGTTTTTTTTGTGTTTTTCCACCTGTCGCATCACTAAACAGCAGCTGATGGCTCAAAACATTGTTAAGTTAACAATAAATTGTCAATTTTTTTAAAAGAATTTAATAAAATAAGTATCAGGAATGAAAAAGGGAATTGCAAGAATTATTTGCATTGTTGCAAAATGTTCTAAATCATGTATTTTTCACAAACTTTTAGTTTTTATTTAACCAACGTGTTCGCAAGTTCCACGTGTGTGTATAACCAAAACAAAAAACAGCTGTTCGTGATGCAAAATATCCGGTGTAAACGGAAAACCCCATCAACGTGATGTACTTTGGTGTAAATTGCATATTAAAGCCATCGGCGTCTGAAACGAATCTAAATTTCTTAGTGACATCAAAACCTAATATCACTTCATATTTCATTTTATCGTCTGGAATCACCAAAAACAGTCTGCGTTGCTCATCAACCAAAACATTGCCAGTAAAGCTGCCTATTACCGCTGTTTCCACATTTCCCAAGCCATACAACTTGGTTTCATCATTCATCAAGTGTATGTATCCCAATCGGCTTTTTTATGCACCTTCCTGCATCAACGTTACATCCGAGCCCGTATCAACTAAACATTTAATTTTTACATCGTTTAAAATTATTGTTTTTACGCGACTATTGTCAATAACGAAATGAACACTACTCGCGACATCATGCTTATTTGAGCTTACAGGGCAGTTTCACGAAATATGTCCACTTTTGCTGCACTTGAAACATTTCATTTAATCTTTACAATCACTACGCTTATGATCAGGCGATCCACAATTAAAACAATGTATTTGTTTATTTCGATTTGTTTTCATTACAACTTTCTCAACTTTGCTGTCAATTTTTTGTTGCACTCTGTTCATTGTTCCGGTTGGTTGGTTTCCGTGGCTGGCACGCATAAACCACTACGAGCCACAATTAGCACTAGAGTGCCGTTTTGATACCACTTCCTCGCCGAACGCAATCAGTATTAATAAATCCAACCTGTCGAATTTAGGTATTTGAGTTAATCACCCGGGCATGTGACTAAACAGTCCGAGAGATTGTCGATGAAGTATTTGCCCAGAAACTTATTTCTAGTCTTTGCCAAGGCTGGGAATTGACATAGAAAGTGGGTGAGTGACTCCTCTTCCTCTTCGTTTCCGCAGCTCCTACAATGACTTCTAAACGGAATACCCAGTCTCTCCGCGTGCATACCTACACACCAGTGACCGGTAAAAACCGCTGTGAGCCTTGCGGTATCCGAGCGTCTTCTGTTAATGAGTCTAAAAGACCTATTTTCTTTGTAACAGGGCCAGGTAGCACGTGCCGCTCTGCAAGATTCAAGATCTTTCCACCGTCTGTTAGCCAGCTGGCGGAAAAACAGGAAGTTGCTTCTCTTGACGACCGCCACGGGAATCGAGACCTGTTCCGCCAACGATACATCAAGAGAAGCACCAGAACGAGCCAATTCGTCAGCCTTCTCATTCCCCTCTATGTTCCTATGGCCGGGAACCCATAAGAGAGTGATATCAGCTTGACGACTTAGCTCGCTCATCGTCGACCTGCATTCCTTAACGAGCTTTGACTTCACAGTGGTGGATTGCAGTGCCGCCTGGCTGTCAACGAAGATTGCTATCTTACGACCTTTGGGTGCGTTATTTTTGTCCAGCCGACATGCGTCCCTAATGGCAAGGACCTCCGCCTGAAAGACTGTGGCCTCGTCGGGTAGCCGGAAAGAGTAGTCCAAGCTTATTTGTGGTGAGTGCACCCCTGCTCCTACACCGCATTCCATCTTCGACCCATCCGTGAAGATTGAAATGTAAAAATCGCTCTGAAAGCTGTTCTCTTTCCATTCCATCCTGGTAGGAAATTTAACCTTGAAGTCGCTCTTAAAGCTATTGTGCGCCACTATATAGTCTGTTGTTTTCTTGAACATAGGATTGTTAACCACTCCTAGTATATTGCTATGTCCATATGGTCTTTCTGCCCAGCAGCCGGTTTCTTTTAACCCTATCGCGCTGTTGCAGACCATGTTTTTGATATGGAGGTCGATTGGGAGAAGATATAGCAGCACATTGAGTGCTGCCGTAGGGCACGTGCGCATGGCTCCTGTGATTTCTACACATGCCGACCTCTGCACCCCGCTAAGTTTGTGCACTATGTAGCTCTATCCTAGAGCTGGCCACCAAACAATTGCCCCATATGTAAGAATCGGACGAACTATCACTGTGTACATCCATGCTGTTATTTTAGGGCGTAGGCCCCATCTCTTACCAAACAATCTTCTGCAAGAGTAATAAGCCACAGAGGCTTTCCTAGCCCGTAGCTCTATATTGGATTTCCAATTGAGTTTTGCGTCCAGCATAACTCCCAGGTACTTGGCCTTGTTGGAAAGATGAAGCTGTTGTCCATTCAGAAGAGGAAGGTGAAAAGTCGGTATTTTGGTTTTCGTTGTGAAAAGCATCAGTTCCGTCTTGCTTGGGTTAACGTTTAGACCACATCCTGTGGCCCATTTTACCAGTCTCCCCAGAGCTCCCTGCATGATGTTGCTTATCACACAAGGAAACATCCCTGATAATGGTATCAGCAACGTCGTCCGCATAGGCGACTACCCTTGCCCCTGTCTCCTCTAAAAGCTTGAGAATGTTATCTATGACTAACAGCCACAGCAGTGGAGAGATTACCCCGCCCTGTGGTGTCCCTCTACTGACATTTCTGGTAAGAGTCGAGATTCCTAACTCCGACTGCACTGTTCTGGTTTTAAGCATGTTAACTATCCATTCCCCAATGTCTTCCTCTACGCCAATCCTAGCTAGAGAATCCTGGATGGCACGTGTACTAACATTATTGAATGCACCCTCTATATCTAAGAATGCTGCGAGAGAATATTGTTTATAGTAAATCGCCCTCTCTGCCGTGCGGACAACCTCATGTAGAGCCGTTTCCGTGGATCTACCCTTGAGGTATGCGTGCTGGCAAGTCGAGATGGGAAATTTATCAATAATGGACCGAAGATGGAGCTCCAATACCCTTTCCATCGTTTTCAAGAGGAACGATGTTACGCTGATTGGCCTGAAAACTTTTGCGGACTCATGACCAATTTTCCCAGCCTTTGGTATGAAGACTACCTTGACTCTTCTCAAACTCATTGGTATGTGGCTTACACAAATACATGCCCTAAAAATCAACCTTAGCCACGGAACTACCCTGTCCCGTAGCTTCTGTAGCATTATCGGAAGAATTCCGTCCATGCCAGGCGATTTATAGGGCAAAAATGTATTGATTGAGTGTATGATCTTGTCCTCTGTGAAGATCGAGTCAACGTTTCGTGAAGTTTGCCGTAACCGTACGGGTACTTCCGAATCAGTTGTCGTATCTTTGCAGTCGGGGAAATGTGTTTTGAGTAGGAGATCAAGTGTCTCAGCAGATGATTCCGTCCATGTTCCGACTTCCTTTTTCAAGAAAGAGGGATTTACCCGTTCCTTGGCCAGAACCTTTCCTAATCTTGCTGAGACAGAAGTAGACTCGATCGACTCACAAAATTCCTTCCAACCATTATTTTTGGCGTTCCTGATGGCTTTTTTGTAAGTCTTGAGACAGTCTTTGTAGACTTGCCAGTTGTTATCCATGTAACACTGATTGAAGAGCTTTCTCGTTTTCTCTCTGAGTTTCGAGAGCTCTGCGTTCCACCACTGTGGGAAACTTTTATGGCTCCTTCTAATTGGACAGGATATCTTATACGCTTTGCTGAAAGTTTCCTCAAGATATTTAACCCTCCTTTCAATTTCGTCCTTGGAGTCAATGTTTGAGCATGTAAAGGTATTAATTTTCGATTTAGCCACCCTTGTAAAAACATCCCATTTTATATTGCGTGGCTTTCTAAATGGAACAGCATCCGTTGTCTTCAAATTCAGATTATAGAGTAGCCAACTGTGATCCGAGAAAGATCTTTTGTTGGAAACTCTCCAGTTTTCAACCTGAACCTCTGAATTTTCGGACCTAAGAGTTATATCTAGTACCTCTTCCCACCCCGGGAAGCCTTCTGTACTAGGGAATGTGAAGGTTGGAGTATTTCCTCTATTGCAAACTAGCAGACTGGAACTACTAATAAAATTAAAAAGCGACTCACCCCTTTCGTTATCCTCGGTGCTTCCCCATAGCGTATGGCGTGCATTGACGTCGCATCCAGGAAGTAGGGGAGTGTTGCTGGCTTTCGAACTGGCGGTCAACTGCGCAACCTCATCCGGAGGCACCTCTTTGTTGTGAGCCTGCTTTAGGTTAATCTGCACGACCTTCAGCATCGGTAGTTGGTTTCTTTGGGGTGCTTGTTGCTTCGTCCTGAAGCGTACGGTCATCCATCAGCTTGTTTGCAACCTGCAACTCATCTGATTCTTCTTCTGATGACCGGTACCGGTACCGTACCTCACGCCAAACCGCATTTTGTGGTCAGTTTTCTCCAACTCCTTAACATAATCTTCGTTTATGGAGAGGAGCAGAGACATGCTACTCTTTTGGTGACCTTCATCTTTGATGACAACCCCTGTACCCCGGCAAGGCTAAAGTTTAAACCGGAGGTTGCCAGGTATCCGGAGTCCACCGTTATCAGACACACTCACGCAGTACCATTCATCCCATGGGCACGGTTGTTATACATCCGGGATTGCGGATTTTATCGAGTTTACATCTCTAGATCCGCCATATTCTGTAAACAGCAGGGACACCTCGAGCAGAATGTGGCTCCTCACCACGTATGGACGGTCTTGAGCACCAAGCCCCTGGTTCCTTACCAGAAAACCTTGTCCCCGTTCATTGTTCCACTACCGTTTATTTTTTCATATATGCTATACTGCTCTCTTAGCTGTGAATATGACTTTGCACTGTATAACATATATCAAAATTCAGCTTTCACATTAATTCCATCAACTATATATCGTAACACTGCATTGTCTTCAATATTCCCGAGAGCAGCAATCTTTTTCATATGCAATTCATACTCATGAAAGCTTTCATCGTCTCTTTTTCTTCTATCACTTAATTTCTTATGAATTTCTGCACTATTATAATCCTTATGGAACTCAGCCTCTAACACTGAGCGTAATGTCCGAAAATCACTCACGAGAGTTGATTCCAAAAACAACTAAGCAGTTTTCGTCATTCTGCTCCTTGCCTGCACAAACATTTGCTTCTCATTCAACCTGTATGCTTCCGCGTTGAGAACAAAGTTTTCGAACCACTTTTTCATTGGTATAGATTCACCATCACACCGGAATCACCCTCCCGAAATCCGCCACTGATACACTTGCTTTATTGTCACTTGCTTCCTCTTTTGCCATCTTTAGAGTCAGCAACTTTATTAGTTCACGTAAATCATTATCATTGGAGCCACTACCACCGGCGACGTCACTGGATGGTTCCACATAATTTTGCGACATATTGTTTTCAAATGTATCACTCGCAGCAACCACACAGTGTTCGTTTTCACTTCACCGTTTTTTTTACCCGCAATTGTTTGTTCCGCAATTACCTGAGCTTTCGATCGCGTCGCGTATTTCTTTCTCACTTCTTCCGATATATCTTCTTTCGCACTCATTAAAGCTTTTGGTTCCTTTCTGGCTGAGTTCATTGACCATATTTGTTTTTACAGTTTTATTCTTCACACTTTCCGAACTTAATACACTTCTCAACGGTTGAGCCCCCAAATGTAAGGATGATGTTCTTTAATTGAATAGTTTTAATGTAAATGTACTATATTCGGTATAATAAGTGTCTGATATAATAAAAGTAATAGTTCAATGCAATAATAAAACACAAAATAAGGTAATAATAACACTCGAAACAGCTTCTGTGATACAACTTCAAACGGACAGCTTCAACGTTCTACAACGATTTCGACCTCTTCAACGACTTTGCTCCTTTTATATCCTTCCCATCTGCCATCGACACAGGGTTAGACTCACAAACCAACGGTCACACATCTTACATAAATAAGACACTTATTTATTGCTCAAGTGTTAAACCAAACAATCTGTAATAATAATAAAAACAAATTTGTAATTATAATAAAAACAAATTAATAAATCAAAATAAATAAAAGTGATCTTTTTAATCAAAATAAATAAAGGTGATCATTTTAATTTAAATACATTCTTTATCAGCTCGACAAGACGAGTTGATTTAGCCATATATCGCAATATGAGTAGCTTCACTGATTGCAACAAAATTAACATTAACACATTCGAGATGAATTTACAGATCAAAAACCCAAAGGTGGGTGGTGTCTGTGTTGTAAAAGTAATTGGTATCTTCAAATTATTGCTCGGGTGTATGGATGTCGTACAAATATCGATATATCGATATTTTTATTTCATTATTAATGAGCGATATTAAATATTACGATATATCGACATAAAATTCCAACTATCGAAAAGGTATAAAATATGATATTTTTTTTACCAACAAACGACACATTATAAGTACTTTTTATACTCTTCACGGGAGTGAATAGTAAGTATTATAAGCCTTTCATGAAGTTTGTAACACACAGAAGGAGACATCGTAGACCACATAAAGTACATATATTTGTGATCAGCTCGATGAGACGAGTTGATTAAGCCATGTCCGTCTGTATCAAAACTAGTCCCTCAGGCTTTGACGACGAGGAGACCATCGACTATCAGGAAGTATTGAAGAAATACAAACACGACTTAAAGGAGACGGAAGAAAGAAGCGAAAGATAATAATATAATAATAGAATAATATTAGTGGAAGTCATATAAATAAAAGAAAATAAACCAACCTAATATAATAAGCATACTTGTGTGACAATTTAAATAAAATAAACATGGAGAAGATTCAAGAGAAGCCATTAGTAAAATGAATTTAGGAGAAAAGCCATCCTCTTCTAATCCATCAGCCTCCCAAGCCTCACTTTTCACCACTAACCAAAAAAAGAACTTGCAAATTTGATTGCAGAAACAGTCTCTAATCTTTTAAGCCCCAACCAATAAGAAGAAGTAGAAACTCTACTAGACTTTAATGACAATAGGAATGTAGAAGCCTCGGAAAGAGTTCCAGACGTAGTTAACTGTTTACGAGAATTCTCGGGTAAACCAGGAGAATTCAGTTCATGAGGAAATCTGTGGATCGTATATTAATAATGTATGACAAAAATCAGGGTACACCTAAATATTGCTATATTACATACAATTCGGCATAAGATAGTCGGGGGTGCAGATACGGCATTGGAATCTTATCATACGCCACTGAATTGGGGTACGATGAAAGATGCATGATGTTACACTATTCAGACAAAAGAGACGTTAGTACTCTCGAGTACCAAATTACGACTCATGTCCAACGTGGCCATACCATCGAAGAATTTTACCAACAAGTGTACAGATACCTTTCTCTGATATTAGATAAAATTGATTGTCTAGAATTAGGAGAAGAAGCTTTGACCGCCATGTCACCAACTTATAGGGATAAAGCACTTGATACATTTATTAGGGGTCTAAACAGTGCACTACCGAATCTCATAAGTGTAAGAGAAGTGACTAGCTTGCCCCAAGCACTACACTAGACAATATGAACTATGGAAGTAATCATGCGAATAATGCAACCGGGGTCCACCAAACAAAGCCCACAACTACAGTAGGCGTTCTTTCTATCCAGAGCTCCCAAACTCACCACGCAGCTCCATCCCACAAAACAACCCAGTACACACAAGCTATAAACCACTACATCTTTCCAAACCAACCCCAATGGAAGTCGACCAATCCATTCAAACCTGACAGGCTACTTATCAAAATAAACCATCAATGCAACAGATGAGAAAGGTGGTACCTCCACAACAACACAATTTTAGAACATTCTATAATAATAATGATTAACAACAAAAACGTCTACGTAATGATAGACTTTGCTGGTTGGGTATAAGTCTAGGGCTGACTTTATTTACAAGTGTTCATGTTCAAGTATAACACTACTACTGAGTATAACACATTATGACAAATAGTGTTAAGTAATATTATGACATCCCCCTTTTTTTACAAAAAAAAATTAATTTACATTGAATGTTACACTTCAGTTGGATAGCCAGGAACCGTGAAGCGGTATGCTAAATTTTAACAAGAAATTCATCAGATACAATATATTATATATACAATGCTTTTAAAAAATTCATTAGATACAATAGGCTATTAACAATTCATTTGATAGATATATAACGCTTTAAAAATTCATTAAATTAAAAAGAATAGAATAGTTTTTTTATTTTTTTTTAAAACGAAGCTATTTGGCAGCACAGTTTGCACTACCATATTTTTGAACCGGCTTGATCCTTCGTCCATATCGGCTGACCCTATCAGGTAATGTCATTGGTGCTGAAGTCGCTTCAGTACTGCCTGCTGAACACATTGGCAAATCTCGATCTTCTGTTCGGTTATTTTGACCATTGATTTCTTTGGAAGACGATGGCCCAATTCGTTCTGGTAACTTTGGCGAGGATTGAATCTTAGCTAGTGTACTTCGGCTATCGGTGCTAGTCAACGCGGAATGCATGATTGGTATGTTTGCCTGAGTCCTGTGCAGGTGTATCTGGTTTCGCCTGTATTGTTCACCTGTTGGTGTCTCTACGATTACAGATCCTGGATTATCCGTAAATTTTATCACTCTTGCCGGTTTCCATGATCGATGCGCCGTTTGCATACGTACTTTATCTCCAACCTCCATTGGTACACGTGGTATTGCCACCCTATCAGCATACCTTTGTTGGTTTTCGCGTAACTTGCGGAGTTCATTGGTTACTCCATTGATCACCGCTGGCCTTAATAGTTCAATGCTAATGGGTATAATCGTCCTAGTCCGTCGACTAAACAGCCTTTGACAAGCTGATCCCAATATTTCATTTCTTGGTGTGTTTCGTAACAGTAACATTGCCAAATAGGGGTCCGAACCATCTTGAAAACACCTCTTTAGTAAGTTTTTGACCGTCTGCACATTTCGTTCCTCAAATCCATTTGAACGAGGATAATGCGGGGACGAAATTCGGTGTTTGAACTGCCACTTTTCTGAGAACTCTATGAACGTTCTACTCGCATATTGAGGTCCACCATCAGATTCAAAAACTTCTGGACTCCCATGCACTGAAAACCATTGCCTCTGCTGACGTACCTGTCTTTAATTTCTGGACATCCACAAATCCGGAGTAATGATCAGCAATAAGGAGGAAATCCTCTCCCCTGAACTTGAACAAGTCCGATGAAACGGAATGGAAGATCAGGTATGTCACGCAGTATCAACGGCTCTTGGTGATTCGCACGTTGATTTTGCTCACAGATCGCACAGCTTTAATGTAATTGTCAACTTCTGATGACAATCCAATCCAAAACAGTGACTGTCTAATATGTTTTAGTGTTGTTGAGATACCACTGTGACCAGCATGTGCTTCTGCAATGATAGAACTTTTTAATATCTTTGGAACAATAATTTGGTTACCTTTTAGGAGCAGCCCCTTCTCATAAGTGAGTTCATGGCGGAATGATTCGTATTTTTTAATGATTTGCGGAGTCTCCTTAGGCCATCCATCCATTATTGTGTCTTTAAATGCTCAACATCTGAAGCTGTTTCTTTGACGAATTTGCTCATAAGAATATCTCCAATCGCGAAAATCAAGTTTACTTCTGCCTCCCTTTCGACATCTTCAGTGATACAATCCCGACTCAATGTGTCAGCTATTGGTATATGCGTACCCTTTACATATTTGATTGTTGGGGAGTATTGTAGCACATCATACAAAATACCTTGTAATCTAATTGGTGCATTTTGTATTATGAATGAAATCACCTATTCTTTATTAATTTGGGCATGCTGAACACGAATCAGTTAACAGTTTTCTTCTAACACGTACCATTCAAAAGTTATGATAAATTAAATCAATAAAGACAGCGAATAAAAGACGGCATTAAGGGTGCGGGAAATGAAAGAATTAATTGACAATAATAAATTGTCAAATTGTAATTAATAAAAATGTAATCGAAAGAATTAACAATATTACTGAAATCAGTAATTCAATAATAGGAACCATAAAAGGAAGTAATGAATTCCAATCCTCATTAATTTTGCAATATAAATTCAAAACCGATATAATAAAAGAAGAAATAAATAATATTAGAACCGCTATACATTTAACAAAAGCCAAGTAAATTAATAAAATTCTTGCAGAAGAAATTATACAATTTAATTCTATAGAGGAAGCATTAAATATCGCAAACACTAAGATCGCTCAAAAAGGGAACTTACTAGTTTACATAATTAACGTACCAATAACAGGAAAAGAAAAATGTAAATACATTCTAGTAAAACCACTAAAAAAGTAAGAATCAATTTTAAAAATACCGTATAAAAAAATAATTAAATGTAATAAAGGATATTATGGTCTAGAAAATGATTGCAATAAAGTAAACGAAATAAATATTTGTAAGCAAGATCAAATAAGCGAATTAAAACATGAAAATTGTATCATAAACTTATAAGAGAACAAACCACATAATTGTATTCTTACAAATAACGAACATATCAAAAATATTGAAGAATTACCAAATGGACTAATACTACTGAATGATTTTCGGGATAATTTAACTAGAAATAATATTACAAGGAACTTGAACGGCTCAGTTTTAATAAATTTCTTTAATGAGTCAATAAAATTAAACAATATAAATTTTTCAAACTTCGAAACCTTTAACTTTAAACCTTTTCCCACATTAATTCAGCACAGTAATTCCCGTGCGGAATTTGAGGAAGTATTATCTTTACAATTGATGAGTAAACTCAATATTAAAAATATAGAAAGAATAAACTCTCTGAATTATCTAGTTAAATCTAGTATGGTTTCTAGCTTCGGTCTCTCGACCATTATAATAATAATTATTGTGGTCACAGTAATCAAGAGGAGGACACCTACAGAAAATTCTGCAATTTCCATACAAATTCCTTAACAATTCCTTAATAATAACTATCCCATTCAACCCGAAATTCTTAGAGCTAAAATCACAAATCGCAAAAGTCTTAATGACATACCATAATTCTAAGCCAATCGGGGACGGTTGGAATTTTGAAGGGAGGAGTTAAGTACCCCTGCAACCTATGCCACATAGGTTAAAAACCCCTGCAAACGCTATCATATGCTTACGCAGCAGAAACATTATTGCAGATTTAGTGGTAATATTAAACCCTTATTTTCAAAATTTGACAATTTATATAAACTCATGCTTACGCAACAGAAATATTGTTTATGATAGTACTAAACTCTTATTTGCGAATTTGACAATTCCCACAAACTCTGTCATACGTTTACGCAACAGAAATATTTGGTTATCACATTAAGAGGTAATATTAAACTCTCATTACGAATTTTACAATTCTCACAATATCTGTTGACGATATGTCTGTACCTTTTCCGTTCTTTGTTGACCACTTTCGCGCGTGCAAGTGCAACGTGATCAAAATGCTGAATGCAGCAGATTTGATCATTACAATAAGGCAGGCAAGGTCAACATAAGTTAGTTCATAGCAGACTCATAAATAAGACACTAATTTATTACTCAAGTGTTAAACCAAACAATCTGTAATTATAATAAAAACAAATTTGTAATTATAATAAAAACAAATTAATAAATCAAAATAAATAAAAGTGATCTTTTTAATCAAAATAAATAAAGGTGATCATTTTAATTTAAATACATTCTTTATCAGCTCGACAAGACGAGTTGATTTAGCCATATATCGCAATATGAGTAGCTTCACTGATTGCAACAAAATTAACATTAACACATTCGAGATGAATTTACAGATCAAAAACCCAAAGGTGGGTGGTGTCTGTGTTGTAAAAGTAATTGGTATCTTCAAATTATTGCTCGGGTGTATGGATGTCGTACAAATATCGATATATCGATATTTTTATTTCATTATTAATGAGCGATATTAAATATTACGATATATCGACATAAAATTCCAACTATCGAAAAGGTATAAAATATGATATTTTTTTTACCAACAAACGACACATTATAAGTACTTTTTATACTCTTCACGGGAGTGAATAGTAAGTATTATAAGCCTTTCATGAAGTTTGTAACACACAGAAGGAGACATCGTAGACCACATAAAGTACATATATTTGTGATCAGCTCGATGAGACGAGTTGATTAAGCCATGTCCGTCTGTATCAAAACTAGGCCCTCAGGCTTTGACGACGAGGAGGTGTTGAAGAAATACAAACACGACTTAAAGGAGACGGAAGAAAGGAGCGAAAGATGAGGAGAATTATATTAGTGTAAGTCATATAAATAAAAGAAAATAAACCAACCTAATATAATAAGCATACTTGTGTGACAATTTAAATAAAATAAACATGGAGAAGATTCAAGAGAAGCCATTAGTAAAATGAATTTGGGAGAAAAGCCATCCTCTTCTAAACCATCAGCCTCCCAAGCCTCACTTTCACCACTAACCAAAACAAGAACTTGCAAATTTGATTGCAGAAACAGTCTCTTATCTTTTAAACCCCAACCAACAAGAAGAAAGAGAAACTATAATAGACTTTAATGACAATAGGAATGTCGAAGCCCCGGAAAGGGTTCCGGACGTAGTTAAGTGTTTACGAGAATTCTCAGGTAAACCAGGAGAATTCAGTTCATGAGGAAATCTATGGATCGTATATTAATGATATATGACAAAAATCAGGGTACACCTAAATATTGCTATATTACATACTATTCGGCATAAGATAGTCGGGTATGCAGATACGGCATTAGAATCTTATCATACGCCACTGAATTGGGGTAAGATGAAAGATGCATGATGTTACACTATTCAGACAAAAGAGACGTTAGTACTCTCGAGTACCAAATGACGACTCTTGTCCAACGTGGCCAGACCATCGAAGAATATTACCAACAAGTGTACAGATACCTTTCTCTGATATTAGATAAAATTGATTGTCTAGAATTAGGAGAAGAAGCTTTGACCGCCATGTCAGCAACTTATAGGGATAAAGCACTTGATACATTCATTAGGGGTCTAAACGGTGCACTACCCAGTCTCCTAAGTGTAAGAGAAGTGACTAGCTTGTCCCAAGCACTACACATGTGTATGAAACTCGACAATATGAACTATGGAAGTAATCATGCGAATAATGCAACCGGGGTCCACCAAACAAAACCCACAACTACAGTAGGCGTTCTTTCTATCCAGAGCTCCCAAACTCACCACGCAGCTCCATCCCACAAAACAACCCAGTACACACAAGCTATAAACCACTACATCTTTCCAAACCAACCCCAATGGAAGTCGACCAATCCATTCAAACCTGATAGGCTACTTATCAAAATAAACCATCAATGCAACAGATGAGAAAGGTGGTACCCCCACAACAACACAATTTTAGAACATTCTATAATAATAATGATTAACAACAAAAGCGTCCACATTACAGGAAATGATTGCTCAGAAGAACCAAATGAGATAGAATGCTCTGAGGAACCTTACGAAGAAGACCCACAGGAGTACCCATTGGAACGGAGGAAAGATTTGAGGAAATCACCCCAGATGATAATATTAATTTTTTAGACTAAACTCTTCCCCGCTTCCATACTTTTTTTTTAAAATGAAGAATGGTAACGAGCTGAAGTTCCTATTAGACAGAGGATCTAACAAAAATTATGTTACTCCCAAATACATTAGAAACCCAATACCTAATAAACCCTCCTTCGCATATTCAGTCGGTGGACAGGTAAAAATAACACACCACACTTACATAGAAATCTTTAATAATGAAGTAGGTAAACTAAAGTTTTATCTTTTACCCAACTTAACAACATTTGATGCAATCATAGGAAATGATACACTCAAAGAATTAGATGCTGTAATTTTTACAAAAGGAAACTATATTTAAACTAGTGTAACTCCGTTATAAATTTAAGTCTCCCATTCATCAAGTGCCGATCAGCACCATTGAACACACCCTGTTACGGCTAGATCATATTAATTCAGAGGAGCATAAGAAATTAAAACAATTACTTTATTCATGCCCAACATTGTTCTCAGAACCTTACAAAAAACTTACATTTGTCACAAATGTAAAAGGAGAAATAAGAACTAAGAGCGATAGACCCATCTACGCGAAAACATATCCATATCCAAACCCCTTAAAAAATGAAATAGACAAATAGGTTGGGGAATTACTTCAAGATATTATCAATCGTCCATCAAAAACCCCTACAATTCCCCAGTGTGGATAGTTGCGAAAAACCAAGACGCCTCAGGAGAGAAAAAATTTCGTATGGTAATCGACTACCGTAAATTAAACGAAGATACCATACCGGACAAATATCCCATTCCGGATATTAGCACTAGCCTAGCTAACCTAGTATCCAATAATTTTTTCTGTACAATTGATCTTAAAAGTGGTGTCCACCAAATTACTCTTAACGAAGCAGACAGCGAAAAGACAGCATTTTCTATTGTCAATGGCAAATTTGAATTCACTAGACTCCCATTCGGGCTCAGAAATGCACCAGCTATTTTCCAACGCACCCTCGACGACGTTTTGAGAGAACACATTGGGATTCGCTGCTACGTCTACATTGATGACATTATTATTTTCTGCAAAACTAAACAAGAACACTTTAATAACCTAAAAATTATTTTCAACACACTCAGCTACAGTTTGATAACTGCGAATTTATGAAAGAAAAAATCGAGTTCCTCGGTATCATAGTCGGACCAAGAAGGTAGAGACTATAACAAACTTCAAAAGTCCGAAAACTGTTCACGATTTACGTTCCTTTCTAGAAATGACCGGATATTATCGTAGATTTATTAAAGCATATGCTCAAATCGCCAAGCCTCTCACTGAAATACTTAGAGGAGATTTTGGAAGGATTACTAACGATGTCTAAAAAGACACACTTAAATTTAAAAGTACAACAAGTAGAAGCCTTTAAAGGTTTAAAAAAATGTCTAGTATCGGATGATGTTATGATCCATTATCCTGACTTTGAAAAACCTTTCGAACTAACTACAGATGCTTCTAATTACACTTTAGGAGCCGTACTATCACAAAACGGCAGACCAATTTGTTTCCTCTCTAGGACTTTAGGAAGATCAGAGGAGAACTTAGCAGCAAACGAGAAGGAGATGCTTGCAATAATTTGGGCATTACAATCCTTAAGATGTTTCCTATACCGATCAAAGAAAACAAAAATCTTCACTGATCACCAACCGTTGACCTTTGCTCTTAGTAATAAAAATACAAATGCTAAAATGAAGAGATGGAAAGCTCAGTTTGAAGAGTACAATCACGAATTAATTTACAAACCTGGCAACATTAAAGTAATAGCAAATATTCTTTCAGACCACCCAAATCCAATTTAAATTCATTGACAGCCACTGTCCATAGCAGCGACAGCTTATCCGAAAATTTAATGCCCTCCTACAATCAATGCAATAAAGACAGCAAAACCTTTGATACTAAAGATACAAAAAATGTATCCTTTATATTTTGCAAATTATAAAATTCGTTTCACGCAATTGATAGTGGAAGATTAATATCTTAACTGGTAATCCAACACTGAAGATCAAAATAAGATTATTATCGAAACCCACAATCGAGCACATAGAAACGAGAAGGGAAACAGAAATCAAATCTTAGAAAAATATTATTTCCCTTCCATGTCAAAAAAAATTAAAACAAATTACAAAACAGTGTAAAGTATGTAAAGAAAATAAATATGAAAGACATCCAAACATTACAAAGTTAAGCCCTACACCGTTACCGGAATACCCAGGTCATACCATCCATATCGATATATTTTCCACAGATAAACACAAAATACTCACTTCCATAGACAAATTCTACAAACTAGCTGTTTTAAAAAAATAGATAGGAAAACGCATTGAGAATATAAAGAAACCATTAAGAGAAATCATTTTTTATTTCGGCGTACCAAAAAATATAGTTTTCGACAACGAAAAATCCCTAAATTCCCAACCAATAAAATTCATGTTAGAAAGCGAACTAAATATCAACACTTTCACTGCACCGCCCTATAAAAGCAAAGTAAACGGACAAATAGAACGATTTCTCTCTACACTTTCGGAAATGATAAGATGTTTGAAACAAGAATACCCTAATAAAGATTTTGATGACTTAATGGAATGGTCGGTAAACGAATATAATCACTCCATTCACTCAGTCACTGGTAAGAAACCAGTCGATCTCTTCTTCGGTAGACCAACTTCAACTAATCCAAATGACCGGGAAAAGATTAGGAAAGGCAACCTTGAAAAGTTAAAGAGAAAGCAAGAACAGGAAAGAGAATATTAACTATGAAGCAGGAAACAAAGTATTTGTCGAACAGAATAAGAGATTAGGTACAAAACTCTCAAAAAGATATAAGGAAGAAATCGTTAAAGAGAATAAAAATTCTACAATCACAACAGAATCAGGAAAAATAGTTCACAAAGATCGGATAAGAAATTAATAACCCATTTCTTTTAGATCACTACTTTTTATCAGCAATAATATCTTAGGCCAAGGGTCAATCGAAGTATTAGACTATTCACAATCGGAAATAGCTACTATCGAGAATGGCGTTGGGAAGATTCAGACTGGAACTTACAGGATTCTACACATCATTAACCTCACTCAATTTACTAACATCCTTAAAGAGTAAATACAAAACTCTCCCAAAACATTCATAACTCTCATCCTCTATACCCGTTCATCAAAGAGGAAATTTTGCAAACTACTTTAACATTAAATAACCTATTAAGTAAAGATACCACTAATAGAAATAAACGCTCACTCAATTTCATAGGCTCAGCATGGATATGGGTTGCTGGAAACCCAGACCATGATGACTTAGTTAATATTAATACAAAAATGAAAGAATTAATTGACAATAATAATTAACAATATTACTGAAATCAGTAATTCAATAATAAGAACTATAAAAGGTAGTGATGAATTCCAATCCTTATTAATTTTGCAATATAAATTCAAAACCGATATAATAAAAGAAGAAATAAATAATATTAGAACCGCTATACATTTAACAAAAGCCAATATAATCAACACATTCTTCTTGTCAAGTAAAGAAATTTTTGAAATTAATAAAATTCTTGCTGAAGAAAATATACAATTTAATTCTATAGAGGAAGCATTAAATATCGCAAACACTAAGATCGCTCAAAAAGAGAACTTACTAGTTTACATTATTAACGTACCAATAACAGGAAAAGAAAAATGTAAATTCATTCTCGTAAAACCACTAAAAAAGAAAGAATCAATTTTAAAAATACAGTATAAAAAAATAATTAAATGTAATAAAGGATATTATGGTCTAGAAAATGATTGCAATAAAGTAAACGAAATAAATATTTGTAAGCAAGATCAAATAAGCGAACTAAAACATGAAAATTGTATCAAAAATTATTAGAGAACAAACCACATAATTGTATTGTTACAAATAACGAAAATATCAAAAATATTGAAGAATTACCAAATGGACTAATACTAGAACGATTTTCAGGATAATTTAACTAGAAATAATATTACAAGGAACTTGAACGGCTCATTTTTAATAAATTTCTTTAATGAGTCAATAAAATTAAACAATATAAATTTTTCAAACTTCGAAAACTTTAACTTTAAACCTTTGCCCGCATTAATTCAGCGCAGCAATTCCCGTGCCGAATTTGAGGAAGTATTATCTTTACAATTGATGAGTAAACTCAATATTAAAAATATAGAAAGAATAAACTCTCTGAATTATCTAGTTAAATCTAGTATGGTTTCTAGGTTCGGTCTCTCGACCATAATAATCATAATTATTGTGGTCACAATAATCAAGAGGCGAACACATACAGGAAATTCTGCAATTACCATACAAACTTCTCAATGTCCTAACTATCCCATTGAACCCGAAATTCTTAGAGCTACAATAACAAATCGCAAAAGTCTTAATGACATACCATATTTCGAAGGGAGGAGTTAAGTACCCCTGCAACCTATGCCACATAGGTTAAAAACCCCTGCAAACGCTATCATATGCTTACGCAGCAGAAACATTATTTAAAACATTAAGTGCTAATATTAAACCCTTATTTTCAAATTTGACAATTCATATAAACTCATGCTTACGCAACAGAAATATTGTTTATGATAATACTAAACTCTTATTTGCGAATTTGACAATTCCCACAAACTCTGTCATACGCTTACGCAACAGAAATATTTGGTTATCACATTAAGTGGTAATATTATAGTCGATTTAGACAGGCGTATCACGATGATACGCTTTGGTGTTTAGACAAGCCATTTCGTATCATTTATAACTGTTTTTTGTTTTGAATGTGCATAAGAAGAAGGGAACGTTTGTTGAATTGAGAGACAGTAAGTAAGAAAAATAATAAAAAAACATTTTCAAAATGGAAAATATGTTATTTAAAAGAATTATTAATAATTGCAAGCACGCTGGTACATTTAAATACAAATTTAAAACACAAAAGGAGAAGAAGACTGACAATATCTAACCGGAAATGGCAAAAAACTTGGACACACTATCAGACATTTCCCAGCACTAGTCTGCATCAAAGACGCATCAATGCATGATGCGACACAGACTCGCATCACATTCTACAACAACATCTACTGAATGACGTCATTTTCCTTGTGGTTGTTGTCGATTGTGATGCGAGTCATTGGTCGCATCATGAGAGACTCGCATCATCGCCCTGTCTAAAACGGCTATTAAACTCTCATTAAGAATTTTACAATTCTCACAATATCTGCTGACAATATGTCTGTACCTTTTCCGTTCTTTCTTGACCACTTTCGCGCGAGCAAGTGCAACGTGTTCAAAATGCTGAACGCAGCAGATTTGATCATCATAATAAGGCAGGCAAGGTAAACATAAGTAAGCTCATAGCAGACTCATAAATAAGACACTAATTTATTACTCAACTGTTAAACCAAACAATCTGTGATTATAATAAAAACAAATTTGTAATTATAATAAAAACAAATTAATAAATCAAAATAAATAAAAGTGATCTTTTTAATCAAAATAAATAAAGGTGATCATTTTAATTTAAATACATTCTTTATCAGCTCGACAAGACGAGTTGATTTAGCCATATATCGCAATATGAGTAGCTTCACTGATTGCAACAAAATTAACATTAACACATTCGAGATGAATTTACAGATCAAAAACCCAAAGGTGGGTGGTGTCTGTGTTGTAAAAGTAATTGGTATCTTCAAATTATTGCTCGGGTGTATGGATGTCGTACAAATATCGATATATCGATATATCGATATTTTTATTTCATTATTAATGAGCGATATTAAATATTTCGATATATCGATATAAAATTCCAACTATCGAAAAGGTAAACAATATGATATTTTTTTATACCAACAAACGACACATTATAAGTACTTTTTATACTCTTCACGGGAGTGAATAGTAAGTATTATAAGTCTTTCATGAAGTTTGTAACACACAGAAGGAGACATCGTAGACCACATAAAGTACATATATTTGTGATCAGCTCGATGAGACGAGTTGATTAAGCCATGTCCGTCTGTATCAAAACTAGTCCCTCAGGCTTTGACGACGAGGAGGTGTTGAAGAAATACAAACACGACTTAAAGGAGACGGAAGAAAGGAGCGAAAGATGAGGAGAATTATATTAGTGTAAGTCATATAAATAAAAGAAAATAAACCAACCTAATATAATAAGCATACTTGTGTGACAATTTAAATAAAATAAACATGGAGAAGATTCAAGAGAAGCCATTAGTAAAATGAATTTGGGAGAAAAGCCATCCTCTTCTAAACCATCAGCCTCCCAAGCCTCACTTTCACCACTAACCAAAACAAGAACTTGCAAATTTGATTGCAGAAACAGTCTCTTATCTTTTAAACCTCAACCAACAAGAAGAAAGAGAAACTATAATAGACTTTAATGACAATAGGAATGTCGAAGCCCCGGAAAGGGTTCCGGACGTAGTTAAGTGTTTACGAGAATTCTCGGGTAAACCAGGAGAATTCAGTTCATGAGGAAATCTATGGATCGTATATTAATGATATATGACAAAAATCAGGGTACACCTAAATATTGCTATATTACATACTATTCGGCATAAGATAGTCGGGGATGCAGATACGGCATTAGAATCTTAACGTATGCCACTGAATTGGGGTAAGATGAAATATGCATGATGTTATACTATTCAGACAAAAGAGACGTTAGTACTCTCGAGTACCAAATGACGACTGTTGCCCAACGTGGCCAGACCATCGAAGAATTTTACCAACAAGTGTACAGATACCTTTCTCTGATATTAGATAAAATTGATTGACTAGAATTAGGAGAAGAAGCTTTGACCGCCATGTCAGCAACTTATAGGGATAAGGCACTTGATACATTCATTAGGGGTCTAAACGGTGCACTACCCAGTCTCCTAAGTGTAAGAGAAGTGACTAGCTTGTTCCAAGCACTACACATGTGTATGAAACTCGACAATATGAATTATAGAACTAATCATGCGAATAATGCAAACCGGGGTCCACCAAACAAAACCCACAACTACAGTAGGCGTTCTTTATATCCAGAGCTCCCAAACTCACCACGCAGCTCCATCCCACAAAACAACCCAGTACACACAAGCTATAAACCACTACATCTTTCCACACTAACCCCAATGGAAGTCAACCAATCCATTCAAACCTGATAGGCTACTTATCAAAATAAACCACCAATGCAACAGATTAGAAAGGTGGTACCTCTAAAACAACACAATTTTAGAACATTCTATAATAATAATGATTAACAACAAAAGCGTCCACATTACAGGAAATGAGTGCTCAGAAGAACCAAATGAGGTAGAATGCTCTGAGGAACCTTACGAAGAAGACCCACAGGAGTAGCAATTGGAACGGACGAAAGATTTGAGGAAATCACCCCAGATGACAATATTAATTTTTTAGACTGAACTCTTCCTCGCTTCCATACTTTCTTTTTAAAATGAAGAATGGTAACGAGCTAAAGTTCCTATTAGACACAGGATCTAACAAAAATTATGTTACTCCCAAATACATTAGAAACCCAATGCCTAATAAACCCTTCTTCGCTGATTCAGTTGGTGGACAGGTAAAAATAACACACCACACTTACATAGAAATCTTTAATAATGAAGTATGTAAACTTAAGCTTCATCTTTTACCCAACTTAACACCATTTGATGCTATCATAGGAAATGATACACTCAAAGAATTAGATGCGGTAATTCTTACAAAAGGAAACTTTTTTACGCTCCGTTATAAATTTAAGTATCCCATTCATCAACTGCCTATCAGTACCATTGCACATACCCTGTTACGGCTATATCATTTTAATTCAGAGGAGCATAAGAAATTAAAACAATTACGTTATTCATGCCCAACATTGTTCTCAGAACTTAGCAAAAAAATAGTAATGTGCCTCACCCATATAAGCACACTATTGAAGTGAAACTGCTGCACTTAATGTTAGGACTCAAGTTTTAGTTTTTAGTTTTAAAATAATTACTAGAGTTGGGTTCTATAATATTATTCATTTAATTCATTCAGAATTGGGTTACATAACGTATTGATTTATAAGACATATAAAAGCAAAGACTCAGCGACATGCGTACAAATTAATATGCGAGATTGGCTTCCTGTTGGGCACACACAAATGAAAAGAATAATATATGATTCAAGAGAAGAGCGAAAATGCAACTGTAGCAATTGCTGGTGTGTTGTTGTTGATAAATTGTGCACAAAACCAAACAGCAGCAGCGACCTGCACTTCCCTTTACAATAAACACAAAATCAGACAGAGTGCTCTGTTGTATGTTTACTCTCAACAACAACAACGAATACACACACGAAGAGAGAGAGAGAGAAAAGCATGTTCGGCTGGTGGTCGGTTTTTCGGTTACTTGATCGTATGCTCTTCGTAAAAACACACACCAAAAGCATGTCTTATCTCTCTCTTACTCATGCAACAACATTCATTCTCTACGCTGCAGACGAACAATATGCAATGTGTATCCCCCATCAATGTCTCTCCCCCGCATCCACACATTTGATTGCCATAACATTTTTTTTTGGACTTACACCTCGCTAAAGAAGTTTCATTTCAAAAACCTACATTTGTCACAGTTGTAAAAGCAGAAATAAGAACTAAGAGCGATAGACCCATCTACGCAAAAACATATCCATATCCAATGCGGTTGCGGAATTACTTCAAGATATTATCATTCGTCCATCAAAATCCCCTTACAATTCACCAGTGTGGATAGTTCCGAAAACACAAAAATTATTTTCAACACACTCGAAAAAGCCAACCTTAAGGTACAGTTGATAACTGCGAATTTATGAAAGAAAAAATCGAATTCCTTGGTATCATAGTCGGACAAAACTGTATTCGTGCTAACCCCAAGAAGGTAGAGACTATAACAAACTTCCCAAGTCCGAAAACTGTTCACGATTTACGTTCCTTTCTAGGAATGACCGGATATTATCGTAGATTTATTAAAGCATATGCTCAAATCGCCAAGCCTCTCACTGAAATACTTAGAGGAGATTTTGGAAGGATTACTAACGATGTCTAAAAAGACACACTTAAATTTAAAAGTACAACAAGTAGAAGCCTTTAAATGTTTAAAAAATGTCAAGTATCGGATGATGTTATGCTCCATTATCCTGACTTTGAAAAACCTTTCGAACTAACTACAGATGCTTCTAATTACACTTTAGGAGCCGTACTATCACAAAACGGCAGACCAATTTGTTTCCTCTCTAGGACTTTAGGAAGATCAGAGGAGAACTTAGCAGCAAACGAGAAGGAGATGCTTGCAATAATTTGGGCATTACAATCCCTAAGATGTTTCCAATATGGATCAAAGAAAATAAAAATCTTCACTGATCACCAACCGTTGACCATTGCTTTTAGTAATAAAAATACAAATGCTAAAATGAAGAGATGGAAAGATCAGTTTGAAGAGTACAATCACGAATTAATTTACAAACCTGGCAACATTAAAGTAATAGCAGATTTGCTTTCAGACCACCCAAATCCAATTTAAATTCATTGACAGCCACTGTCCATAGCAGCGACAGCTCATCCGAAAATTTAATAGCCTCCTACAATCAATGCAATAAAGACAGCAGAACCTTTAATACTAAAGATACAAAAAATGTATCCTTTATATTTTGCAAATTATAAAATTCGTTTCACGCAATTGATAGTGGAAGATATTACCAACACTGAAGATCAAAATAAGATTATTATCGAAACCCACAATCGAGCACATAGAAATGAGAAGGAGAACAGATTACAAATCTTAGAAAAATATTATTTCCCTTCTATGTCAAGAAAAATAAAACAAATTACAAAACAGTGTAAAGTATGTAAAGAAAATAAATATGAAAGACATCCAAACATTACAAAGTTAAGCCCTACACCGTTACCGGAATACCCAGGTCATACCATCCATATCGATATATTTTCCACAGATAAACACAAAATACTCACTTCCAAACTCAATTCTCCAAACTAGCTGTTAAAAAAAAATAGATGGGAAAAGCATTGACAATATAAAGAAACCATTAAGAGAAATCATTTTTTATTTCGGCGTACCAAAAAATATAGTTTTCGACAACGAAAAATCCCTGAATTCCCAACCAAAAAAATTCATGTTAGAAAGTGAACACTTTCACTGCACTTTCACTGCACCGCCCTATCAAAGCAAAGTAAACGGACAAATAGAACGATTTCACTCTACACTTTCGGAAATGATAATATGTTTGAAACAAGAATACCCTGATAAAGATTTTGATGACTTAATAGAATGGTCAGTAAACGAATATAATCACTCCATTCACTCAGTCACTAGTAAGAAACCAGTCGATCTCTCTCGGTAGACCAACTTCAACTAATCCAAATGACCGGGAAAAGATTAGGAGAGACAACCTTTTAATGTTAAAGAGAAAGCAAGAACAGGATTTAAGATACCATAATAAGAACAGGAAAGAGAAAGTATTTGTCGAACAGAATAAGAGATTAGGTACAAAACTCTCAAAAAGATATAAGGAAGAAATCGTTAAAGAGAATAAAAATACTACAATCACAACAGAATCAGGAAAAATAGTTCACAAAGATCGGATAAGAAATTAATAACCCATTTATTTTAGATCACTACTTTTTATCAGCAATAATATCTTAGGACAAGGGTCAATCGAAGTATTAGACTATTCAAAATCGGAAATAGCTATTATCGAGAATGGCGTTGGGAAGATTCAGACTGGAACTTACAGGATTCTACACATCATTAACCTCACTCAATTTACTAACATCCTTAAAGAGTAAATACAAAACTCTCCCAAAACATTCATAACTCTCATCCTCTATACCTGTTCATCAAAGAGGAAATTTTGCAAACTACTTTAACATTAAATAACCTATTAAGTAAAGATACCAATAATAGAAATAAACGCTCACTCAATTTCATAGGCTCAGCATGGATATGGGTTGCTGGAAACCCAGACCATGATGACTTAGTTAATATTAACACAAAAATGAAAGAATTAATTGACAATAATAATTGTCAAATTTTAATTAATAAAAATGTAATCGAAAGAATTAACAATATTACTGAAATCAGTAATTCAATAATAAGAACTATAAAAGGAAATAATGAATTCCATTCCTCATTAATTTTGCAATATAAATTCAAAACCGATATAATAAAAAAATAAATAAATATTAGAACCGCTATACATTTAACAAAAGCCAATATAATCAACACATTCCTCTTATCAAGTAAAGAAATTTTTGAAATTAATAAAATTCTTGCTGAAGAAAATATACAATTTAATTCTATAGAGGAAGCATTAAATATCGCAAACACTAAGATCGCCCAAAAAGAGAATTTACTAGTTTACATTATTAACGTACCAATAACAGGAAAAGAAAAATGTAAATTCATTCTCGGAAAACCACTAAAAAAGAAAGAATCAATTTTAAAAATACCGTATAAAAAAATAATTAAATGTAATAAAGGATATTATGGTCTAGAAAATGATTGCAATAAAGTAAACGAAATAAATATTTGTAAGCAAGATCAAATAAGCGAACTAAAACATGAAAATTATATCAAAAACTTATTAGAGAACAAACCACATAATTGTATTGTTACAAATAACGAAAATATCAAAAATATTGAAGAATTACCAAATGGACTAATACTACTGAATGATTTTCAGGATAATTTAACTAGAAATAATATTACAAGGAACTTGAACGACTCATTTTTAATAAATTTCTTTAATAAGTCAATAAAATTAAACAATATAAATTTTTCAAACTTCGAAAACTTTAACTTTAAACCTTTGCCCGCATTAATTCAGCATAGCAATTCCCGTGCGGAATTTGAGGAAGTATTATCTTTACAATTGATGAGTAAATTCAATATTAAAAATATAGAAAGAATAAACTCTCTGAATTATCTAGTTAAATCTATTATGGTTTCTAGGTTCGGTCTCTCGACCATTATAATCATAATTATTGTGGTCACAATAATCAAGAGGAGAACACATACAGGAAATTCTGCAATTTCCATACAAACTCCTCAATGTCCTAACTATCCCATTGAACCCGAAATTCTTAGAGCTAAAATCACAAATCGCAAAAGTCTTAATGACATACCATAATTCTAAACCAATTGGGGACGATTGGAATTACGAAAGGAGGAGTTAAGTACCCCTGTAACCTATGCCACATAGTTTAAAAACCCCTGCAAACGCTATCATATGCTTACGCAGCAGAAACATTATTTAAAACATTAAGTGCTAATATTAAACCCTTATTTTCAAATTTGACAATTCATATAAACTCATGTTTACGCAACAGAAATATTGTTTATGAAAATATTAAACTCTTATTTACGAATTTGACAATTCCCACAAACTCTGTCATACGCTTACGCAACAAAATTATTTGGTTATCACATTAAGTGGTAATATTAAACTCTCATTAAGAATTTTACAATTCTCACAATATCTGCTGACGATATGTCTGTACCTTTTCCGTGATCTTTTTAATCAAAATAAATAAAGGTGATCTTTTTAATTTATATACATTCTTTATCAGCTCGACAAGACGAGTTGATTTAGCCATATGGTGTAAGAAATAGAGGTGGCGCCAATATTTTACAGTTATGTGTCGTTCTCAATTTTTGACGTCATTCGCATATCAGTGTATAGAACGCTGTAATAATACATTTAGTGTTGATCATGATTTGAAAATGCATTGAAAATTGAAGAATTTGAAGGATATCTGTGTATAGAACGCTGACATAATGCATTTGAAAATGCATTGAAAATTCTTTAAATTCTTCAATTTTCAATGCATTTTGAAATTACGTTCAACACTAAATGCATTATTTCAGCGTTTTACACTGATATGCGAATGACGTCAACAATTGAGAGTGAGCAAATTTCGAGAGAGTAAAAGGCCCAAGTGGCGGTACCTTGTATTATTGTACCATGATTTAGCCATACATCGCAATATGAATAGCTTCCCTGATTGCAACAAAATTAACATTAACATATTCGAGATGAACTTACAGATCAAAAACCCAATGGTGGGTGGTGTCTGTGTTGTAAAAGTAATTGGAATCTTCAAATTATTGCTCGGGTGTATGGATGTCGTACAAATATCGATATATCGATATTTTTATTTCATTATTAATGAGCGATATTAAATATTTCGATGTATCGATATAAAATTCCAACTATCGAAGAGGTATAAAATATGATATTTTTTTTACCAACAAACGAGGGGGCTAAGTTTGTAACACTTCTGTGATGATTGTTGATTATCTACGGGGCAATGCAAACAGAGGCGTAAGGCTATATTGCTGAAAGCCTAAAGACCGACCATTTTGGTAAATAGCCACACCTGCACGAGGTGCCCCTGCTTTCAACTGAAAATGGCGGATCTAGAGAGGCAAGCTCGATAAAACCCATAATCCCAGGTGTTATTTGTACCGTGCCTATGGGATGAATTTCACTACGTAAGTGTGTCTCTAAACGGTGGCCTCCAGATACTGGGCACCCTCTGGTTATAATTAATCCTTACCGTAACACCGGGGCACTGTTGCGGTGGACTTGTATTCCCCTTTACTCGTGGGACCAAATGGCTGAGAAAATCAATAAAACCTTTATACAAGAGGCAGTAGTGCCTAGTACAAACCAGGTCAATAGTGACCTTTCTGCGGAAATTGCAGAAGTGCTTTCTTTATCGCAAACTGATAAGGCTTTGCATAGCCTACCCAAAAGCAGCGAAAGCATTGTAATGGATGTCGACAGTGTGGATATAGGTCCCGATCACAACCTTACAAAAGAGGAAAAGGATAATCTTTTCGACTCACCCACCCTTATCCCTGAAAAGACGGTAGATGGCGTCAAAAAGGTGCGCCTAGTGGTGCTGCCCGTAGACGCCTTAAACTACATCTAAGCAGAGGGCATAGCATTGAAGTGGCTAGAGCACTTGCTCAAAAGCCAACTGCTCTGAAGCGTCAACGCCCTAGCAGTACCTCAAAAAAACAAAGCGCACCTAAAAGAGCTAGCTTAGGAACGGTGGCAGTAACAGAAAACAGGACAGCTGTGTCCACTGAAACTACAAGGCCTGGACCAACAGGGCCTACCCTTGCAGGGGAGGTGAGCACAGCACAAATGTCCTATAAAGATGTTACGTGCAGCACAAAACTGTGTATCATACCACCTAAATATCCAAACACCATATGGGCTACGGAACAACTCAAGGCCATACAGCATACCATCTTAGAAGCGATTAGAAAAAATCAATCGCGTGCGAAAAAACCAGTCTTTAATAGCTGCACTTTCCGCTCAGGGTGGCTAGTTATCTCCTGTGGTAATAATGACACAGTCACTTGGTTAAGGCAGTAGTGCCTAAACTTAAGCCGTGGAAGGATGCCGAGTTGAAGATCGTTGAAGAGGATGAAATACCACGTCCTCAGATCTACATTGCCTACTTCACTGAACTGGACAGTACTACCACAGAAGATATACTAGGCCTTCTGAACGGGCAGAACACTGGCCTAAGGGTGAACGACTGGCGAGCAATCAATAGAGTGCGTAAAGGTGCGGTCTTGGAGATTACCTTCGCCATAGACCCTATCTCAGCCGAAGTCATAAGGAAAAATCAACTCTGGTTGAACTATGGCTTCGGTAGAATTCAAATGCGCCGCAAAAATAAAAGTGAGGCGAAGGATGGGACACATGGTAAGGTGTCTGAGGCACGAGCGAGCTCAAAAAGCTCAAAGTGTCCATCCACGATTACTGCAGAGACAATACCAGAGCAACCACAGTGCTCTAATGTAGCTGCAGTAACTACTTCAGCATCTGGTCCAACAGGCATATCCCTACGAAATGGGCTGAAGTCAAAGTACTGTTCATTCCAAAGGTAGGGCAAAAACCAGAACAGCTACCTAAATCTTATAGACCTATAAGTCTCAGCTCATTTTTCCTAAAATCAATGGAAAAAATTTTGGATCAGTATATAAGGAATAACAACCTTATAAATTTTCCTCTGCAAAAACTGCAATTTGCATACCAACGTGGCAAATCAACAGAAACTGCAATACATAGCCTAACAACTGTCATTGAAAAGGCTCTTGATTCCAAACAAATAGCTCTATGTGCATTTATCGACATATCAGGAGCTTTTGATAATACTTCATATGAGGCAATAGAAAATGCCCTTCTACGGAAAGAAGTACCCACACCTATTATTAAATGGATAATAGCTATGCTTGAATCTCGGACTATTAATTTACAGCTTGGAGGTGAATTAAAATCTATCACAGCCACAAGAGGTTGCCCACAAAGGGGTGTACTTTCTCCACTTCTGTGGAATTTAGTGATAGATGAACTCCTTCACAAGCTTAATGGTCTAGGTTTCAATACACAAGGTTATGCAGATGACCTAGATGTATATATTGTGGGCTGGCATGAGCAGACTATCTATGACCGCATGCAACAAGCCCTAAAAATAATAAATAAATGGTACAGTGAGAAAGGGCTCTCCATTAACCCATCAGAAACTGTGCTGGTGCCATTCACCAGGAAGAGAAACATTACTCTCAAATGTCCTGTGTTAAATGGCATCACAATCCAATTTTCTAACGAAGCGAACTATTTAGGCGTTATCCTTGATAAAAAGCTGGCATGGAACCAACATCTAAATAAAGTTACAAAAAAGGCTACAAGGGCATTCTTTGCTTGCACTAGACTCTTTGGTAAAACCTGGGGTCTAAATCCCAAAATGAGTTACTGGACATTCACTACGGTCATTAGACCAATAGTCGCGTATGCTTCTATTGCATGGTGGCCTAAAGTCAAACAAAGGAATGCAGTAAATATACTAAGTAAACTGCATCGACTTGTTTGTGTCAGTATCACAGGGGCTATGAAAACGTGTCGCACTGACGCACTAGGGGTGCTCTTATACATCCCACCATTACCTATCCTAATAGAAAAGGAAGCTACTATTAGCGCCTTGAGACTGGAAGGTATTGCCGACTTAAAAGGGGGCAATATTAAGGGACACCTAAAAATTTTAGAAAATTTTCTAGACAGTCCCATTTTGCATAGAGATGATACTCTATTGTCTAAAAATATCTTCTTCAAACTTTTTCAATTCATTATTAATGATCGTGAAGACTGGAAAACTGATTCTATTAAATTCAAACGCGGCTCCCAGATATGGTTTGCAGACGGGTCTAAACTTGAAAATGGTAGAACAGGGATCGGGAATTTATGGCCCAAAATTCAAAAAATCTATCCCAATTTGTTCCTACCAACAATATTTCAAGCGGAAATGTATGCCATTGAAATCTGTGCGAGGGAATGTCTTCGCAGGAAAATGAGAGGAGTACATATTTACATACTCTCGGATAGTCAAGCTGCCTTAAAAGCCCTACAGTCGGTCACTATCACCTCAAAAATGGTATATGACTGCCTAAACTTTTTAAATGAAATGGGTAACTTTAATACTGTTGTGTTAAGATGGGTACCAAGACATGAAGGTCATGAAGGCAATGCAAAGGCCGACTACTTGGCTAAACAAGTGGCGATCATGCCCTTTTTTGGTCCTGAGCCTTTCTGTGGTCTCTCAAAAAGCCACAAAAACGAAGAAATCAGGAAACTTAAGGAAAAGAAATTTCTAAAACACTGGACAACGCCAGGCAAAACAATTCCTCACTCTTTCAAAGAGTATCTCGCATAAGCTTCTCTCACTCAGTAGAGTAGACTTACGCATTTTGACTGGATACTCCACGGGTCACTGCAACCTAAGGTATCATCAAAATAAGTTAGGTCTTTCCGACACTGACGTGTGCCGATATTGTGAAATGGATAAAGAAAGTTCAGAGCATATACACCTGCAAATGTCCTGCACTCGGTAGACAAAGACTTCACCACCTCGGTGACACTGTTGTTCATCCACACAAATTGTGGAACAACAAACCCCAAGTAATGTTAAGATTCATCAAAAGTCTAAACATATAGGGTTTCTATTAAATAAGGCCATGTACAATAGATCTTATTGGTCGCTGTGCTTTCGGGCCCATTATTATTATATTATATATTATTACCAACAAACGACAAATTATAAGTACTTTTTATACTCTTCACGGGAGGAGACATCGTACACCACATAAAGTATATATATTTGTGATGAGACGAGTTGATTAAGCCATGTCCGTCTGTATCAAAACTAGTCCTTCAGTTTTTGAGCTATTGATCTGAAATTTTGCACAAAGGTTTTTTTTTACCATACGCAGTTCGTTTGTTTCATACAAACGCCCCTTTAAATTAAGGTTCTTATAAGAAAAAGTTTTTTATTTTTTGACGTATCAAATTGAAATTTGGATACTATAAGTTTCTGATCTATGTATATCCATTAACCGTGTAAATTTCATGGTCCTAGGGTTACCGGGAGGTAATTATTGTCATTGACACTACAATTATAAAAAAATATGCCGTGCCAATTAATAGTGATTAGGGCTCGTATTTCCATCCGCCATGTAAATTTTATGAACCTAGGGTTACCAGCGGGGGTACCTCCCATACAAACTCACATTAAATGACAAACTTATAAAGAGTATAAGTACAATAAAAATACAATGCCACTCAAACTGTGTTCTTTGTTGATACTCAAAATGTGTTCTTTGTTGATACTCAAACTGTAACAGAGAGAATATAATGATGCTAAGAAAGGAAGGTTGGATGCAACCCGGAGGAGCGTGAAGAGTATTACATCTTTGGCATAGGCAATGATAGCCTTCTTTCTGGTTATGATTAAAAACGATAAAAATATTACTATGCACTTTATATAAAAAAAAATTAAACAATTGCGTAAAATTGTGCGACGATTAAGTTGAGCAAATTGCATAAAAGATTAACCACAGTGGTTGTTAATCATCTGGCAACTATACAGAAATTATATGGCAAAAGTGAAATATTTTACAAATTTTACAGGTTCCTCTTTCTTCCCTTCTACATGTTTTATTAAAATTCTAACAAAAATTTTACAATTTTAAGTTTCCTTAATATTGTTTCGGGCCATCATCAGCTGTTATATGACGGCGAACAACAAAAAACAGGGAAAAATCAAATATATCAACTTCTGACATAGCCAAGATGCGCGTCTAAATCAACAACAAATTTCCTTAATTTTCCCTGTTGTTGAAGAATAGACGCGCGTCCTGACTACGTTAGTGATAAACAGTTGAAACGCCAATGTGAACAGCTTATATAACATATTTTCAGGAATTTAAATTTTTATGTGGCAGCATCAACAGCAGCGCTGCCTTATCCACAAAATTATCTCACATACACTAATTGCAAGTAGCATAAAGCTGTATTTTCGTTTATTTAGGGAGTTACGATTATTATCAGTTAATATGTTTTGTTTTGTAAGAAGCTACCCAATCACGCTTTGTTTTTCATTTACTTCAATTAAATACAATAAAAATGACAGGGAATGATTATTTTATTTTATAGATCTTAAATGTAAGTTTTCATATGACCTTTAACAATATCTTAACCTAAACATCTGGCATCACTTTAGCGTCTTCATTTGTTCCATCGATTTTGTACGGTCTTGAGCGTTTTATCCCAACTTAATAAAAATCGAAAAAAGTAAGTATGATTTTAAGATATGTTTTTAAAATCCGATTCGTTGAAGAACAATAATTTAATCAATCATTAAAGGAACGTCTTCTATGAAGAAATTTTAACTCAATTACGACCTTCGGTATTTTCAATTATAAGATACCGATCGAAAGATATTAAAAAGTGGTTTGAAAACGTTTAAATCTTAAATTGTTTTTAAAATAAAGTGTATTTATCTTGTAGTTTTGCTACCAGTTTCTTGTATCAATATGTTATATAGCAAGAATAGCCATGTACATTTATATATTTTACAGATTCCAAATTCAAGTCACATTAGTTATGTAATTACAAATGTTGACTTTCTTTTGTCTTCACACATACTTAGATAGTATAATGTATTATCACTCTTACGCGATGTACATATGTGTATAACTCATTAAAAGAAATTTTAACAATAATCATCCCAAGAGAATCAATATATCGAAGTCAGTGTTTCGCTGCTAAGAAAACTGATTTCTATTTTGTGGAATGATGGTAGTTCAATTATGCGTATCTTATAAATCCCAAACGCTGTCTCCTGCCCACATCAATCAGACGGACATGTCTATGAAAATTGAGAAAACATATCTTTTAGTTTTCCTTTGGTTCAATACAATGTTTTCAACTGTATTCAATAGCGTTCTACGCTCTATTCATTGTGAGACATTTTTAAGCTTCCGGACCCCTATTACTGAGCCTACGATGTTCGTCGTCAGTGAGCTTTATATCAAGAATCGTAATAAGAAGACAGTTAAAATTGTGTAATTAAATTGCCGTTATAACAAGTAATAAAAATAACATAAAGTTAACAAATTAAAGTGGTCTCCATACAAGAAACGTGTGCTCCAATATGCACTGCAGTTTTCAAAGCAATAATTAAAAAACTGTATTGCCGACATAAATACCTGACAAACAGCTACCCAATTGGACATAAAGCAATTGACACACTGCTTTCTGTTTTCTACGACATTTTGTGTGTGGCTAATAATGCAGTGTAATGTGGTGAAGCAGTTCTCATATTGATTAGAATGGTTTAAATCGGTACACAAGGTGGGGTACCTCCCATACAAACCCAAATCCAAATTAATGATCTTATTAGAAAAACTTTTTGGTTTTTTGTTTAATCGAACTGATATTTGGACACTATAAGTGTCTGACCAACCATGTAATTCTCAATTTCCTAGGAGTACTGGATCGAATAGCTCCCGATAGGTGTGATCCATACACCAATAGCCATATGTTTTTCATAGTACAAACAACGAAAGACGCGAAAGAAGACAAAGAAAAACGTCAGCTGTACGACGATGTGCTGCTAGTACAAGCAGTACTGGGCTACTTCGTCGGAATCCCCTTGTTATCAATCAAAAGTAGCGAGAGAGGATGCAGTCGCAGAAAGGCAACATGAAAACAATGTCATATGAACCTGTAGTAATATGCTGGTTCTAATATTAAAACTTTGGTTGTGCTAATTAATGATTAATATATGTCGTTTTTAAAGATAACTCCGCCGGTAAAACGTACTGGGCGAATATGTTTCGCACTACAATGTTATTTAAAAAAGGTGTGACTGTCTCGTGGACGCGCCTGTCTGTTTTGCATGAATATGTCTATATGTGTTCTAATCATTTTTCAACTGTAAAAAGTTCTTCGGATTTTCATGTTTTATTTGTGATTGGTTACATTTTCCTTTCAACAGGTTCAGGATTAAGTAAACAAATAATTACTGTGTTATAATGTTATTAATAACTAGCGTACCCGGCGTGCTTTGCTACGCTTCCGCCGTGATGTTAGAGCGTGATACTGTTCTCTTTTTACTTTTGAAAAATTAGTCGAATCAAATATTAATATTGACATAATTTTCTGTTATATTTGACAAAGGCGACTTAATTCATTTTAAAATATGTCTAAGTTTTATATGCAAAGTAAAAACCTGTCTGTATCTCCAAACCTACGCCACCTACCTGGTCGAAATGTAGCTCATAACTATCCACTTAACCCAATAAGTACAACAAAAAAATGGCGCTTACCAAGACTTTTAGGGATTCATTTTTATATATATAGAGAAGAGATTGAGATTGGTCTCTGACAAAAAAAAAATACAAATGGCATACAGGATACATAACGTACTCTCGGGGTTGGCCATCTGCAGCAGATTTTATTGCCTTGTGAATTATATGGGCTCCGCACCCAATACCTATTAATATTTTTTCAAGAGATGATTGTAATTTCACTAACACATTATTAGTTTCTCGTCTAGACGAGATTGACATTGAAGTTTCACCTGGTTGGTGTTAGAGGTCTAAAATTTTTATTTACACTCCATCGTAAGATTGGAAAAAGCGCACAAAACTATCTATTCTTGTTATCGTTGTTTAAAGCATCGGCTAAAATTGTAATAAAGTTGGATTTACTGAGATCATCTTTTAATTCTTTGATCGCTCTACGCATCAAAAAATTTACATTTCATCTAAATTTCTGATCAAAACATGATTGGATTAATTCTACGCACAATCATTGGAGCGAAAACTGTGGTTTTCTTGTATCGTGTTATAGGCTCTTCCGCCGCGGCGATATCCAAATCATTTAAAATTGTGATGCCCAATTAACGGGACATATGGTCACGTTAAGGATACATCGAGATTTCTTGTAAACGTTAAATCAAAACAGCTATTGCCTACCGTAGTTGAAGTAGTTTTGATATCAGAAAAATTGAACTCACTTAACATGAAGTCCGGCAATGAGCAATCTTGTGTGCCATTAACGCTAAAGTCTCCGACTATCAAGATTGTGATTCGTATTTAGGTATAGTCTTAACGAATATTTCATTAGAGCTCGTAACATACAAGGTTTAGTTTCTGGTAACGCTGTGCCCGGGTGGATGTATACACACCCGACCATGAATTTAGAGATACCATTAACTTTTCTTTTTACTAGATAGATACCACAACCTTTGGGTTTTTGATCTTTATTTTCATCACGAAAATGATAATGTCAATTACGTTACAATCAGTGAAGCTATTCATATTGCGATATATGGCTAAATTAACTCGTCTTGTCCAGTTAATCAAGAATATATATACTTTAAGGGGTCTCCGATATCTCCTTCTATGTGAATGAAGTGAGCTATGCTCGCATAACCAAAGAAGAAGAGTTAAAAGGATGAGCACGTTGTCTCTGCATTACACAGCTGCGTGCCTTCGCTCACAACTGAAGTCCAAAGAATGAACTCGAATTGAATTGAATTGAGTGAGAGCGAGACACGAAATGAATGAAGATGAATGCGACTGTGTTTTGAGTTCGAAAGCCGTCTGCATTGTGTGAAATGAGTTAGAAAGAATTAGCGTGCAAAACGAAATGAAAACTTCAGATAACCGAACATATCCGAATTAATTTGAATTTTGGTTTGGTACAAGGAGATGAGCGGAGAATAAGACGCAGACGTTTGTAAGTGGTTCTGTGTATGTATATGCGTACTACATATGTTGTTTTTGTTGTTTTCTTCTTTTCCTTACGCACAGCCCATTGTTCTTATGCAAAAAATGAAGGTATTCGAATTATTTCGAAAACAACCTCTCATTCAATTCATGCATCTTTGTGTGAATGTTGTGCGATTGAGTCTGACGTCAGTGCACAAATTCACTCGAATTCTTTCGGCGTCGTTCACTCAGTTTATATTGAACATTGTTGATTTGAACGTAGTTTTTTTGCCATCATGCAAATCTCTAATCTGCATTCATACACATTAGATCTCTATTGAATTTCAAACAACAAATAAGTATAAATAAGTAAAAATGAAATGATTAAGTTTTGTAAACATGATGATGATAATGATCAACAGAAAGTAAAGCAACAAGAAAAAACTTAAAGTAAACAGAAATAACAAATGAGAATGTGCGTAAGGCAAAAAACAAAAATACAATAACCAAATACACACAAAACATTAATAAAAGCAAAAACAACAAATTAACGAAAATTTTTGAGCCCAAAAAAGCAAAATTGCGACGCTTCCCACTCCGCCCATCACAATGTTACACAGCCCTAATTCAACTTAACCAATTCTTTGATCCTATAACTACCGAGTGGTGTAATTAGATTTTGGATGTGTATACCCATCAATTATTTAGGTTTACCCCTGGTATCAAAAATAAAGACGTATTCACGTCAAAAAATTTTAAGTCTGATCTTTGCATAGTATAATCATCATTCATTACATAGTAAGCACATTCGAGATTCCATAAAGTTTGTATACTGATTACTAAGCCACGTAACGGATTTGGTACGCTTTTCATGTACAATACATACTATTTAATACTTGGTAAATTGGTTATATGTTGGCTTAGAGACATTCTTTAAAATCAATCCAGTCGTCTTTGTTAAACATATCTTATTGTTAATTCTTTGTGCGTCAATGCGCCTTCTATGCGTTACACCGAAGTTTGAAATAATATTAAAGTCACATACACGTACCATTAAGTCGAGACACATTGCTGATCGCATCCAAGTCCTTACTCTTTTTAAGGTACTGACAGATCTCGCTATTGTTGTGGTTGTACATGGTAAAGCCTTTATATAATACCCAGACAAATTTTAATGGAAGAAAAAAACAAATCGGCATTGTTCCACACATCGCAAATTTGTAACTCTGAGAAATTGCTCTTATTTTATGTGAAACATCTTCGGCAGGCTTAAAATTTAACATTTGCGTTATCGTCAATTTTGATTGACGCTTTTTTTTGCGATCAGAGCTATGTGAGAAATTAAGCAACGTTTGGCGCAGATAGTGTTTGGACACTTAACAGTTGGCGACAACGTGATTTTTTAAAATTTTATTTTTTGTTTTGTTTTTATCAACACTAAATGGGGCTGTATCTCATGAACCGTAATAGTTATACAGTTTAAATTTTCACAGTGTTTTTAAGTATTGCGACGTACAACGGGCGCTCATGGATCGTCAGCAATTCGACCTTACATCATGACTTGAAAATGCTAACGGTACTTGAGCAAATAAATTTCTTCAGCAGTCGTTATAAAGATCGACTACTCCAGCACCCTAATCCCCTACCACGGCCCTAATACACAACGACTTCACCAACGACCTCCATAACACGGCTCGTAAACACCACTTTCTTTAAGCTCACGTAATTATTCCCTAAAAAGGATACTAATGTTTAAAAATCTTTTGGTTGATTTTACGTTAAAAAATATAAGAGAAAAAAAAAGTTTTTAGAAAATCCACCGGAAAAGTCGGAAAATCTCAATAAAGGACTAATTACAATTAGAATAGCTATTGTTTCAAGTAATGCTTTATAACTGAAAGCAGTTTGTTTGTGTCAAATAATTTTGAGCGAAGTTCTTTTATGGACGTTATGGCAAGAGTGAAAATCCAAAATTATCAGGCTAAAAAGAATCTTCAGATTTCCGATTATAGTGAAGCTTTTTACGCAAAAAAAAAATGCAATGGCTCAGTGGGTACGGCGTAAGAACGGATGAGACGAGTTGATTTAGCCATGCCCGTTTGTATGTAGGCAAACCTCAGTCACAAGGGGGGTACCTCCCATACAAACCCCCTAATGTTCTTATTAGAAAAAGTTTTGTGATTTTTAACATATCGAACTGAAATTTGAAAACTATAAGTTTCTGATGTACATAAACCATGTAAATTTCATGATCCTAGGATTACCAGGAGGGGTACCTCCCTTACATACCACCACTAAATTAATGTTCTTATTAGAAAAAGTTTTTTGTTTTTTGACGTATCGAACTGAAATTTGGACTATATAACCGGTCGAATCTCGTTATTAGATTTGTTGTTATATCTTTCTGTTTAGGCCTTACATGGCTGTTAATGGATGTTAAAAGCATTTTGATCTGTTAAGGAAAGCTCTTTTGATGATAATTTATTAGATTTTTATCAAAATTATGAGAAAAGAAATATGCTGAGAACATTGCGTGATCATAGTGAGCCATTTTCAATGCTCAACAATACTTTTGAGAAAAATTATCGATTCTCAAAAATATTGTCCCATCAATTAATATATGAATTTAAGCCGCATGATAATCGAAAATCAACGTTACCCATTTGAGTTTCAATTCATGGCGGCTTTATATTTCTATGCACATTGCTCATACCAAAAGAAACAACCACGCTGCTCCTATGACCAAATCGCCGCTGATTAAGGTCCCCAACATGAATTCTTGCTATAACTTTCCTTCCATGTTTAATGAAACATTTCATAGGTGTCATACGCAATGTCACTATTTTTCGTAATTCATCATTCTTAATGATTTCATATACATACTTTGGGTTTAGAATCATTTACAAGAATTGGCCTTGGCAAAGTTTCTTGATCTATGCCTACGCAGGATTTTTTTCTGTTTACTTTGATTTTTTGTAATGACTTTTTTTTTTGTATTTAATTATTTTCCTGCTTATAAACTAACAGTTTGTTGCAAGCTGCATATTAATTTACACTATAGTTTAACTTATAACCTAAGGTTTTATTTTTCTTCTTTTAATTATGTCTGTGTAGTTATATAGGGACCAATGTAATAATCTCTATGTACAGAGTAAATCGGGCATTCAAAGAGGGAATGCTGAAGACTTTCCATTTGATTCCTCATGCCTACCGATCATACCAATTTTTTGTCAATTCTGTAGACAACCCCTTTGATGCAAAATATAAGGACAAATTTATTAGATAAACGAACGAAATTGCGCAAATACAGAACTCATATGAAATTTATTTTTACGGAACACGTATGGGACTGTTTTATCATCTAATACCCCGTTTATAAGACGCCTCAAACGGTTTGCACTTAGGTCGGCACACATTCATAAATTGATTTTCAGTTCGGTTTTAACACGCGAAGCGACTTTAACAAGCGAACATTTTAAACCCGTCGTTATTTTCTCGAACCGTATTTATATGTCTTATAAATGCAAAGCTTATTGCAGACGTGTTGAAAATCAGCTGTTCCCAAAATGTTGGTTTGTCCAGTGTTGCCATATGGTGCAGTTATTTTCCTTTATTATTTTGTAATTATGTAATTAAAAATCAAAATAAGCATTTTACATTGAACATTTTTCTTGTTCAATGCAATTTAAAAAAAAAAAACCTTATTTTGAGAGGTGATACATCATATTTTATGCATATGGCAACTTTAAGAAATACAAGACGTCGCACGCATAAATAACTAAACAAAAACTGTTCTGAGACAGGCTGACTTAAGTGCAAACCGTTCCGGCCGTCTTATAAACGTAGTATAAGGCTCGCAGAATTGTACAGTTAAGCGAATTAGAGCTAGCGCGTCTGAGTACATCTTGGAATTTCAAAAATTGATCGAAGCGTTTTTGGCCAGTCTTTTCATATCATAATTTTCGTAATTTAGTTTATTCCACATGTAGGATAAGCCAATGTTTTTTAATAATACGTCAAATTGAGTTACCCAGTTATACTCGGCTTCCGTGTTCGTATGGCGGTTTAAGTGCAACAGTCTCAATGAGTAAATTTTTGGAAGTCTATGTGCTGCCATTTGCAAAATCGTCGTTATTCCTTATTCCTTAGTAAAATGAGCCTCGCCTATTAAGCACGCATCTATTTTTTCTGAGTCCAGAATCACTTCCAGTTCATTTTGGTGCTTCAAGAGCCTATTTAGGCTCGTTACTTTTTGTAGACATTTTTCGACACTTGGTCTTTTTTTTAAGAGCAGATTAAATTCTTGTTGCCTCGGAAGTTTTTCTAAAATTGGTTTCAATATACTTTCTTCTTCAGTCTTATTGCCCTTTAAGGTTTCTGCAAATGTAAGTACCTTTGGCGTAGTATCTCATAGTGTGGTGGCTTGGTAATTGTTTTTGGTTTCATTTCCGGAATCTTTAACCTGACTAAAATCAGATTCTTTGGTTATGTTAGGAGCTGTATCATTAATTTTTTGCGGACTTGTTTTTTTAAAAATTTTGGTTGCTGTTGTTCTGATTAAGTGCAGAGGGAAGTGTTGTGTTGTCCTGCACACTTCATGCATATTGACTGTTTACTGTAGTAGTTTTGAGTAAGTCCAAAGGACTGCATAATTTGCATTGATGTATTAAACGCGATTCCATAACAATTGCTTCAATTTTAAGAACAGAATCATCATCATCATTGACGCTACAGCTCTTTGTGAGCTTTGGCCTAGCTTCTCGGCTGCCACTCATGGTGTGTGTGCTAAATTTTATCCATGAGTGGAGGGACCTACAGTTTATAGTCGAATCCGAACGACTTTTTTGTGAGAAGCTTTTTCATGGCAGTTTTTTGTTACTCTCAGAGCTTTTGCCAGAAGACTGCTGAGAGGAGAATCGCCGTTAGAAATAATTTTTTATTTTTTATTTCTATAAGGTGTTACCGCCGCTGGTATTCGAACCTGCGGCGGCCGCATAGTAGACCAGCACACTATCCACTAGGCTACGGCGATCTCCGAATGCAATGTGTTTTTTTTTTTTTTTTGTTTCATAAACTCTGTTGACGTTTTCGGAAGCTTCGAAAGTAAGAAGAAACATGTCAAGGGTTTGCTTTTTTTACATTTCAGTTTATACACTGCATTTGTTATTTTTGTCCTTGGCTTTTAGATCAGAAATTGTTTTATTAGGATCACATGAGTGGTGTATGTTTTTGGCTATCACCTTATTTGGTCTTGTTTGTTTATCTTCATAGGTATACCACGAGATTTTTTTCCTTATTTAATACTTTCGTAATATTTTGGTATCCTATCCATCTTATTTTATAAAAATTATTGTTAAGAAGTTAAATGAAGAATTCTTCGTTCGCTTCTCTTTTAGTAATATCTATTCGCACTCTCCCGAGACCATGAAAGGTGGAGGTCGCGGCCCTTAACTACCTTCAATTTCTGTGGCATTTCAAGTGGCTAAAGGAGATTTTATTTGCTATGGAGAGTAATCGGTCTTTCTTTTTTACTGGATCTCTTAATTTGTATCCAGTCTGTTTCTCGAGCTAGCTCTTCTTCATCTGTTTCATATATCTTAGAATCCACATTTGGGGTGTTCTGGATATTTTTAACAGGATTGGATTTTAATATACCGTTCTCGGATTTTAGTTGAGATATTTAATTTTTGCACAACTTCTCCATATTTTGGCTAAATGAATAGGTTTATGAATATAATCAAATCACATTCATTATAATGAATTTGAATTTCTCTCATATTCATTATCAGTTACATTATGAATAACTTGTGTTTCTCTTATTCCATTTATATTTTATTTGTACAATGCATATTGAATGTGGTTATTATTACAAGTCATACAATGAAACATAAGTAATTTGAAAAGTGATTCAATCAATGCACGCCTATAATTGCCACCACCTCCTGGTGGAGGTTATCGACCAATTCCCATGTTAGATGCGAATTTTCAAAATAACTTCTCTATAAACGGTTCTTTGTGAAAATTCTATTATCACGTGATAAATGGCCCTGATTTGATGTCTCAGAAATATAAAATCGCAATCCATTGAATGATCGAACTCTACTGGCGGCAACATACAATTTTCCGTGACTAAACACAGACTGTCTCAACAGAATTCGAACTTTTTGAAACGTTTGACCTTGACCTTTATAGTCATCGCAAAAGTTGGAATGACTGAAAATTGTGTTCTTTGAAATGTATACGGTAAAAGAGTTCCCGAATAAGTCAAATGAATACGGGGAATTAAAAATCGAATATTATGCGCTACACCTGTTAACACCTCGCAATCTATTGAGTTTCGGTGCATTCGTTTTACGCGCATGCGAGTTCCGTTAACTAATGCTTTTCCTGTATTTAAATTCCGTATTAATTATACAACACAGTTTTCTTTTAAAATCAATTAATGGGGAGGAAGACCACTAACTGATACAGTATGCAAAAACTCAATAGGAAAATTATTATGTTCACGTGCATCATCACTGACAATTTAATCAAAGTTGTAGTAAGTCTGTTCGTCTTCAGGCATTCGTTTTAAGACTTCTAAATTTATAAATGAACAATCATAATTTTTTGGAACCAAAATAACTGAATTCAAAATGTCAGTATATAAAGTAGTTTCCGAAATATTTCCAAATATATCATTGATAATGTTTACAGGTTCACAAATTAAACTATTGGGTATTTCAACGATATCCGAACCGAACTGCGGAAAAGCTTCCATTTCACCGTTACCAAGTAATATAAGAAACTGGACAAATTGATTTTCATGAGGAAGGGCCCTCATATTTCGAGTTAAAGTGACATGATGAAAGTTTCGAAATTCGAGGGTAACACGTGAATCATGAGGAACAACTGGCAGGATTTGTCTAAAATCACCGCATAACAAAATTGTTTTCTCCCCGAATAATTTGTCTCTATTCTCTCCCGAACTCAAGTCTCAGAAATCTATCAATTAGTTTCATAGCATAATGAGGATACATTGAAATTTCGTCGATTATAATCAGTGACGCGGAAATGAGGTATCTACCTTGACTACTGTTAGGACTGATATTTGATACTGTATTTTGTAATTAGGGATTTAGTAATTTGAACACATTGTGTGTAAGATCCTCCCACCAATCAAGAGAGTAGAAGCGATACCGCTGGAAGCTGTGGGTATACAACGAAGATTTAATGAATTTAATTTACGAATGATTGCTGTTTGGACATAAGTTTTCCCACAACCTGCGTAAGCCGTTAAACAAAATACATTGCTAACAGTATCATGATTCAAAAATTCTCGTAACATACTATCTATAATATTGCGTTATTCATCATTATCGTTAGTAAACATATCTTCAAATATATTTTCTTCTTCAACGCGGTTAGTACTATCATTGAAAACAGAATCAACAAGGATTGGAAGACCAAGCTCTTGACATGAAGTATTATGAGTCTGAAGAATATCATCGATTATTAGAAGAGTTCGATTATAAGAAATATCCTGACTGTAGTCTAAAAGAACATCTTCACTCATGTCATCGTTGAATTCATTCCATAAAACTAACACATTCGCTGGAACATTCAAACCACAAATAAACCTAAATAACTCTCGCAATTGTCTTGGAGAATTAGTTTGTTTTACTTCATTTAAACATTCACGACATTCGTTGTCATTCGATGCAATCCCGTCCACAATCATACCCTTTATAAACATACTTGTAAATGTATTTGACACTCTTAACAGTCGTGCAAACTTCAATATTCAAATGGCAATTGAACTTAGCTAAAAGATGCAGATTGTATGGGACCACAAATCTATTATCAACACTATGTCCACGAACATCAACAGAAACACCATAATCACGACGTCTTTATACTGAATAACCATTCACACTATCATGAGTACGTTCTGAGAAATCTTTATGAAAATTTTTAGAACATTTTCCCTCTCGCATGCACACTGAATTAGGATTAAGGGACCGCAGGGACCATGAATAATATGACTTTTTACTAAGTTATGTAATTTTGGATGAGTATGAGGGTCAGGTATTTAGCAGAAACAATTTCCAAAGATCTTCGTTCGACAAAGCGTCCCAAGAAGGCCCCACTTATGGAAAAGACATTGCCCCACTTATGGAAAAGTATATGCGTACATTGACAAAACCATAATGCTACAATTTGAAAATTGCATAAAAATTTTCTTGATATTAACTATAGTATTGTTATTCAATATGATATGATATAATATGTAATATATGATATGATTTCTAAGCAAGAATCACAATTTTACATTACCAAAACGGTGATAAGTGATGAAGACGTTTTGTATTGTTCTACCTACCTGTTTTTGTGAAATGCACTAATAAATGCCAAAAATTGGCAACGTTTCATTTTATTCGATTTGTGAGCATTTATCGTCGCACAACTTTATATGAACGCACACATTTTTTTTATATGGAGCAACTGTTACACAAAATGTCAACTGTTATACATTTGTGCTTTTGGGCGATTTATTCGCTTTGTAATGTAATTTCTGTGGCGTGTACGCTGATTAGTAGGTCTGGAAAGCATATTGAAATAACAGCAATGTTAAAATATTGAAAAAAATTAAATAAATGTCGCAAAAGTTTTCGCAAACCAGACACAAAACACTCGGTAACTGTTAAGAATACCGATTATGCTGACTTATAGCACACAAAAACACTGACTGTGCGTCAAAGCCTATAAAATTGTATAGATAAATTGTTATAAAACTAATTAAAAATAAGCAATAGCAAATTATGCACAAAATTTAAATATGCCAAAATGCAGGAATTTTCGACATAAAATACGCGGGAAATGTTAACAATGCCGATTTATAGTGCACAAAAGCACTGGCTGATGGGCGTCAAAGCTAAACAGAAAGCTCTTATCACCAATTTTGGCATACCCAAGAACAAATTGTATGTATGAAAAAACGAGGTCTCCGTTGCACATCTCTTGCATACAGTCAGACACATCCGTTGATGTTGTGAGCGCAGTAGAATGGGAGAATAGAGAAGTTTGTGTGTCACTGTCTTCTGTTCTATTGCTGTCCGCTCATCGGATCTTTGTTGTCTCTATCGCTGTCATGGATTATGTTGTTCTCATTTGTTTGTTCAGAGTATGCAAATTCTTCTTTTTATCACTTTCTTATAACGTTAAAAAATGATATACATTATTATACATTTAAGTCATGGTGTACCATGCATTTAAGTGTATACATTTATGTGGGGTAGGTATATATTCTAAAGCACAAAGACGCAATCAACAACGACGACAACGAGCAGAAGAACCAAAACGATGATTCAATAAAGAAAAACAACGACGTTGACGACGACAACGACGATGATGATGAACTGATCGCCTAAAAGCCATTTAGTCGTAGTTTATATTTTTTCTTCTGAATCTGACTTTTTCTCCCAAGTTGGCAAGCCTGGAAACAGTGAATATGCGCGGGAAACCACTAAGTTAAAAAAAAACCGCTTGGGTGACAACATAAAAAAGTCGGCGCAAACAATTGTTGGAATGGTGAAGCCTTTAAAGTGTACAAGTTCCATCTGGAAAAATTTTGAAATAAAACAGGATGATGACACAAAGGCTACACGACATCAAACATTAGGACACACTTAAAGCGTTATAATGAAAAGAGTTGCATAACGACACGCCAATGACCGGCAATGGTCTGCTCCCTAAAAAACAAATAATGTTAGAACACAGTTTCGAAAAAAAGTTGAATACGATTCTGATGATCCAAAAGCTGCAAGAACTATGTGCATTTTATGCAAAATATTCTTAAGCATGTATTTTTCACAAGTTTTCAGTTTTAAATTTGCCAACGTGCGCGCTAAGTTGCACGTATTTCTATAACCGAAACAAGAAACAGCTGTTCAGAACACACCAGAGCTCACTGTGAACGCAAAACCGGAACTCACAACTTTTGACCCACTGTAGAAAGGCTGTAATGGACTGAGACTGAACTGACCGTTTAAATAAAAGTGCCTTGAATAAGCTATTTGTATATATCGGTATCGGAATTTAATATATATATATACAAAATATATACATTATTATATATATAAGTATATACATTTATATATATTTATACAAAATATTTTGCACATGGAGAATAAAAAAAAAAGGAAGAATGAAATAGTCAAAGCAGACATAATGCAAATTTTTCTTTTTATCACTTTCTTATAACGTTAAAGGGGAAATATATTATTATGCATATAAGTATATACATTTATATAGATATACAAAATATTTTGCATATGAAGAATAAAAGAATGGAGAAGGGAGAAGCACACAAACCTTTCTATTCTCCCATTCTACTGCATTCACAATATCAACGGCAATTGAAGAGTGAGGCACACAAATACACAAACCTCTCTTATCTATTGCGCGCACACACGCATACATCAACGGCTGGGTGTTGTACTTGTTGTTATAAAACGGATTTTTTAAACACCTTCGTACGCCTAAACCTCTGGACCTATTTTGACACAGGACACATCTTGCGAAGAATACCTTTCAATTGGTATATTTAATTATATAGATATGCTGTATTAGTTCTCTGAAGGCGCAGCTGCTGATAGCACGTCAGACCACATCAAGTATCAAAAGCAGAATCATTCAACCCAGATGATGATTTTATTTGCTATTAAAACTTTGGCCACTTCTGAGTGTTTCGCAATGTTGCATGTCGGGGTTTCAGTTGTTTGAAGGTTTAATGGCAATTTCAAAGCTGAATGGGCCGTCCGGCATTCTTCCAGCAACGTGGCCGCTATTACTGAAGAAGCAACTCCTACAGTAATATCGGATGTCAAACGATCAGTGGCCAAATTCAATGACATTAGGCATGATTTCCCAGTTCCACCAGGCGCATCGATGAAAAATAAGCCACCATTTCTATTATCAATTGCCTTCATGAATGTATCGTACAATTTCTTCTGTTGGGGTTCAATATTGGTATGTAGATTCGTTCGAACTAATTGGTTTAATGCATCTCGATTGAATTCACGTTCACATTCCAAAACTCGATTGACAGCGTTGATCATTCCACGATTGTATTGTTTTTTTTTTTATGTAATTGTTATTTGCGATCAGTCACAGGAATGGTGAGCTGCAGCGAGGTCAACAAATACAAACTAGACAAACTGAAATCTATGCTAACTATATTCTATGTGGAAGATCTAACACATGAAACCTATTCAGGCGACTAAAATCCATGTCATTTTCTAGCAGAAAATTGTTGGTGTGATTATGCAGTTTCTTTATGTATCTGAAATTTTTTTATTTCATCCTTAATAGATGGTATTTTGAGGTCTTTATGGAGGTGAAAATTCGTCACATACCAAGGAGCACTTGCTATTTTACGTAGCGTCAGTATCTCAATATTTGAGTTACTTGCCGTTCCCCACAGCTGCATTGCATAAGTCCACACCGGCTTCAGAGAACTGTTTTATAAAGTCGAACTTTGTTATCTAGACTAAGTTGAGACTTTGGTCCAAGGAGCCAGTGCATCTTTCTGCTTTTTATTTTCAGTTGCAATTGTTTCGCTTTAATATGGGTCTGCCAAGTAAGCCTCCGATCCAGGTGTATTCCTAGGTATATGACGGTGTCGCTTTGTGGAATAGTGGAACCATTCAATATTATTGGGGGACAGATTTCCCGCTTTAAGGTGAAAGTAATTTGAACTAACTTTTGTGTGTTCACCTCTATTTTCCACTGCTCCAGCCATGTTTCGACCAATAAAAGTTGATTTTGCAAGTGCTGTGTGGCAATGACATTATTTTCATTCGATGCAATTATCGCTGTGTCATCTGCATATGTTGCAACCTCAACATTATTTCCCACTTGCATATCAGCTGTATATAAGTGCGTATAGAATGGGGCCAAGTACGCTTCCTTAGTATGGTGCAGGAATCCATTTCTTAATCTTATAGAGCACACGCTCGAATGCCATACTCTATCAAATGTTTGTTGGACATCAAAAAAGACTGCAGCACAGTAATTTTTTTCAACAAGTGCACCCATAATACACTTGATAATTCGGTGGCATTGCTCAATCGTTCCATGTCCTCTTCTAAACCCAAACTGATGTTCGAGTATGATGTTAAGTTTTTCCAGTACAGTACTTTTCAAATACTTTAGAGAAGGTTACCAGTAGACTAATGGGACGTCGTAAACGGTTCAGGTTTATTTGGTTTAGGTATCATAATTACCTCTGCGCATTTCCATTGTCCTGGGAAGTGATAGCATAGCATTGAAAATATATGTTAGGAGTCTGATGCACTTTGAAGGCAGATTGCTAAAGGTGATTTTATCAATTTTATCATAACCCGGAGACTTTTGAGTTAATTTCCTTAACCTCAGCTTGTACCTCCGCAAGAGTAGTTTGGCGAATTGGCAGACTCAACTGACAGGGCGAATCCAAAAAGTTAGACACCTCAGATTCTGTTTCCTGATCACTTATTATGTTAGGTTGAAAGACTGAATGCAAGTGCTGAGCAAAAGCCTCTGCCTTTTCTTCATGTCCTTTGCTTCGGATACCGTTACTATCTACAATTATAGTACTTCTTTTGGTAGGCTGCTTTAAATACTTAGTTGCTTTCCACAGGCTGTAGTCAAGATCTGCTGTAAATGGATCCAGATTCCTTAGGTACTCTGCTGTCGCTTCATTTCTTATTTCCTTTAGTGTTATTTTCAGGTCCTTATTAAAAATACGTTTGTCTAAAGGACTTTGACTAATTTGCCATTTCGCAATTTTCTTTTGTTTTTTATTAGCCTTCTCAGTTTAATAGAAAGAAGGTTAGAAGGTTGTCTGACTTGATTATTGCATGACTCAGTGAATAAAAAAACGGCTTCATGAATTGTATTAATTAGCGTTTCAATTGCAGAATCAATCTCTTCGCCAGTCTTTAAAGGTATGTTCAAATTAATTTGATTTTCAAGCCTATTTTTGAATGCAACTATATTGGTTTTTGGCGTAATCATTTTGTAAAGTTTTTCTTTAATCTGCACTGTGGAGCCATAGGTAACAATAATTGGCGAGTGATCAGAACTCAGGTCAAAATTTTCCTCAATATGAAATTGGCTTTGTGGTAGTCCAGAATATACAACAAAATCTAACAAGTCTGGTATTTTATTGCGATCTGTAAGCCAGTGAGTCGGTTTACCAGTAGAAAGAGCTTAGTAATTATTTGTAGTAATATATTTATAAAGTTCACTGCCTTTTGGGTTTACCAATGTTGATCCCCACCAGGGATGCTTAGCATTAAAGTCTCCACCGGCAATAAAGTGACCACTAAGACTTTGAAAGAGCATTTTATAGTCATCTTGTTTGACTGCATACCTTGGCGGCAAATACACCGCGACCATTGAGTTATCAATGTGCATGCATTTAATTTGTATAACAGCAGCTTGAATGTTAGAATGGCTTAGATTAAAGCCCATCTAATGTTTAACAACGTCATCATATTGAGGAGATTATTTGTTAACTCAAGTTGTTTTTTCCAATAGCTTTTCAATTCTGCCCATAGCGTTGTTATCTTTAGATGAATCTTCACCTCCTATTACTTGTGCATATGATGGTTGGTTGCTGCCATTAGCTATGTTTTCAGATGCAATGCTGGGGTTTTCAAAACTTGGCTGGTTGTTAGTTAGATTGTTATGATAAGTAACTCTTGCAGTGGCAGCACCTTTTTTGCGTGACATAAGCTCCTGATAAACTTTGCAACCTTTATAGCTGGCAGCATGATTTTCATTACAGTTTGCACATTTTGCTGGTAGGTCTTTGGCCTTGGATGGCGCTGCGAGCATTTGACGCATTTGAATTATTTTATTGCAATAGGATTTTGTGTGTCTAAACTCCTGGCATCTGAAACATTGTACGATGTCGCTTACCTTCCTTGGCGCATTCCATAGCATTTCCAATATGCTTTACCATGTATATCTCCAAGTTTTTGGCGTCTGGCTCAAGATGTATGAAAAACATATTCAATGGCTTCTTCGTAATGCGGCTTCTGATGTTATTGACGTCCCTCACTTTTAATCCTAACGATTCAAGTACCGTCTTGATTATGTTAATCGGTGTTGTATGATGTAAATTTTTAGCTACTACTCTAAAAGCTCTCTCTTCTTTTAATTGGTACGTATGAAATTTTACATTCTTTTCCGTTAGGAATTTTAAAAGATCTTTTTATTTTTCCACTGACTTAACCATGATCCTGACATGACCATCTCGCTGCGATTTATAAGTAAAATATTTCATGTCAAATTTGGTTTTGAGCTCATTACACCATTGATATCATTAGCATCAGACAAAAATATAGGCGACGGTTTGTCCATAGGATCAGCTACATCCACTACTTTACCCATAGTACTGTTATATTATCATTGCATCGCAAGAGTCATTGTCCTTATCATCAGCTTCACTTAGCGTAATATATTTGTTCGTGTGTTTAGATGTGCTTGGTTCAAAGTCCAGTGCAGGTACTTTCCTTTTGACATTTCGTGAACTCAGATTTCCTCTCTTGTTTGTTCTTGATTTTGCAATCACCTTCTTCCATAACGGCACAATTCTCATCATCATCATCATCGCACATGTTGTTGCTGTGCTTAGTAGTATCGGCTGCCTGTGTACTTTAGTCGCTGCATATTAGTCGAGCTTGATCAGTGATCTTGAAGATTTGTTTGCAACGTAATTTGAACTTTGCTTCGTTGCTTTTGTCTGGTTCTTTTCTTTGCTTTTAACTGTTCGGATACATTTTTATTTCTTGTAATGTTTGCACTTTGTACATGCGTATGTGTTGTTATTGTAGACTTATCTGTCACAGATCTGCCCAATGACGCATTCGATGGATGTTTTGAAGCATTGTTGGTGTTTCGATTATTGCTTTGGATTTTAATAACTGCATACGATGAAGCGATCGAAGCAGTTGCTTTGTATACTGTTGTTGCTGTGTATACTGTTGTTGTTCTTGGTGCTGCTTTAGTGGTTGAAACAATTGTTGGTGGACCTGTACACAGTAAAGATTGAGGGGATGGGCACTGGGGGCTCACGGCAGGGAATGTCTGGTGTTTTTTTCATTCGAGCACAGAGTATGAGAGCAGGAATTTGCTCTACGCTCAGCCGACTTAGTGGATAACAACAATGACCCATTCTTGTTAGTTAGGTCAGCAGAAAAGTATCCATTCTGGCTGGTTTAATTGCTGGCTTTTGGCTTTTTTGATGAGCAAGGCTCATGTTAGCGCTGTGGTTGATCACTTTTTATTTGATGATTGTATTGATTATATGGACGAGGTTACGAGCGCAAAACACGTCTGCACTGCTCGAGAGTTCCACGAGGAGACGCTGGTATTCTTAATTTGGCTAACAAACTGCAACACAATTGCTTCAGCGATTGTCTGTCCCAATGAGCATCGTTTTCAAGCAAATTGAGCTATTGACGAAATGTTGAGCACACTACTCCATTGACAGTTCGAAGTGATTCGGATGATGTCGGCCCAATAACATTCACCAGCAACAACCGCAAGGAGAAGCATTCGTCATTCTTCGCATGAACTGTGTAAATGCGATCAAGAGCACCAGTAGAATGCTTATCCGAATGATCAGGAACCATATCGCCTTATTTTCGACGTTGAAATTTCTTCGTTGAACCATTTCAAGTGTAATAACGTGGCATCTCAGAGTAGAGCAACGTTCGTGCAAACGGATCCTTTTGGCAAATAAAATAAAAAAAAAAAAATTGTCAATGTTGTTGCTGGATATATTTTTTTAGCACGTTGAGCAACATTCGATGCGTTGAAATAAACTCGTAGACCATTCCTTAGATTCACCGCCAAATATGCAATAATCTTCACTGAATTGAAATGCGTCTTGAATTTTTTTAGAAAGTAGCGAATACGGAACAACCAAGTGATGATCCACAGATGTTTGTCCGGGGTGCAGCAGTTGAACAATTTGTATCCATTTCGTATTGCACGTAAAGGTAATGAATAGATCTGCTCGGCCGTAATGACGAACATATGTTATTGCATCTTGCGAATATTCATATAACGCGGACTGCCAATGTACGTAGCCGGTAGAATAGTCAATCGACTAACATTAGCTGCATCTCCTTCGGTGCTGATTGTGCGCCTAAATGAATATACTATAATATGACTTGGTTTAACCAAATAAAAATGAGGTGCTTTATATGCAAAATTGTATATACCTATTTCTTGACAACAGCGGGTCTGATCCGATGTTTTAATAGTTATTCTGCTATTCGGGGTGGTGACAAATCCAACAAATCAAAGATCATAAAAATCGGTCTTGAGTTACAAGTAGTGTAACTAACACCACTTTTTGTTATATATTTATAAGATGTATGTACAAGAGAAAAGTTTTCTCGATAGCTTTCCTAATTTTCCGTTATCATTTTATTTTTTAACTAAAAGATGGCCCCGCCATCTTACAATGATTTAGGCAAGCAAGCTCGTGACATCTTTGGCAAAGGCTATCATTTCGGCCTTTGGAAGTTGGATTTAAAGACCAAGACACCATCGGGCATTGAATTCAACACAGCCGGTCATTCAAATCAAGAATCTGGAAAGGTCTTTGGTTCCTTGGAGACCAAGTATAAGGTTAAAGAATATGGTTTGACTCTGACAGAAAAGTGGAATACAGACAATACGCTATTCACCGAAGTAGCAGTGCAGGATCAATTAATTGAAGGATTAAAGGTATCTGTCGAAGGCCACTTTGCACCACAATCCGGGTAAATATTTTTTTAAAATCCTTTAAACAAAATTCAACATTAATATCCTGATTCTTTAGAAATAAAAGTGGCAGGTTCAAGGTTACTTATGGTCATGAAAATGTTAAGGTTGACTCTGACGTTAACATTGATTTAAAGGGACCATTGATCAATACATCCGCTGTTTTGGGTTACCAGGGTTGGTTGGCTGGCTACCAAACTGCCTTTGATACCCAACAAACTAAATTGACTACCAATAACTTTGCATTGGGCTATGCTGCTAAGGATTTCGTGCTACATACGGCTGTGTAAGTCAAAAACGCCTTATTTTAAAAAAATGTTTATCAATATTATATTTTCTCGTTAGCAATGATGGTCAAGAATTCAGTGGGTCCATCTTCCAACGAACTTCGGACAAACTAAATGTGGGTGTGCAATTGTCATGGGCTTCTGGCACCAGCAACACTAAGTTTGGTATTGGCGCTAAGTATCAACTGGACGATGACGCATGTGTACGCGCCAAAGTCAATAATGCAAGCCAGGTTGGTTTAGGCTACCAACAGAAGCTAAGAGATGGCATCACATTAACGCTTTCAACGTTAATTGATGGAAAGAATTTCAACGCTGGTGGTCATAAGATTGGTGTTGGCTTGGAGTTGGAAGCTTAAATTTACAAACAAATCTATTCAGCAAGAGCATTAATATGATCAGATTGCGACACATGTCCTATACGAAGTTAAAAGTTTTATAACAATGCAGAATTAATAACAATGGCTCCAAATAAACTCCATTTTTTTATTTTAACTCGTATATAGGGAAAATAAACAAAATTTTGTCATTGCTTTGCAAAGTTTACTCTTGGCCAACAGAGTTTCATGCTAAATATGTTATAGTGTGTCGCCGTATATTTTTATATCTAGTTCATTTCCTTAAAGCAAACACAAATATTAGATGACATAAATTTAGAGGAGAGCATTTAAAATAAAATTTCTATCTTGCATTAAAATAAAGCATTGTGGCCTGCTGGTTTTTAACATTTTCTTACTGTATGTGTTTAGAAATACTTGTTTATTAGAGACATGCACGATTCCCTCCATATGCCGTTTCGAATACATTCATGTATGCAAAATACGAGTAATAAATATAAATATGAATTAGAGATGTGCAATAATTATAACCGTATTTCCTACTTCTATATGTACACTTTTAGTATGTGCTGCATATTAAAGCAATCCATATGCATAGTATTAAAAAAATATTTATGCGAAAAGAAGTACATACATTTTTACTTATAGTACATAAATGAAATGCGAAATACTTAGGTACCAGAAGTGTGCACAAACACGACTTATTTATCTTCATGAACATTTTGAAAGAGAAATTCTCCTGCTCTCACAGGGAGCGTCATCGCAAAAAAAAGAAAAACTAGCCTCACACAAAGACGTTTCATTGGCTGCGTACGATGTGATACATGCGTTGCATTTATGTATCCTTTGGTTATTTTGTTCTTGCTTTCATATACCGTACCTGTTGTTAATTTCCCTTGTTATGCTAATTTAAATTGATGTTATTTATTTATTTACAGAGGTTTTCAAATATTTGGCAAAGTATAAAAATAAAATAAGAAAAATAAAATGCTTATTAGGTTACTATTTGTTTTCAATATAGTTTATTTGTACAAAGAATTAAGAAACGAAATATTGTCCACAAGTAGCAGGAACAAAAAGACCGATAGATACATAAATCAGACCCAAAATTGTTTGTTTCTGGGACATTGGCTTAGCCGGGATTCCGTTTAGAGGGTGAGACAAGGAAACACCAATAATATGCATAGCATGTATAAAACGTTTGTCTATTGGGAAAAATAATTTTTTTATTATAATGTGTGTAATACTACATGCACTGTATTTATGTAGAAGACGCGTACTATACATTAACAAAGAGAGAGATTTGAGAGAATAAACACGTATTTTGCAGAATATCTTTTGTGTTTGTAGATCGATTTCGATAAAATAAATGTTACACAAAGCTTGCTACAATACACCAGTCAAAACGGCATTCAAATAGGCTAAACCGAACGAAAACACGTACCAAACGTTTTGTGCTTGATCTTGGAGTGATTTTTTGAAAAACTTAATCCTAAACAAAACATTTTCCTCTAAAAAAACCAAAAAAGTAACTATGCCACTAGATTCTTTAGCACAAATATGGGATTTACAAAAAAATTATTAAAATTGGTTCAGTTAGTTTGCGTTAAAGCGTTACATACAAAGCCCATATAAGCAATTTTATATAATAGTATAGACTAGTATAGCCAACATGCTTTGCTACGGTCCCGACGTGATGTTATTGAGTGATGTTGTACTGTTAAATTGCGCAGCAATTGAAATAATTTGATAAATTAGTCGAATCAATTAAGTATTAATATTGACATAATTATCTGATATATTTGACAAAGACGATTTGATTGATTTTAAAATTTTTCTCTAACTATTTGAATAATGTTCATACGAAAATACAAAAATCGGGATTAAATAATGATGGGTGGGGGTAGAAGGGTGAAAAATACCTTACGACCTATTCACATACCTTCCAAATATGTAAACAAAAATTCATAAAAATCGGTCGAGCCGTTTCGGAGGAGTTCAATGTTAGTTTATTGTAATTAATAAGAAATTCAAGTATATAATAATAACACAATTATAAAGTATGATATTTAATAATAACTTTAGTTTAAGTAATAAGAACAACTTAATTAACTTCGTACATCACAACTTCTTCTAACGACCTTCAGCAACCGACTGACTTTCCACTATCAGCTCACTACTAACTACTCAACAGTGGATTATCGTGGGTGGGTGTTATCGGTCACGCTGCTACAGGGCCCTTACATTCGACCATCCTGTTCTTCGTCATCTGACGCAGATGACATAGCATGCTCATTGTCTGTCACGTATCGCCACAGTTTCAAGTTGTCACAACTGGTGGTAGTAAGATTCGGCCCTTCAACATTTGCAACCTTGCGGACATTGTAACGGGCATTGCTCTTAACCTTGGTGATCACGGAAGGCCCTCAATACTCGCTTGCTAGTTTTCTTCCAGTCACAAATTGCATACGTTTTATGGCAACCAGATCTCAAACTTTGTATCCGTACTCGACTTTTCGTTTTCGGTCATACTTCTTTTTATACGCTACTAGCAACCCGCCCTGCTTTGACGGGTGCAATTTAAAAAATATCGCTTTGGTATTCATAGCAAGAAATTTTATTAATTAATTTTTTAACAAAATTTTGTTTACAATATGTCTTTGTATACAATATTTACAGCTTTCTTGTCATTGCACAATACGAACAGATTTTGTCTTGAAGTGACGCGCGAAAGAGCTACATATAACTGTCCATGGGAAAAACACTCAATGCTCAGGTCTAATCCCACAACGTTGAAAGTTTTGACCTTGTGATTTGTTAATCGTCATAGAAAATTACAATTTTATAGGAAACTGCAATCTTCTAAACTGGAAAGGTAGATCCGTAATAAAATAATGGGACCATTGATCTTTGACAGAATTAAATCATTTACTTTACTTATTTGATCGTTGGTAGGTGACAAAATAGCTCTCTCCTTTAACCAAGATGTTGTCTTAGAACTTATGTTATTAATTTCGGGATAAACCTTTTCTACCAATTCTTGAAGATCATTTACCAAAACGCAAATGTTTTCATTCTCAAGATTAATTCTTCCATTGTCTTGTGGCATCTGTCCATTTCCTATTTTGAGCAAAAACTCTTCAAAATTCCGGTTTTCATGTGTAGGCAACGAAACTCTCATATTTGTTTTGAGTTCTAATATATTCACATGCGACAACAGGTATGATCTTTTCAATGAAGCGTTTATTTCATCAGCACGTGTCCCTCTTGTGACAACCGGTAAAATTTGGCGAAAATCACCTGAGAATAATATTGTGCACCCACCCATAGCTGAGTTTGTGCTGCGCAAATCGCGCAATTTTTTATCTAATGCTTCAACAGAAGACTTGTTTGACATTGTAGCTTCGTCCCAAATAATTAATGAACAGTTGCGCATCAATTTTCCAGTATTGCTTTATTTGGAAATACTACATACACTGTTAGTATCTTCAGTAGGAATTTTTAGAGGAAGTTTACACGTTGCGTGTGCGGTTCGGCCTCCTTCTAAAAGTGTAGCTGCAATTCCGGATGAAGCAACAGCTATTGCAATTTTACCAATATATCTTACTTTGGCTAATACCAAGTTAATTAGAAATGTTTTTCCGGTACCTCCAGGAGCATCAAGGAAAAATATTTTTCCTTCGTTCCTATCAATCGATATTAATAACGCATCGTATACTTTTTTTTGATTGATGTTCATGCGATGTTCTTATTGAGCTATAATTTGTAACAGTGTAGGTTGATCATAGGATGTTTCTCTTGTGTATTCACTGTTTAAATTTGAGTTCGCTATATTTGTAGGCATCGGCAGTCCAAAATCTTTAATAGATTTACCCGAAAGAACTTCTACTACTTTGTTTAATTCTAACAAAGCTTCGTTAAAAATATTGTCATCATATTGGACATCTGACATTACCTCTCTTCGTCGCTGAATCAATATGTCTTCAGCCATATTTTCTTGATAATTATTCCAGAAAAATAGAGAGTCGCCCACTTGGCAAAATGCTACAATAATGGCAAACAAATACCTCAATGACTCGCTGAACAGCAAATAGCAGCTTCCGAAATTGTATTATCCCAATGGGAGTTATCTTCTAAGATACCTATCTCTTTGCACGGTGCTTGATACGTATTATAAGTTACGCCTTGTATAATCCTGAGCTGTGCGAAAGATGATGGACCTTTTACTATATGAAGTAACATTCTCAAATAGAAACATTCGCTGTTGTTGGGATGAACTACATAAACCCTCCCCAGCGCATTTGTTTTTTTTTTACTTCCGGAAACCCTTCGACTGGAGCCCCTTGTTTTCTACGTTGGAAGGTTTTAGCAGTCTTATTCCATGTATAAAAGCTTGGAACTTTGTCATAAGTCAAGGTTTTTGCGAAATTATCTTGAGCACATAATTTAAAAAAGGCTGTTAACGTTGTATCCCGCGGATTTGTAAGAACATCGGTAATGTTCTCTTCAGTAAAATAAAGTCTTTGGCCATTTTCTAAATGAACGGCGAGATGGGTAATTGTGTGCGCTCGGTTATGTATGTCGAATGATAAAATCCTCCGACTGCTTCCGAGCTACAGATATAACGACCAGATTGATATTTGTCTACCTCATTTGGCGATTGTATGCAAAATGTAGCTTGTTCGGTACCTTTATTAATATATTTTGTAACATATTGTATTGATTTAATAGAACTGCACATCTCTACGTTGATATGAGTGTCGAAAATTTTTAAAAGCAATGAGTTATAGGGAACGATCCAGCGGTTGTCAATTTTGTGGTTTCGCACAGTGGCAGTATGCCCACCGTCTTCTGGCAGACGTCGACGATATTTAGGATATCCGTCGTCATTGGTAGATGTTTGGCTTTGGAATGATTTCGGAAATTTGTTGGTACACTTGCCTTCACGCATACATTCAGAATAAGGATTGAAAGATCCGCCATGTGTCATTTGTTTTTTTACAATTTCGTACAGGGTTGGATCAATTTCTTCATTTGGTAACTCCGCCGAAATGACGCTATCAATTTGATCCGGTCTAATTTTATTCATTAACCATGCCAGCAGATGAACATGTGGCAAACCACGTTTCTGCCATTCTATGGTGTACATATGACATCGAACTGGACCAAATATGTGAGAATTGTTTATGAGAAATAGAAGTTTCTGCACTTTTAGGTGGAATACTCTGTTCACTATGTCAAAACTGTCTTGTGGATTTAAATTGAAGTAATTATTTCCTTTGATTTCTGCCCGGTTCGGGTTACATGTTGCAGTTATAAAAAGATCAGTCCCACCACTGAATTATGAAGGCAGTATCACTAATTGTCCAATTTCGTTGCTGTGCTCATTCAACTGTAAAGCATCCTGAAGATGAACGTAGTTTTCTGCTCTCAATTTAGTTTGATTGTTTCGGATGTAAGCTAATCGCTCCGATTCAATTTTCGCATACTGATCGACTAAGTATTGGTTCGTTAACATTCCATACCTCAGTAAGAGGTTAAAATTTGCATGCCTTCTCATTATTCGATAACTATAGTAGTTCATGCATGAAACTGTTTTATGTAGAGGTGTTCCACTAACTGGATCAACTTAAGTAATATTTATAGTATATCCGTCTTCTCCCCGACATAGCATCAAAGGATACTGTAAGCTGTCATAAGATCGGTGCAATTCGGATATTCTATGCAAGTTATTGTCACGATTGTGCAATACAATATCTCATTTATCAAATTGTTGTCCAGCTATCACAACTGCAACTTCACTCGTAGATGGGGCATTATAACGGCCGATGTGTTCTCCAGCAGGCACTTTATTTGCTTGGATTACGATATTAAAGTCGGGTTTTTTTTTTTTTTGTTCGTTGATTAGAAGAATGAGCATAAATATTGTATGTACAAAATAAAGGATAGAAGGAAAGAAAAGAGAAAGAGGGTTGTTCCAGGACCTTACGGGACTGCCGATGAGCAAAGCTTCGTAAGGCTGGAACCGGCTAAATTAGCCGACGACTTGGTTACGGCGGGATCTCTCCAGGCCACGTAACTTCTTCATGACCATAGCAGCAAACTTGGCAACCGCATTCCAAATGGACGCGCGGTCCAGCATGTGACGAACTAGATTCGCGACAGTAGGTTCTTCTCCTAGGGCATCTCTTAACTCAAGCCGCTCAATATCGAACCTTTTACACTCGAAAATAATGTGTTCGGCGTCTTCCTCATGCTGGTTGCCGCAGTGCGTACACCATGGGGCGTCTTCGTGGTGGAACCTGCATAGGTACTTCCGAAAGCATCCATGACCGCTCAGGAGCTGTGTGAGGTAAAAATTGACTTCACCATGCCTCCTTCCGATCCACTCTGCTAGGCTTGGGATGAAGCTGTACGTCCAGCGTCCTTTCGTGGAACTGTCCCAGCGGGTCTGCCACGTCCTGATGGATGAGCATCTCATTTGGCTTCTTTGTGCTCTGGTCTCCTCCGGTGGCCGTGATCTCCAAGCGTAGGCCTCTGCCGTCTCCATGGCAAGTAGATCAATTGGCACCAGCCCCGCGAGTACAAGTGCGGCATCTTCCGATACAGTGCGAAAAGCGATGGTTACTCTGAGCGCGCCAAGTCTATAGACGCTCTCCAGATGTCTTCTGTAGGAGATCTTGTCCATTGCTTTTGCCCATATTGGTGCTCCATAAAGCATAATAGATTTCGTTGCATTCATCAGCAACAACCTGCGACCTTGCCTGGGCCCTCGAGTGTTCAGCAGTATCCTCGAGAGAGCCTTACACGATCTTGCCGCCTTTTCACTGGCGTATATTAAGTGCTCCTTGAAGGTGAGCCTATAGTCTAGGGTAACCTCTAGATACACCAGAGATCTTTTTGTTGTGATGGCCGTATTGCCGACTGTTACCGTAGCTCTCTCCACGATTTTCCGACTGCTTATTAGTAGCGCTTCCGTCTTATGTTCCGCTAGACTAAGACCAACGCGGTTCAGCCATGCTGCGATGGTTGCAATGGCTGTGTTGCAACGCTCAACCGACTCACTAATGTGCTTTCCAACGACCACTAGTGCGATGTCATCCGCAAACCCGACAATATTTACCCCACCTGGGAAGTGCAGTCTAAGAATGTCATCATACATTATGTTCCAGAGGAGGGGGCCGAGAATAGACCCTTGGGACACTCCTCCGGTTACGTGGTATGTTGACTCGCCCTCTGTAGAGTCGTAGAGGAGAACCTGCCGGCTGAAGTAACTTCGAAGCATTCCCAGGAGATACTTCGTGACTCCAAAGTCGGCAAGCGCCTCCATGATTCTGGCTCATCTTGCAGAGTTGAAGGCATTCTTTATGTCAATCGTTATCACTAGGCAGTGTTCCTTGTCTCCGCCTGCCCATCGCCTGCCCCGGATCGCTTCCTGCGCAATCTTGGTCACCTCAGTAACAGCGTCGATGGTTGAACGCTTTTTCCTGAATCCAAACTGGGACGTGGAGAGGCCACCACGTTGCTGGATTTCTGCCTCTAACCTGTTCGCTAGGATTTTCTCCAGTACCTTGCCTGCTGTGTCCAAAAGGTTTTCCAGGTTTGGTAATGAGCACCAGCCTCTGAATTTTCCAGCAAGTTGGGAAGACCCCCTCCAGCAGGCAGATGTTGTACAGGTCAGCAAAGAACTGAGGCTGTAGGGTTATCACCAACTTAAGCACCCTGTTTGGAATCTGGTCAGGTCCTGGTGTTTTGCCGCCTTTGATCCACTTTGCTATGGTCAGGATTTCTTCCGTGGTGACCGGGAAGAAGCCATTCATCTCCTGGCTCTCGTCCTCCCCGCTATCGTGGCGCAATTGTGGCTGCTGGGGAAAGAGCGTAGTCACGATGTGAAACATCTCCGCGGAGCTCAAAAGCTGCACCGGCTTGTGTGCTTTTGCGTTTTTGACGATCACTTGATAGGCTTTACCCCAGGGGTCATTTTCTACATCGTCACATAGCTTGAGGAAACATCGCCTTTTGCTGACACGAATGGCCCTCTTCAATGCCCTTCTACAAGAGTGGTAACTTTCCCGTAACACAAGGAACTGACTCGCGTGCCTGAAACGCTGATATACCCTACGCGAATGAATGCATTGGCGTCTAGCTAACGCAATATCTTCATTCCACCAGTATACTGGCTCCTGATGGCGGCTATGGATTCCTCTACGCTGCATGCTGGAATCACACGCTTGCTTAATAGCGCGTTGAGTCATGAGAGCCATTTCTTCTACAGGTCCGTCCAAAACTGGCACCCGGAGCTCAGTACAGAAAGTCTGGGGATTTAGTGTAGACTCTCTGTAGCCCCTCCTAACTGGATAGCGAGGTCTGCTAGCTATGTTGTTATCAGCGTTGACCTCACAAAGTATTGCCTGGTGATCGCTCGCAGTGTATACGTCACTCAACGTCCACTTGGAGGTGTTGAATAGGGAGGGACTTACAAACGTGAGATCGACAATGGAACCAATGCCGCCTCTCGTGAAGGTATGACCAGAGCCTGAGTTCAAAAGCACCATGTCACAACTGCAAAGGCCTCCAAGAGGGTACGCCCCTTAGCGTTGGTCATCGGGGAACCCCAGTCTGTAGCCCACGCATTGAAGTCGCCAGCGATGATGACAGGGTGTCGGTCTCTTGCGTTGGTGACGAGCTCGCCCAGCAGCACTCCAAATTCGCTCAAGCTTAAACTGGGAGGTAAGTAGCAGCTGTATATCCAAAGGCCACTTACCTTTGCTCTCGAGAAGCAGCTGAAGGATCTTCTTGATGTAACGGTCCTCCGGGTTGCACTGCAGACGTATATTGCTGCCTTGCGGTCTACGTCACAGCACCAGTAATCGTCGTTACCAGACCTGGATGGCTCGCTCAAGATAGCCACGTCTACCTCTTGTTCTCGGATCGTCTGCATAAGTAGGTCCAGAGCCGCAACACAGTGATTCAAGTTAAGTTGCAGTAACTTGAACATCGTGTTTTATTTTGTGCTTCCTTCACGCGACGCAGGGCAGTCTCGACTACCGGCTACGTGGTTGGTATCGCCCAGTTGCTTTGAAGCACAGACGAAACACCGTGGTTTGCTTGTGCAGTTTTTCACCTGGTGCCCTTCCTCTCCGCGTCTTAGGCAGCAGTTTCTCCTGTCTATTGCACTCTTGCATGCACTAGCTATGTGCCCCACCTCCAGGCATTTGAAACACCTACGGGATTGTTGCCGATCTCGGATTCTGCAACGTGTCCAGCCAATTTTCACTCTGCCGGCTTTAATGAGCACTGCTGCGGTTCTCGATGGCAGGCTAAGAGTAGCCGCCTGTGTTCCAGCATAGGCAGGGCAGAGGCTTTTGATATTTCCTCTGCCTACCTCTATCGCAAATTGCTCCTTGCAAGCTGATACAATCTCGTCCATATCCGTGGCATCATCGATATCAAGGATCACCAGCTGGGTCTCCAGGGTTAACGAGCGTATGCTTGCACTCTCACCAAGTGCTGAGCCCACGGCGTCCTTGAGCTTTTGAAGGTTTTCCTTCATGGGGGCATCCAACTCCAGTAAAACATCTCCCTTCAGTGTGTTTCGGATTCAGTTGACGTTATTACTGACCTCCATAAACCCTCATTGTGGGTCATAATCCGCACAATGTCGCTGTATGACCTACCATCCTTTGCCTCTATAATCAGAGCGTCAGGACGGACTCTCTTTATGGGTCCTCTGCTGACTTTTCCTTTACCTCTGGGCCTCTTTTTGACTGATTCCCAATCGGCTTCAGGCTTCTGGGTATTTACCGTGTTGGGTTTTGAGAGCATCGGTGTACTAACACTTCTCAAAGGCTGACGGGCATCAATCGTCCTTGCCTTTTTTGGTGGTGTTTTCCTCGAGTTGTCTTTTGGGTCCCTTGCCCTCTTAGGCGTGCCTATACCATGCAGAGTGACTGCCGAATCCGTCTGTGTTCCTGTATGAGTTGCTTCTTTATGGGTGGCACACAGCTCCATAATTTTCTTTTGCAGTGACGATAGACTAACTATTTTGTCACGCATCGCCTGATTAATGTGCCTCTTTTCCTTGTCACTTACAATGGCGACTAGGTCCTCGAGCCGAGATTTCATTTCATCTAGTGCTGCCTTTAGTCCGGCGCTACCGGGCTTGGTCCGCTTCTCATCTGCTGGTTTCAGGACACTAGGGGGCGACCTTCCCCCTGATTCATCGGTTTTATCATCATTTTGCTCCAATTTCCTGGGAGACCTCATCGTTTTTGAGCTCACCTTAAAGGCCTCCTCTGCAGTGCCCCAATTGCTTATACCGGACGCCTCATCTCTCTTCTGTCTGCTTGCCATTTATATACGCATGTATTTGGTTACAATGCATATATATCCTGCACTTGTGGACAGATCGTGTATACGACCCCCTTTTTTGAAGAGTAACGAAAATATCGATTACTCAAAAAGTGGATAATTCGTGTACTGGGCCCCTTCTTCAGAACGATCAGCTGTTCGTCTCACTCATGCTTTTAGTTGGAAGTAAAATTTTAGAATTTTACCTATTTATTGGGAAAAAAGGCACAGACGCCCCCGTCTATATCAGGTACGTAGCGCAATTATCTTTGGCTTTGTAATCAACAATATTCAAAATATATATTTTTTTTTCCAGGATCGCGAAAAAAACACATCCACTGCACAAAAGCACATTTTTTGAGTCGTGTGTTCTTGGCGGTACGCTCTCAATAGCAGTTTTGAAAGACTGTACGTAGCTGTTATGGGAATGTAACAAATCTTGTAAAAGTCTTACCAAACTTTGATCCATTGGTTGTGCGACACTGTTACACCTCACTGATGCTTATGTTTCGGGATCTGATATAAAATAGATCTGTAGAAATTTGTGATCGTCGCACCCATATGGTAGAAAGCTTCCTGCTAAATGATATACTTGGCCCTGTATTTTAAATGTAGGAATAAAACCTCGCTCAACAACCTGCGTACTCTTAAAAGATGTCATTTGGAATGCATTGTTGTATCGGCGAATATTGCGCATGAATGTTTTTGATTTAGGATGATCACCCGTAAGAAGAGAGTAAAGTGGTTCAGGTGGAAGAAGAATTTCATGTAATTTTATTTTTCCTTGCAAGCAACAAAGACCTTTGAATTCATCCTTCCATTTTAAAGCAGAGCAATATTCGCAGACAACAGACATTGTACCTATTGAAACGACAGGATCATTCTTGTATTCAATAGAAGGATCGTAATTCATGGCAGAATTTAACTTGTTTGACCACAAATTAGAAGTCCTCATCGACCTGCGCTCGGACAATTCTAGGGCTCTCTGAGATTTGCGTCTATTTCTGCCATAACGAAGACGAATTGCACGTTCGACAGATGATTCTCTATTTCTACACAAAGAACTAATTGATCTTGCATAGGACAGTCTGGTTTCCCTTTCTTCGTTAGTTTCATTATTCCGAAGTAAACGAGATCTGTGTGTGTTTGGCGTGCTACGACCTATATTTGAACGACTTGGCATAATTGATGTTTTGATAAGAAAAGATGTAAACTAACTGCAATTACAATAAAAAATTTGGAGTTGTACATTTTTTCCTTATATTGCAAGTAAACAAATGTTTCCTTTACCTTATAGTATGGCGTAAATGATAATAATGTTAAGGCTTCAATTATAATAATGATTACTTTAATTTAATTCTAAAATAACATTTGAAGAAACTTTGTTGTGAAAATAATGAAAAGCTGCAATACTGTAGTGGCAGTAAATGCTTTTTCCTTAAATTATAACACTATTACAACAACATTAATTTTAAAAGCGAACATAACGGGAATCGCAAAGCCCAACCTGTGAAATTATAAAAATTCAGTATTGGTAAATGGGAAAAAAATTATTTTTTGAACTGTTTTGTGAACCAAAAAAAGCTGTTTGATGTTGTAGTGAATTACAAATACCTGTTTTGGTGAATGTCAAAAAAAGTGTTGCTGTCTTTATTGAATGGCAAATATGGATAATTAATGATAATAATCATTTAATTTAATTCTAAAATCACATTTGAAGAAATTTTGCTATGAAAATAATGAAAAGCTGCAATATTGTAGTGGCAGTAAATGCTTTTTCCTTAAATTATAACACTATTACAACTACATTAATTTTAAAAGCGAACATAACGGTACTCGCAAGGCCAACTTGTGAAATTATAAAAATTCAGCATTGGTAAATGGGACAAGAATTACTTTTTGAACTGTTTTGTGAACCAAAAAAAGCTTTTTGATGTTGTAGTGAATGACAAAAACCTGTTTTGATGAATGTCAAACAAAGTGTTGCTGTCTTTAGTAAATGGCAAATATGGATAATTAATGATAATAATCATAATTATTTTTATTATGGAATCAATTATTTATGTACATGCAAACCTATCTAGGGAAATTCTTTAATTAACAGTGAGAACCGTATCAAAATACGTTGCCTGGTTTAGAAGTAATCAGTATTCTAACTTCTTGAAATTTCGACTTTGCTTTATACTATGTAGAAGCTCGTAAAATCTCTTTTTTAGCATCCACTCGCATTTGTTGCCTTTCACTATCGAAATTAGAAATCATCTCTTCCTCCAATAAACGATTTAGGTGACTGCTAACATGAGTATTCATTTTGGTTCCAAACAGCAACTCAAAAGGTGACTTCTCTGTGGACGTGTGAACATGCGTATTCATGGTTCTCTGTACATCAGGAGCATAAGTATGCCACTTAGTTGTATTTTCTGCGGACATCTTGGCTATGATTGAGAGTATTGACCTATTTACACGTTCAATTTGCCCATTACCACGGGCAACACCTGCTGTTGTTAAAATATGTTGAATTCCGTTGACTTTGGTAAAGTCTTCAAACGCGTTCGATGTGAATGCTGATCCCCTGTCACTGACCATTCGACTTGGAAATCCATAAACTACAGCCCATTCATTAATACGTTTTAAAACTTCATCGTAGCCTGTCGAATTTGTGGGATATAACCAAGCGAATTTTGTAAACCTATCTACCATGGCGAAAATATACTTATATTGCTTTGTCGCAGCGTCCATAGGTCCGAGATGGTCAACATGTAGGGTGTGTAATGGTAGTTCTCCTTTACTGATGCATGCCAGAAAGCCTTCCTTCTTGCCCAAATTCTTGTTGTGTATAATGCACTTGACACTGTTGTCGATCATTCGCCGTATTTTGCCCTCAACATGTGGGATGTGGGATATTTTTGCTGAATCGAGTGTAAAGTCTTTCGTACGTCGTAATGCCCATCATTGTGTGCTTCGCTGATAATTTCTCGTTCCATGCATTTTGGAATAACTAATAAATCGATTCCTCCTAACGTTTTGTACAGTAAACCACCTTTGTTTTAATAATGGGCATATGGACGACTGGTAAGAATTTCGTTAACTGTAACAATTAATTCATCTTTCTCCTGAGCCTTCTTTATTCTTGCAGATACCTCCGAAGCGGCTATAATCAGTACTTGTGGATAACGACTGAGGCAATCCACATGTTTTAATCTCTGACCTGGTCGATGCTCTATGACAATTTCATAATCTTGTAGATATAATATCCACTCTGCAACTTGTCGTGGCACATCACGTTTCGATGTGGTTTGCTTAAATGCAGAACAATCTGTAACCAGTTTACATTGCATTCCTAAAAGATAGTGGCGAAACTTTTTAGCGCAAGATAAGCTGCTTTCACTTCCAGGACATAGCTATGTCGTTGCGAATCGGCATTCGAAGTCTTTTTTCTCCAGAAAACAACTGGGTGGAGCTCTCCTTCAAACTGTTGTAGTAATACGCATCTCTGTCAAATATTCTAAGGATTGGCTCTCTACATAGAGCATTCTTCAGATGTTTGAACGACTTCATTTCATTTGTCTTCATTTGAAATGGCACATCTTTGCGTAGCAAATCAGTAAGTGGTCGTGCTGTACTTGCGTAGCCTTTGATGAAGCGACGGAAAAATCCTGTCAATCCTAAAAAGGACTGCTCAGCTTTTACATTTTCAGGTACTGGAAACTTTCTGACTGCTTTCGTTTTATCCGTTCCTGGCCAAATCTTTCCATCTTCAATGGTGTGTCCCAAAAAACTGATTACCGTCTGTAAAAAACGCCATTTCTGCCACTTAACGCGAAGTCCATTACTAGCTGCTGTGTTGAAAACCTTGGACATCTTTTGAAGACACTCATCCGGGGTAGCGGCTTATATAATTATGTCATCCATATATAGCTCTTAAACGTTTTGCTTGATGAGGTCTTTGAAGACATTGTTTACAAATCTAACAAACGCAGCTGGTGAGTTACAAAATCTGAATGGAGCCCGTGGAAAAAACCGTTTTTAAAGTCCATGACCGTGAATATTTTAGCCCCTTGCAACTTTTCCAACACTGGAAGCAGTCTTTAAGCACCACTTTGTTGAGCTGTCTAAAGTCAACACATATTCTGTAACTGCCATCTTTTTTCTTCACCACAACTACACGGCTGGCAACGTTCGATGATAATTTTCGATTAATGCCTTGCTTTAGCCATTCTTCAACCTGTCGGTCTACTGTATGGGCTTCTTTGATTGGCAAACGACTCGGTGACTGTTGAAATGGCTTGATAGTACTTTCAGGAACAACCTCAAGCATTACTTCGTTGTTGTCGCTTAGTTCAGCTGGTTGGTACGCCTCTATCATATTTTGTACAGCCGCTTTGTACTGAGGAGGAACAACAATTGTAGTATCACATTCAATTATATTGTATATACTTATCTGATTTTACAATTCATTGTATTCTTCCTGAAGTGACGAAAACTGAAAACCATGTTGGTTCATGATGACACAAAACTTTTTTGTAAAGTCGTACCCGAGAAGGACGTCATACTCGACCTTGTCGTCAGCAATAACAAGAATTTTATGTTGCATCAACTTCAATTTCTACCTCCAACTGACCAACAGGTCTCGTTGATTTATTACCAAGGCCTCGAAGCGTAGCAAAACACCTTTATAACTTGCAATTTGCAATCTTTCTCAACACACTCTCTTTCATTATAGTGATATCTGAGCCCGTATCGACTAGGCAAAAGACTTCTTCCTTGATTTTTATTTTTTTGTCTTTGCGCATTCACCACAGTGTTTACATTCTTATTTGTCTTTTCGCAGTTTTTTGAGATATGCCCAAACTGATTGCACTAAAAACATTTTGACTGAGTAGGAAAATCTTTTCTTAAATGATCTGTTGCCTCACAATTAAAACAACAATTTTGCTTTTCCGCTTTTTCGCTCTGCACACTTTTCTTGCCGCCACTGTATTGTTGCAAGAGGGCTGCATCAGCGCACTCAAACTAACAGGCACACTGAGTAGAGGTGGCAAACTATCGATAGTCCCACAATCGATAGTGTTCGATATTTTGGAAAAAACTATCCATAGTACATTCGGTACAAAAAAGTTCAAATAAAAAGTGTAAGCCATGTTTTTTTTCATAAAACAAAACAACTCTTATTTCATTTCATTATTGAAGAGTGTAAAAAAATCATAATAAAGCTCAAATAGAGATCAATTTTAACAGAATATAAGAAAATCATAATAAAGATCAAATAGAGATCATTATGGCGCGGTGTCGCATAGGAAATTAACAAATGTTATTTAAACCATCCAATGGTTCTTGTTGATGAATATCAGCATGTCGACATTTTTTTTTTCTTTAAACCTTGTTCGTCTGTCCGAATTTAACTCTCCAGCCTTGCTGAACATCCATTCAGACTCTGTTGATGTAGCCGGAATGTGCAAGTACTTACATGCCAAAACTTGCATTGACTTTTTTCATTCGTTCTAGTCTGTAATTGAGATCACTGTTATTTTAAATACCATTACTAACCTTCCAATACTCCAATGGGTCTGTATCTAGCGGCTCATTGGATTTTTCTGAGTATTCCCATAGACTCATTATAGCATCAGATCGGTTCGATTTAATTTTGCTAGAGAGTTTTTCTGTGAAAAAATCGTAGATCTCAGGAATTTTTATATCGCCCGATGACGACGTCTCCTCCCAGTTGTCACTCGATGTCGCCACAGTACTTCTATTCACTCCAACTACGAGGGTGTTTCAATAAGTCCTTAGAAAATCCAACAGATAGCGCGACAATTACTGTAAACGGTCTGTTTTCATGCAGCATCACTACCGTCTAGGTATGCTGTGAAGTTTCAGCCAGATTGGTTGAGTTGTTATGTGTTTCTCGTGCATTGAAGAAAAAAAATTTGTTTGTTTACAAAAATGGAGAAAATTGAGTTTAGATCTGTTATTAAACATTTTCATATAAAAGGCTTAACAGCAAAGGAAATAAAAAATGAGTTGGATTCAGTTCACTGCACATCTGCTCCTTCACTTGCAACTATTTATAACTGGTTAAATGAATTTAGACGTGGTCGTACATCAACAAAGGATGACCCTGCATCGAGCTTCAAAGTCATCTGTTGAGTGATTGTTGCAAAAAAAATTGGCGTTAACTTTTTGCAAACTTTGTGGAATTGCAAATTATATACATTTGCATAATAAGTTATTGCAAATAATGAATATTTTTTTTTTTTTTTTTTGTTGTGCGAAACAAGGAGGTAAAAATCTTCCAAAGATACCTATGGCCCGTGCCACAAGTTATGTCGGATTCATTAGCCTACCGACTAAAAAACCCCCTATCGCCTCAAGCCCCTTTCAATCCCTACGGTACCGCCAAGGCATTCCTTCATAGGGAGGGATGGTATGCTTACAATTAAGCAGGCGTCATTGTTCGCTCGTACATTCGAGCACCCCTCATGATGTTGGCAATTTCGGAAGAGAAGTATGCCCAGTCATCCACCGATGTTTCCATGCGCCTTACAATCTCATGTGAGCTGCAATGAGATCCAAGGCGCGCATACACTCTTCGTCGCTCCGCTTCGAAACGGGGGCACTCATGAAGAAGATGCTCCGGATCCTCCACGACATCTCTGCACAGCCCACAGAACGGATCCGCAGCGAGCCCAAACCTGTGGAGATACTGCCTGAAACAGCCATGGCCAGTGGCGAATTGAGTAAATTCGAACTCAACATCACCAGAACGACGCTTAAGCCAGTTCAATATATCTGGGATAAGCTGGTGTATCCTCCTCGGCTCTGCCCTACTCCACCTGTGCTGCCAGATGTTCAGGTATCTGGACTTGATCTCCTCCAAGTCTGCTACCTGAGAGGATGCACGTGCGATGTACTTGTCCCTGGCAGCCAGGGCTTCCAGATCGATTGGCAGTCTGCCTGCAAGGACACCCGCTGCATCGTCTGCCACTGTGCGATACGCCCTACAGATTCTGAGGTTAGCAACCCTGTGAGCACTCCTTATACCACGAAGGTATGACTTGGTTGCAAGTGCCCCTGCCCAGACTGGAGCCGCATAAAGCAGTATGGACTTACTCACCGAACCTAGCAGAACCCGAGATTGTTGTCTGGGGCCCCCTAAGTTTGGGAGAATCCTGGCCAGTTTTTGTGTGATGGCAGCTGCTTTTTTGGCTGACTCGTTTAAGTGCCACTTGAAACATAGTCGATGGTCCAAGAGTACACCCAGGTATTTGATGCAAGGCCTCGACTCAATAGAATGGCTCCCAATTCTAACCGAGAGTGTTTCCACCTTTTTCCTGGAGCTCATAAGAACCAACTCGGTCTTATGCTCCGCCAGACCAAGGTGATTCTGTGTTAGCCATCTCCTCGACGCTGTCACTGTCCTCTCTATTTTGGATGTGACCTCACTCAGGGTCTTTGCTACCACGACAATAGCAATGTCATCCGCATATCCGACGATCTCCACCCCATCGGGTTTACAAATCCGCAGGATGCCATCATACATGACATTCCACAGAATTGGACCTAGTACTGAACCTTGCGGGACACCTCCAGTAATGTCAAAAGTCCTAGCGCCTTCTTCCGTGTCACAGACCAGGACTCTCTCTCTGAAATAGGACACTACTATCCGAATTAGGTAACTCGGTATATTCAAAATGCTTAGCGCGTTTATGATGCAGCTCCAATCTGCAGAGTTGAAAGCATTTTTAACGTCCAGTGTGACCACTGCGCAATACTTCTTGTCACCGCCAAGCCATCTAGTGCCATTTAAGGCCTCCCTTGCAATGCCGCAGACCTTTTGAATTGCTCCTACGGTATCTCTTCTCGGCCTGAAGCCAAATTGCGTTTCAGCCAGACCATTTGGCGACTCCGTGTACTGCTGCAATCTGGCGCAAATAATCCGTTCAAAGATTTTCCCAGTGGTACTCAGGAGACACAGGGGCCTATACGAAGATGGTAGCTCTGGGGGCAGGTTTCCTTTCGGGATGAGAACCAGCCGTTGCTTCTTCCAGCATTTGGGGAAGAGTCCTTCTCTCATGCACCTTGAGAAAACCTCGCAGAAGACGTGAGGTTTCGCTGCAATGGCTCTCTTAAGGATAACATTTGGGATGCCATCCAGCCCAGGCGATTTGTTTACCTTCACCCTACACGAAGCTGCTTCTAGCTCAAGAGTGGTGATATTGGGCACATTCTCATCTGCAACCGCAAGTGGTCGAAGTATCTTCAACAATCCTCTTGGTGGGAAGAGGGCGGCTACTATTTTCTCCATTTGCAAGGCGGAGGAAGGGACTGACGCCTTTAGGCCATTGAACTTGCGCGTTACAATTTTGTAAGCGCTGCCCCAGGGATTCTGATCCACTTCTCCTATCAGTCTGCAAAAGGCATTTCGCTTGCTCCTGCAGATCTCCTTGCTTAGTAGGGACTTTTTGTGCCTAAATTCGTCGAGGAAGAGAAGAGTATCCTGAGAAGCAGGATTCCTCCTTCTGCTGCGCTGGAATCTTCTCCGTAGTTGATGGCACTGCGAGCGAAGTTCCGCTATTTCATCAGTCCACCAGTAGTTAGGCTTCCTGCCATTGCTTCTAGTCTTCCTAGGCATAGAGCCATCGCACATCCTTGTGAGGCCCTGCATAAGTTGCCCGGATTGCTGACTCGCATTACCAGGCGCTACTTCAAACTCGGAGATAAACAGATCCAGAGTTTCCTTATCCAGCTTCCAAGTTTTCCAAGCGATACCCAGGGCCCGTTTCCTCAATCTTGATATAGTGAACCTTGCCTGAGGGGAAATACAGATTTGTATCGCAAGGTGATCACTATGGGTGTAGACATCTGCAACCTCCCATTTTATAGCACTGGCAATCGATGTGCTACAGAAGGTGAGATCTATTGCCGAACTGCCTCTCCCGTTGTCAAACGTGATTGAGTTATCCCTATTAAGTAGGACCATATCCAGCGATGCAAATGCTTCCAAAACAGCCCGTCCGCGTCTATTGGTGCTAGTACAACCCCATTCCACCGCCCATGCGTTAAAGTCACCGGCGATTATGAGTGGGGATCTATGCCTCGCAGCGCTAACTAGTCTATCCAGGAAGTCAACAAATGAATCATGACTGACGTTTGGCGATGTGTAGCAGCTGCAAAAATGGATACCCCGTATTTTGGCAAAGGTGAAACCATCATACGAGCAGGGCTCTCTATGCTCAAAGGAAGCATTGCCTTGTAGCCAAATAGCCGCTTTGCCACTAACGTCCTGCGTCCACACATTTAAGTCTTCCTTCGGTCTATGGAACTCACTAACCAGTAGTACATCAGCATTCCTGTCTATGGCTGTTTGCGAGAGTAAGTCCTGCGCTGCACTGCACCTATTCAGATTAAGCTGCAGACACTTAATCATGCCTAGCTTTCAGATCACGCATGGCCTTCTTAAAAGCTTCACACTTGTAACTCCCAGAAGCATGTGCATTCTTACCTTCCGGGCATATAAGACACGTGGGATTTTCCCGACATGTCTTTGCGATATGTCCCTCAGCTCCGCATCTCAGGCATAATTTTGAGCGGTCCGCACTATTCTTGCATCCTCTCGCAATGTGGCCATACTCCAAGCACTTGAAGCACCTTGTGGGACTTATATGTTGTCTCAGACGACAACGAGCCCAACCCACCTTCAACGATCCCGCCTTAAGCAGAGATTCTGCCTGCTTGACCGGTAAGGTTATATTGGCTGTCTTCGTCCCATCTCTAGCAAATCTCATTGCTCTAATGGCAATGCTGCTGAGCTTGATTGCAGGAAATTGCCTGGTTATGGCTGCTCTCAGTTCTTCTGCCTCTGTTACTTCATCCAGATCACGGCATTCTATAACTTCTAGCTGGGACAGAGATTTCACCGTTGCACAGCTCTGCAAGGCTTCCTTAATCTCATCCTTTAGGGCTTCCGTCTGTGCACTACCTTTCTTAGACAGTTGGAGGAGAATTTCTCCCTTGGCCGTTCTGCGTATCCTGCTAACGTTGTCGCCAACTTTCTGGAGCTCAGGTTTCCCTTTTATCGTCCTTAGGATGTCTGCATAGGATAACTCCGACGCTTTAGTAATGACTAGAGCATCGGGGCGTGTTCGGCGAGACCTTACTTCAACTTTTTTAGGTGGTGGCTTGGAAGGTGCCCCACCCTTATTTTCAGTGGATGGTCGCTGCGTTTCCGTCTTCTTTTTCCGCTTCTTCCGATGCTCAGCTACTTGCCATTTATTCTCCTTTGGCTTAGGGTTTTCATCTGCAGCCCTCAATGTAGACGAGCCGCTATCAGGATTTTTATTTATGCCTGATGTCTTTGCAGAGGGTGGATCCTCCTTCGCTACAGTTACGCTAACCGCACGCTTCACCTGTGCTCTCCCATCTGTCTGTACACCGATCGTGGCGACGCTCACTGCTAGCCGGACAGGATGCAACTTTTTGTTAACCTCGTCTCTGTGAAGCCTTATTGCCGTAGCTAACAGCTCTCTCATCTCGTTGTTAACGTGCCGCTGCTTCTCCATCATCACGGCAAGCTGCTCCAATTTCATCATTGCGCTTGCTGTATGCGGCTCCTCCGGACAATCTACGTCCACTTGCCTACTGTTATCAGCCGTCGTCTTTCTTGGCTGAGGTGATTTCGACTTAGACGGCCTAGCAGAAACTGAAATAGGCTCACCTAATGCAACACCCACCTCTTTCTCCTTTACATCTGCATCCTCATTTGTTTGTGCCGACGTCGTTTTCTCCACTGTAGCGTTTGTTATTACCACCTCTGGCACAGTTTCTGATCCTACTTTGAAAGGAGAGGGCACTTCATTTGCGCAAGCTACCTCCCATGGGATCGGTTGTGGATCTTCGGCCTTTCTTGGAGGCGAGCGACACATCTTGCTGCTCCGCCTGAAGGCCAAATCTCCAGATGAACTTGTAGCTTTGTCCGCTACAGCAACCAAGTTGGCCATTGCCGTAGTAGTATTCTTCCCGGAAAAATTTGACATTCTTTGTTTTAGTTTGCCAGCGCATCGTGTGCAGGGGGGCGGGCCGTAATAGTCAGGAACGGGTATACCCTTGGGACACAGTCCCTACCCCAGTTCCCTGAGGCCTGACCTACGCTTTACCAGTCCCGGAATACGCGGACGGACTGGAGCTCGCCCGGAGCAACGCAGCTTACTGAACTGCGTCCAATGTACACTTCCTGACCAGGGTCCAAAGTGGCTGGTTTCTGACCCACGTCACGCCTGCCGCCTCGGCAGAGCAGGCTCACATCACCCCTTCACCATCATTAGCGGGTAAACTAACAACGATTTGGAGACTCCCAGCGCGACGTGACGAGGATCGGTCATCTCTGCGTTTTAGGCCTACCGCCAGGCTTATATTACTGCCGACCTATCAGGTTCAGACGCAGACCATGAAGCCGCCCAATATGGGAACAGACGCTCTTGGATTTGGGAAAGCTTATTTCGAAGGGCGGCTTCCACTCGCCCCGTCACGAGAAACTTCACAAGGGTGTGCAGACTTTTAAGCTACCCCTTCCATTCTCGCCGCTCATTGGTCGGGGACTGCTTATTCATTATTCGCAGCTAACCTACATATCTGCAGGCCGTCCACTATCCGCCACCTGTGACCCCCACTCTAGCTTGAGCAACGCCGAGTGAATATAATAATGAATATTGAAGGCAAGGATATGTAGAATGTATAAACGGAAACATTTTTTGATAATGTTTGATATATTTCATTTATGTGTGTTGTTTTGTTTCGTCCATGAACAGAGAAAACTTAACCAAAGTGCTCGTCTTCTATAGAGTAGAACTAACTTGAAACTCATTGGAATCAATAATAATGAATGTTAAAATAAATTTCAAAATGTAAATATATTAAATTATGTTAATAATGATTTTTGCGGCCATTAGCAGCCCTTGCGGCATTCTCAACTTGTAGGTAAAATTGAGTTCTCTCATGCAACGCTGCTCGACATATGGATTAATAACAATCGAGATGGTTCCGCTTTTAAAAGCTGGGTTTTCGAACAACTAAGTGCATACAAACTCAGCAATGAAAAAAAAGGATGAAATAAACTTAAAAATAAGTTGCATAGAAAAATATGTGAAGAAGTAGCCGTAATATCCGAACATTTAAGAATAGACATTATAATTGGGTATGACAATTATTTTGGAAAGCCAGGAGGAGACTTTAAAGAAATGAGTCGTCCTAAGCTAACATATAATAGCAGGACAACGTTTAACAATAAAGTTGGCTTCCGAGTTAGCAGACAATAAAGGAAATAGCACCTGCATGCAGCCAAAAAAAACAAATGAATATGATACAGCATATGTCCTAAAGAAAACAATGCTCAATAAATAAATCAACTACATGATTTTCATTCCATCCGTTCATTATTAACATTTGTTTCAGCAAGACAAAACCTCTTTAGTTTCATTCACAACATTACAAAAAATCACAATTCATGCACAATCTTAAGCTTGCTTGTGACAACTAAGTTTCAACTATCTACTTCCGTGCATCTTTGCTTGTTCCAACTCCAAAATATTGGAAGACAGACTCAGAGGCTTGGAAACAGGAACAGAATCTTCAAGGCTCAGAGGCATTTCTCCACTTTTTCAATGCATGAACAAGTATGCACTTGCCAATCTTCGAACAATTAAATTTTGAACACCATGACTCAGAGGCAATTTTAAGCTTGCTCATGAACTGTAACAGTTTTTTTAAAACAGTTCTTACCTTTTCTTTTTTTACTTGCAACTTCTTGAGACTCTTCTTCACATATTGGTCGAATGACCTCTCTTACAGCTACCACTATGGTATTGGAACCATCTCTCTTTAGCTTATACCGATCATTCGTCAAGACACCGACCACTTTATAAGTTCCACGATAGTAAGCTTGCAATTTTGATTTTCGGATATTATTCAAATCAAATGTCACTTTCATACGATTAGCATTTTCTTTTACTCATTCATTAACAAACTCTCGTATAGCTTCCAAGTCATCATACGGTTCGATTTCAAGTTCAAATAGAAGAGCTCCTATCTTTGGTGTACGCCCAGTGTTACTGATGAAATAAATACGCATGGTTAATTGCTTGGTTCTGAGTACATAACACGACAGCATTTCGTTGCAGTGTGGAATCACCAGCATTTACTACGATCGTCAAGGTAGGGTCTTTTAGAATATCTCTGTCTACAATAATTTCATATTGCAAATACTTTTCAACAATTACATGAAGGTTATCTTCCACGGTTATTTCTTCAAAAGCAATTGCCACTTCAATTATTTCCGTTAGTAATATTGACACTCGAACAATTTGAGCCGGTATCAACGATGCTTTTTGTTTTATAGTTCCGCCCAACAAGTAGCTTCATCATGACCCGATATGCCACAAAAAGTACAATTGGGAATACTGTTATTTCCATTTTTAACACTATCCATTGACGCCATTTGTTTTGTGCATTTAGCCCTAATATGACCATTTTTTCCACATCTGAAGCACCGTTTGTCACCATCTATCCGAATACCGAAAATGGGTGACTTATCAGATTTGCGCATCATAACTGATTTTGAAGATGAACCTTCGCTTCCATAAAACCCTTGTGAAGACGAACTTTGTTTTGGTTTCGGGCTCTCTCAAATTGCAGACATATGGTCGATTAATTCCTGCACATTGGACGGCGTAACAAATGTTAACGAATTTCTCAGAGCGCCCTTGGATATGCATCCAACGACAATCTTGACAATTTTGTCCTCCGAAATGGAAGGTAATATATTTATCTGGGACAACTTCTCAATTACATAATCAGTATAAGAGTTATACTCACTACTTTATAAATTTGCCACCTTGCCCAATTGTTCTACAATATCAGCGCCACTTGAAAATGGGTGTATCAATGATGCATGCAGATCCGCCCAAATATAATGTTGATACCCATATTTTGCATACCATTTTTTCGCTTTTCTTAGCAAAGAAGCTTGCACTCTAGGAATTATGTTAAAATTCTCTAGCTCAACACTCTGGCATCAAATCATCACTCTTCGTAACTTTCGTAATGTTTCTGCTAGCACCTCGTCCCCTACTGTTATTACTGGCGATTTTAATGGATGGCACCGTACTTGGGGCTCTCCTGTCAACAATCGTAGAGGCAACACAATTGCAAAATTCATCAATCAATCCCCTTTAATTCTACTAAACGATGGCCAACCCACACACTTTAGCACATATAACACTTTAACCCACATTGACTTAACCCTGGCTACTCCTTAATTAGCCACGATTGCATCTTGGCACATAGAGTCCGATCTACATGGCAGTGACCATTTTCCGATCATCATCTCCCTCTTCAGCACCTCTTAATCACAATTTAAATATACTCCAACTTTTATCACTAATCATGCCAACTGGGAAAAATTCACAGTTGCAACTTTCAGCCACGAAAAACCAGTTAGCTCTAACATAAACAAATAATCTGCCAACATCACTAAATTTATTCATCAAAGCACTAACATCTCCATTCCACAGTCCCACTTTAACCCATCCAAAAACAAATCTGTCACATGGTTGACTCGAAAACTTCAAGAACTCAAAGTCATCAAGAACCGTCTCTGGTCCATCTTACAAAGAAACATCTCCATAGCAATCATCATAGCATACAAAAGAGCTAACGCCCTTTTCAAAAAAGAACTCAAAATTTCCAAATATAATAATATAATTTCTCGTCTACTATTAATCCAAATACTCCGACCGCAAAAATCTGGGCAAACATTTGACACTTTTGTGGCACCAAACCACGAACTCTTATTTCTACCCTGGAATTTACTCTCGCTCTTTTAAGTCTTAAATGCAAAACGCCCGGAATAGACAGGATATCATACCCCATGCTCAAACATCTTCATTCATTCTTCCAGCGTCGTCTGTTCAATCTCTACAACAGCATTTACAATAATTTCATTCCCCAGAACTTCAAACTTAGCTAAACTATTCCAATTCACAAACCCAATACAGACAAAACCAGCCTCAAATCGCCCGACCTCTCTCAATCCATGTAGCGCCAAGTCATTAGCTAAGATCATAGCCAATCGATTCTGGTGGCTTGTTAATAAAGATAAACTCATTGATAGTCGTCAATCTGGTTTCAGAAAATGGAAATCCATATCAGACACCCTAGCACCCTAGGAACTCTTGACTTCCAAATTTCATCCTCCCTCTCCAACAAAAACCACATTTCCATCATATCATTAGACTTCATGAAAGCGTTCGACAAAATAGGTGTACACACCATTATTGACGAGCTTAAATTTTGGAAAGTTGGTCCCAAAATTATATCTTACGTGTTAAACTTTATGAAAAATCGTAAAATCACAGTCAACTTCGACTACCTTTACTCTGACATCTTACTTTTACATAACGGTATTCCTCAAGTATCCCCACTATCAGTAATACTATTCCTCATATCGTTCAATAAACTGAATAGAACCGTCAGCTCGACTTTTGTGCTTATGCAGATGATTACCACATCATTACAAAATTTAAAAAAACAGTCCCCCAGGTATAGATACTTTACTTAGGAATATTCTCCAGTGGTGTAACTATTCTGGCGCTTAGTGTCCAAATGCAAACACCTTCACTTTTGTAGAAAAAATCGTGCTATTTTGTCTTGATCTCTAAAATTTTTGGAATTATATTTAACAAAAGATACTCTTGGAATGATCATATAGTTAATCTACTTTCATCTCTTTCCAAAAAACTTAATGTAATCAAATGTCTATCCAGCGGTAAATACAACTGTAACCATCTCACTTTATTGTCCGTTGTCAATTCTATCATTATATCCAAAATTTACTTTGGTTTATACCTTTATGGTAATAGCCCTAGGTGCCTTTCGAACTACTCACATTAACAACTTATTATCCGAGACTAAAGCTTTGTCTCTAGAACTTAGATTTCACCTTAACTCTGCCAAACTGTATAAATCCATTCTTCATTTCCATGACTCCCCCCTCTCACCAGCTCTAAACAAAATTCTTAAATGCTCAAAATCGCCCAAGCTACCCTCTGCTCTTCAACGTTCAATTAACATACACAATGAAACCGTTTAAACATAGTAAAAATTTTCCTCCTCCATGGTCATTTAATTCGCAGTCGATTGCTACAAGCCTCCATTCCTACTGTAAATCTGAGACACCCCCTTAGTTTTCCAAAAAGAATTTTTAGCTCTAAAAAACTCTATTCCCAATTACTCGTTCCTTTATACCAATGGCTCCAAATCCGATTCTGCAACTTCTTTTAGTATATACTGATAAGTCTGTATTGAAACAAGCAATCCTTCCTCATTATAGTTCCGTTTTCTCTGCCGAAATTATTGCTATATACGAGGCCATAAACCTCATTATAAATTCATCTCATCCTTATGCAATATGCACCGACTCCTTAGCTGCTATTGAAGTAATTCGCAACATTTCTAACTATAGTTACTATCCTTTAAAAATAAGACAACTTCTAACTCTCTCCTTTCTCTTTGTCAAAATAGTTTGGGTACCCGGACATTGTGGTATTGCTGGTAACGAATTGTCTGCCAAATCCGCCCTAATTGTCCGCTGAACTTCAATTGCAACGACATAAACACATCAAACAAACTGTCCTGATAAATGGTATCACCTATTGGAACAATTCAAACCAACACTGCAGATCCATCAATCCCAACAAATGCAACATTTTCGACTATGTCATGACCACAAATAACTCTTCATTATCTCGCCGTGATGTATCCATATTGGTACTTCTGCGTCTGGGACACACTAACCTTTTCAACAGATCCCCACCTCCATCTTGTAATTTTTGCCTATCAAACTCTCCCCTTTCAATTCATCATATTCTCACAAATTGTACTCATTTCTCCGCACACATAAAGCATTATTTCCCCCACAACAAACCCCCTTTCTGCCTTGTCTTGCCCATCATTAAATGATAGCTTACGAATAATTAACTTCCTAAAACGCACTAACCTGTATAACCAACTTTAACATTCCACCCCAATTATCTCTTTATCTATTATTAAATAATAACTTTTAGTCATATGTATTACATTACCACCATTCTTCTTTAAGTAAGTAATTAAATTACTATGTATATTATATTGTACTTACATATTCCTAGTCCCTTACAGTATAAAAGCATATGTATAGTAGGAATTCAATACCAATGAGCTGAAGGCCTATGATGCTATTGCTCTTCTAAAATTTTAAGCTAGCTCATAATTTTATATTATAAGTTAGTCAATAAATAAATAAATAAATAATAAGTACAAATGAAATGATTAAGTTTTGTAATCATGATGATGATAATGATCAACAAACAATTATGATGATGATAATGATCAACAAACAATTATGATGATGATAATGATCAACAAAAAGTAAAGCAACAAGAAAAAACATAAAGCAAACAGCAATAACAAAAAAGAATGTGCGTAAAGCGATAGCAAAAAAAAATATACATAGAACAAAAATAAAATACACACAAAACAACAACGAAAGCAAAAACAACAAATTGGACGAAAACTTTTACAACCAAGAAAAGGAAAACTTTCGACGCTTCCCACACCGCCCACCGCAATGTTAAACAGCCCTAACCAATTCTTTGATCCTTTAGCTACCGAGTGGTGTAATTAGATTTTGGATACCCATTTTTCCTATCATCAAATATTTTAGGTTACCAAGTTTAACAATAAATCTAACACAGTCATTTTCATAGTCAGTTTTAAAAAGTTTGTAACGTTTGCAATGCTTCTAAAATTGTACCATTGTGCGGGAGCCAATTTTAAAATTTTGTTTTGTCATCTGAAGTAACATGACCACACAATAAAATTGAATATCAACAGCATGTAAAAGTTGCAGCCAAGGTATAATGAACATTTGTTTTTGTTTTGTGTTTACTTAACATGAGACGTTCGAGTGGAACCTTAACTTCGATTATTTTTTTGAGCGGAATCTTAACTTCGATAACTTTTTGAGTGGAACGTTAACTTTTTGAGCATGAATTCACTTGCTCTCTGCACATTATGGAGAAGAAGATAACTTCGAAACGCGCGCCTTCCAAATATTTGAATATTAACTCAAAATGCATGAAAGTACAAATTCGTTGAAATTGCTTTTATTTGAAATAATTTTCATTACATTACTTTATAAATTGTAAATATATCATGTGCAATGAAATACAATTCTAATAATATTTATTGAATGAAATCAGTAAATTTAAATATTACAAGGTATGTTGGCAAGTAATGCATCAATTATAATTTTATGTACAATATTTTTCAACTTGCCGTAAAACTGTCAAACAATGAAGGCCTATGATGATGTATTTTAATTTTAAAAAATTAATTTTATTAAAATGGAAACATTCTTTATATATTAAATAGTACATGCAAATGATTTTTTTTTTATTAAACATATTTCATTTGATGTTCCATATCTTATTTTTATTCTCTAAAAAATGTTTGTTAATGTTTTCCATTAATATGCCGCTATTGCCTTTACTTCTTTTATCTCGACTCACGCTACAATGATCTCCACTCACGCTACATTTTCTTATGAAAAGTTCATCTCCATCAAAAATGGTCATGTTTTTTTGAGTTTTTCTGCAGGTTCGATCAGGTTCGAGAGCGGAATTTTTCTCGTCGCATCGAACCCGCATTTTTTCGATCTCGAATTGTCCAGTCTATTTAATTTCATAGAAATGATTTAAATGAATTTATTGTTAAACTTGGTAACCTAAAATTTTTGATGATATGAAAAATGGTTATACAGTTTGGTGTTGTAGTTGCAACTATGTTGTCCACATCCAAAATCTAATTACACCACTCGGTAGCTACAGGATCAAAGAATTGGTTAGGGCTGTTTAACATTGCGGTGGCCGGTAAAAGTTTTCGTCCAATTTGTTGTATTTGCTTTTGTTGTTGTTTTGTGTGTATTTTATTTTTGTTCTATGTATATTTTTTTTTGCTATCGCTTTACGCACATTCTCTTCTGTTATTGCTGTTTGCTTATTGTTTTTGAAGAAACTACTTTAGCGAGGTGTAAGTCCAAAAAAAAAAAACGTTATGGTAATCAAATGTGTTGATGTGGTGGAGAGACGTTGATGGAGGATACACCTTGCACATTGGCTTGTTCGTCTGCAGCGTAGAGAATGTATGTTTATACATGAGTAAGAGAGAGATAAAAAATACTTTACTGATGTGTGTTTAACGAAGAGCGTACGAACAAGTGACCGAATAACCGACCACCAGCCGAAGATGCTTTTCACTCTCTCTCTCTCTCTCTTCGCGTGTGTCGTCGTTGTTGTTGTTGCAAATGAACATACAACACAGGTATCTGTCTCAATTTGCGTTTGTTGTTTGAATTTGTGCACAACAACATCAACAACAACACACCCGCAATTACTATAGTTGCATTTTCGCTATTCTGTTCAATCATATGTGCTGATTGAGTTGTGTGGCCTACATGATGCCGATCTCGCATATTAATTTGTGTGCATGTCGCTGAGACTTTGCTGTTATATGTCATATACATAAATCAATACGTTATTTGACCCAATTATTTAAATTAGTAATTATAATATGCTATAATGAAGTAAATGAATAATATTATAGAACACAACTCTAGTAATTTTTTTAAAATTAAAAACTAAAACTTGAGTCCTAACATTTACATTTTGTGCAGCAGTTTCACTTCAATTGTGTGCTTATAAAGGTGAGGCACATTACTTTTTTTTCTTGTTGATTTACTTTTTGTTGATCATTATCATCATCATAATTGTTTGTTGATCATTATAATCATCTTGTTTACCAAACTTAATCATTTCATTTTTACTTATTTATATTTGTTGTTTGAAATTAAGTGAGTAGATAATTGAGATCTATTGTGTATGAATGCAGTAACAACGTGCTCATTATTTAACTCTTTTTCTTTGGTTAAGCGTGCTCAACTCTCATTTACACAAAAGGATACATCGGAGACCCTATAAAGTAAATAAATTATTTTTATTATCAATAATTATTACTGGTGGCACTCGTGCGCACCGATAATATTATTGTCTGGATTTATTAAATGGTGGCCCCTGCCGCACCAAGGAAAGTCTTTTAATTAGTTTAGGTTTTTTATTTATTATAAAATAACTGGAGTAGCTCTTGTGCTAACTCCACCGATCTCAAAACGAAGACTGACCAAAAAATGAACAAACAAGACTAATAAGTAATTCTAAAGCACATGCAAGTGCCGTTGCAAAGCTTAGATAATAGCTTTTACAGTATTACTCTCATCTGTAAAAGTTTTTATCTAGCTATGTATCAAAGGGCAAGGAAGCTGCACCATATATTTGTATGTGTTACCATAACTCCTCCCCCTCTTAAAGAGGGACGTCCACGGACCTCACACACCTTCCTTTCCCTTTTTTACATATGAACACTAACATAATTAAATATATTAATTTCATGAAAAAAAAAACAAAAAAATACAATAATAATGAATTGAGTTAGCTACATAATACGTAAAAAAAAAAAATCATCGCCAAAAATTGTATCTTTGTGACAGTTGAAATAACACCAACCTGTGCCAAAATAAGCGAATCCGAAAAGAAATTATTCCCTCAACAAAATTAAAACTACCTCAGATTATCTTTATGTATCACCCTGCCATTAACTTTAACGGTGAAACCCAAATCCTCCTCTACTATACCCTCCACGCATAATGGAGTTATCTTGTTCCCCAGGCGACGGTTTGATTTAATCAACACCCTATCTCCTACATTGAAGACTCGGGCAACACGATTATGCTTATGCGTTACAAGTTCATTCTTCTGAGCTCTTTCCACATTAGCAGATACCTCCTCACTACACTGCTGTGACGCACCCGAATGAAGGTTTTCTGCGCGTTAACGAATGTATAGTTCTATTGTATTTCAAAGTGGCCAAAAGAGTTAGGTCGGCGGTATCCTCAATACCCCTCTCAAGCTTTAAACACCTAGCAATCTCTGCCAAAGTACTATGGAGTCTTTCCACTTGCCCATTTGAAGTACTGTGGAGAGGAGGCGAATTCACAATCTCAATATTGAAATTATTTAAGAGAATAGCTTTAATGGTGTTTGAATTTAAAGATTTCTCATTATCACAGAAGACAATTCTAGTACCAAAGAACTAGTTTATTAAAGACAAAATTTTTGGTTTCACATCAACAAGGGTTCTAGACTCTATAACTTGAACGACCGCAAACTTCGAAAATTTGTCGACACAAGTAAGGAAGTGAATTGAGTTTGTTGATTAAATATCAATATGCAATATCTCTCCTACACATGTGGGGACAGGAGTTCTCCCAATCGGGTTTTTCTTTGGGTGCCTATCATACTTTGACCTGGAGCATATCCTACAATTCAATGTGACCTCTCTTGCGTTTTTCTCCATCCTAGGGAAAAAATAATCTTTCAAGATTTGTTTTACATTCTCTTGCGCCGCTCGGTGAGCCCTGTAATGTTCTTGATTTATTATTTCTAGCTGATCACTAGCATCAAATATATCCGTTACGAAAGTTTTCGAATACCTGAATCTTGTCGCAGGAAACATTTCCACCAATCTATGCTGAATTTGAGCTAGAACTGACAAATCGCAATGTAAAGCATTAACCACCCCTGGTTTGATTGCCTCCTGGTGCGTTCCCATCAAATCGTCAAATGTTGAAAAAGTAATAAAATGCCTCAACTTATTTCCAAAAAGAATATTGGTTTTTTTTAATGGAGATTGCCCCTGTTCCAGTATCAACTGATTTGCATAACAGTTTACTGGTTTGTCCACTGAATCAATCGTGTAAGTGAGGGATTCCTTACTATGTATAGTAGGCACTTCTGAGTTTGATATCTGTTCTACAGCATTGATACATTGTCGGGATAGAACATCAGCAACGAAATTTTCTTTTCCTGGCTTGTAATGAAGTTTAGCGTTTTACTCCTCAATAAAAGCCTTCCACCTTTTTATTTTTGCATTGGGATTTCGATCAGAAACCGCGAACGTAAGTGATCGGTAAAAATATTTATAGATTTTGCCCCATACAAATATTGCCTTAATTTTTTCAGGGCCCAGACTATGGCCAATAATTCCCGTTCGTTGGTAGCGAAATTTTCTTCCCCCTTTTCTAGTGTCCTTGATATCATGGTAATAGGCCTACCCTCCTGGGACAACACTGCACCTAGGGCATAAGACGATGCATCTGTCGTGAGATCAAACTGTTTACGAAAATCCGGATAAGCTAACATAACATCATCTGAGACTAGTATTCGCTTCAATTTTTCAAACGCCTCACTCTGGAAGGACCGCAGACATGTTGTTGACCGTTTTTAACTGTTGTCGGCCGCTGTTGACTGTGGTTAATTGTTGTTGACTGTGTAAACTGTTGTTAATTGTTGATATATGTTGTTGACTGTTGTAGACTGTTGTTTAACTGTTGTTTAACTGTTGTTTATTGCAGTTAAATACTGTTGACCGTTAGTTAACTGTTGTTGGCCGTTGTTGATTGTTGTTGATTGTGTTAACTGTTGTTGTATGTTGTTGACCGTTGTTAACTGTTGTTGGCCGTTGTTGATTATTGTTGACCGTTGTTAACTGTTGTTGGCCGCTGTTGACTGTGTAAACTGTTGTTGGCCGCTGTTGACTGTGTAAACTGTTGTTAATTGTTGATATATGTTGTTGACTGTTGTTTATTGCAGTTAAATGTTGTTGTATGTTGTTGACCGTTGTTAACTGTTATTCACTATTTTCGACTGTTGTTTAACTGTTGTTTATTGCAGTTAAATGTTGTTGGCCGTTGTTGATTGTTTTCTTATGTGCACTGTATCTTGTAAATTTTGATTTATTTTATTAATTCACCGCACGCACCTTTTCCGCGTGCCCCACGTTGGGCGCCAATTATTTTTATTATCAATAAATATTACTGGTGGCACTCATGCGCACCGATAATATTATTGTCTGGATTTATTAAATGGTGGCACCTGGCGCACCAAGGAAAGTCTTTTAATTAGTTTAGGTTTTTTATGTATTATAAACTAACTGGAGTAGCACTTGTTCTAACTCCACCGATCTCAAAACGAAGACTGATCAAAAAATGAACAAACAAGACTAATAAGTAATTCTAAAGCACATGCAAGTGCCGTTGCAAAGCTTAGATAATAGCTTTTGCAGTATTACTCTCATCTGTAAAAGTTTTTATCTAGCTATGTATCAAAGGGCAAGGAAGCTGCACCATACATTTGTATGTGTAACCATAACTTATACATATATTCTTGGTCAGCTCGAAAATACGAGATTATTTAGGCATATATTGCAATATGAATAGCTTCACAGATTGCAACAAGATTAACATTAACATATTCGAGATGAATTTACAGATCAAAAACTCAAAGGTGGGTGGTGTCTGTCTTGTAAAAGTCAAAGTAATAGTATCTTCAAATTAATGCTCGGGTTTGTATACATCATTTGTATTTTTCTTATCACAGACTAATTATTAAAAAAATTATAGTACAATAATGATTTGTTTAATTAATCCTGATCCTGACGAAAAAAAATTTATCCATTACGAATAACACCTAAAAATCCGAAGGACTTTTTAGTTAAAAATGATTATGACACACATAGACGTATCTACACAAAACAGACGGCCGTGTCCACGACACAGCAACATCCATTTTTTTCTTTCGTTTGAGTTACGAATTTGTTATTTTAAAAAAAATATTTTATTATTATTATTATTTATTGTTCAATAATTTAGAACAGAGGTGCTCAAACATTGCTTATGGAAGAGCAAATACTAATACATATACAAGAAAACTACAATACATAGAAACCAAAAATTCTGTATGTACACCGAAAAAAAAAAAAAATTAAATATACAAATTTCCTTTAATTCTTCCTCGAGCCTGTCAAAAAATTGTCCAAAATTATGTGAATGTTAGTTGTAGACAATTTTAATAACGCTTTCAAATGTTCGTGGCTTATTCTAGATCTGTGTTTACATATATGTACTTATATGTGCTATCATTTAATTATAATTAGATTTACAACTTAAAACGAACCATGATTTCTCTAAGTGCTTTTCATTGACTAATTGCAAATTTGTTTTCCTATTACATCGTACGGTAAACAACAACAAAATCTACGTTATCGCAAATGTAAATGAAATGGAATGCAGAGAAGAAGCGAAACAGGAAAAAAGTTTACTTGTGTGAGTGTATTTTGAATGCGTGTGGGCAGACTATAGCTATGTGCAATGTACGTACACAGAATGCTCATGCTATACCTATGAGCATGATGAGTATAGGGCTTGAGCACCTCTGATTTAGAACATACAAAAATGACTATGAGCACGATTGAATAGTCAATGAATGATTGAACAGTGCATAATAAATTTAATTGAACGTTACTGCATTCTATAATAAATTGTCAAACTATACATTCATTTTAAATCACATTATACGGTACATAAGGGCAATAGTAAAAAAGTGCTTGTTGGCAACCTACCTTCATTGAGTACATTTTAACATAACACACAATTTTCAACAAAATGTTAACATTTTTTAAAGTTCGGTTTGAATAAAACACCTTCAAACACCATCGAGCATCGATAATTGCGAAAATTGAGAACCGCATGATTTTCGTTCGAATTGTCCAGTCTATTTATAGCCGTTTTAGACAGGGCGATGATGCAAGTCTCTCATGATGCGACCAATGACTCGCATCACAATTGACAACAACCACAAGGAAAATGACGTCATTCAGAGGTTGTTGTTGTAGAATGAGATGCGAGTCTTTGTCGCATCACGCATTGATACGCCTTTGATGTAGACCAGGGCTGGCAAATGTGTAATAGTGTGGCCAAGTTTTTTGCCATTTCCGCTTAGATATTGTCAGTCTTCTTCTCTTTTTGTGTTTTAAATTTTTATTTAAACGTACCAGCGTGCTTGCAATTATTAAGAATTCTTTTAAATAATATATTTTCCATTTATATAATTATTTTTTGTTAATTTTCTTGTTTACTGTCTCTCAATTCAACAAACGTTTCCTTCTTCTTATGCACATTCAAAACAAAAAACAGTTGTTAATGATACGAAATGGCTTGTCTAAACACCAAAGCTTATCATCGTGATGCAGGGCCTGTCTAATAGCCGTTTTAGACAGGGCGATGATGCGAGTCTCTCATGATGCGACCAATGACTCGCATCACAATCGACAACAACCACAAGGAAAATGACGTCATTCAGAGGTTGTTGTTGTAGAATGTGATGCGAGTCTGTGTCGCATCATGCATTGATGCGTCTTTGATGCAGACCAGGGCTGGGAAATGTCTGATAGTTTGGCCAAGTTTGTTGCCATTTCCGGTTAGATATTTTCAGTCTTCTTCTCTTTTTGTGTTTTAAATTTGTATTTAAACGTACCAGCGTGCTTGCAATTATTAAGAATTCTTTTAAATAATATATTTTCCATTTATATAATGATTTTTTATTAATTTTCTTGTTTACTGTCTCTCAATTCAACAATCGTTTCCTTCTTCTTATGCACATTCAAAACAAAAAACAGTTGTTAATGATACGAAATGGCTTGTCTAAACACCAAAGCTTATCATCGTGATGCAGGGCCTGTCTAATAGCCGTTTTAGACTCGCATCACAATCGAAAACAACCACAAGGAAAATGACGTCATTCAGGGGTTCTTGTTGTAGAATGTGATGCGGTTCTGTGTCGCATCATGCATTGATGCGTCTTTGATGCAGACCAGGGCTGGGAAAAGTCTGATTGTGTGGCCAAGTTTGTTGCCATTTCCGGTTAGATATTGTCAGTCTTCTTCTCTTTTTGTGTTTTAAATTTGTATTTAAACGTACCAGCGTGCTTGCAATTATTAAGAATTCTTTCAAATAATATATTTTCCATTTTAAAAATGTTTTTTTATTATTTTTCTTATTTACTGTCTCTCAATTCAACAAACGTTCTCTTCTTCTTATGCACATTCAAAACAAAAAACAGTTGTTAATGATACGAAATGGCTTGTCTAAACACCAAAGCGTATCATCGTGATGCAGGGCCTGTCTAAATCGACTATGAGTCGACTATTAATTTCATAGTCTCTGTTTTTTGATATTCCGATAAGTGGTCAATATCGATGTTTCTATTCAATTTTACATCCCTAATATGAACACCTAAAAAATGTAGGGTAAGATTTTGTAATAATTTTTGTGTTAATGATCATTAAAATACATTTTTTTTAATATATTTATAAAATTATATATCTAATTTTCGGTTGGTGGACTGTTTCTGGGACTACCCATATGATGGTGTTGTGCTGCGTAAAAATTTAGAAGAAGAGAGTAAAGGTAGGCATTTACCATACAAATATTTGCGCAAATAGTTGTTGTTGTAATTTGTATCGTTGCACACCAACAATACAAACATTTGCACAAATAATTTTTGTAATCGTCAGTTTTTCCACACGCGTCTATTCACAACAAAAATTTCACAAGTATGAGAGAATTTCATCATCCACACATAAATACACATACAAATGCAAAAATGAGAGTAAAGATTTGAAGAAAAATAAAACGTTTTAATTTTCGTCAAACATTTGCACAAGCTCACATACAATGCCATCGACGACACAAATGGCTTGCGTTTTCTCTCTTTTCGTAACATTTGCGCAAATATTTGTATGAACAATGCCTACCGTAAGTATATTCTTGAGAGAGAACCACATAACTGTAAACTACTGTAGCTACCTTCTTTTATGGTATCATGCAAAGCAACTGTGCTTTTTTTTTCTCAACTCTCTCCCTCTCTTTGTGAATGAGTAGAATTTTTTTTTTAGCCAACGTGCTCGAAAAGTTCCACGTGTGTGTATAACCAAAACAAAAAAACAGCTGTTCAAGATGCAAGATATCCAGCATGAACGAAAAAGTACATCATCATGATTTAGTTCGGTGTGAATTCGGTTTAAGTCGCGTTGCCACTTGAACCTGAAGACGGAACTGAAACGTGTTTCCCGTTTCTGACGCCTTGTTAAAAATGTGTTTGGAGTAATACGCCAAACGAGAATCGATTCTATGTTGAGTCGACCATTGAATCGGACAACAACCACAAGGAAAAATGACAGATTATGTTTTAAAATGTGAATTGATTCTGGTAGATTTAACAATGGAATCGGTTCTGAATCGAAACAAGGCTGGCAAATTTCTGCTAGTATTGGAAAATTTTCGGTCATTTCCGGTTAGAAACCAAAACAAAAACAACTGATCAAGGCACAACTTTTTTAAGTAAAATTTAAATTGTTAATTTTTTTTAAAGATTTTAATAAAATATGTCTAAAAATTTACTTATAAAATCAATTGGATTTTAGACTCCTACTACATTTAAGGAAAACCAATTCAGCATTTAAGAGTTTCTAAAAGGAAATATTGTGTGTGTTATATTTGTTGGGCTTCTTTAAGTTTTTTACCACGCCTCTATTCATGCCATATCTAAAGATTCACATTGTACGCAAGTATAAAACCTTAGAAACTTAAGAATCAGCATTTTTTTTTTTTGTATTATCATTTTCCATCATTTCATTACTTTATTGCATATTATAATATTGTATATAATTGATTTATATTTGCCAATATTTTTAAATTATTTCAAACGCAAACCATTAAATATCTCGAAACATGAAAAAGTGGACTTATACCACTTTCAAAAATAACAGCTAATAGCACACGAAAGAGGTGAAAGAAGACAACGAAATAAAAGGCAGCGAAATTTTTGTCTGTGGTACATCGAACACGGCTGCCGACAGCTACATAGCCAACTCGCGCGCGCGCGCTTGCCAACAAGCAAAAGTCGGATGAGAGAATTCTGCCGAAAAGTTCGATAATGTAAAAGCGGTCTAAGCCGATTCCTTTGTTGAATCTACCAGAACCAATTCACATTCTACAACAACAACTGTCATTATACTCTTCACGGGACTGAAAGTACTATAAGATTGTCATGGAGTTTTTAACACACAAAAGGAGACATCGCAGACCACATGAAGTATATATATTTATGATCAGCTCGATGAGACGAGTTGATTTAGCCATGGCCGTTTGTCCGTCGGTCCGCCTGTTCACAAACTAGTCCCTCAGTTTTTGAGCTAGAGAGCTGAAATTTTGAACATAGGTTTCCGTTTACAAACCCACTTTTAAATTGATCTTCTTATTAGAAAAAGTTTTTTGTTTTTTGACGTATCGAACTGAAATTTGGACATAATAAGTTTCTGATCCATATTCATCAACCATGTAAATTTCAAGATCCTAGGATTACCAGGTGTGGTACCTCCCATACAAACCCCCTTTTAAAATATTGTTCTTATTAGAAAAAATTTTTTGTTTTCTGACTTATTGAACTGAAATTTGGACACTATAAGTTTCTGTTTCATATCCATCAACCATGTAAATTACATGGGGTTAAACGGAGGGGGACGTCCCATACAAGCTCACATTAAATGACTTACTTATCAAGAGTATAAGTACAATAAGAATATAATGCAACTCAAACTGTGTTCCTTGTTGATATTCAAACTTTAACAGAGAGTAAATAGTGATGCTACGAAAGGAGGGTTGGAGTTTAACCGGAGGAGCATGAAGAGTATTAAATCTTTGGCATAGCCAATGATAGCTTTCTTTCTGGTTTTTCCTTGTGGTTGTTGTCCGATTTAATGGTCGAGTCAACAGAGAATCGATGCTTGTTTGGTTTAAAAGCCCTATTATTTTCACCAACAATTAAACGATTTCATGAATCACTTTCCCGTGTATGGCCCTTCAAATCGGAACATATGCTTGTTTGACTTCCGTTTTGCGAATCGTTGTCATATATTTGGAGTCGTTCAAAAACTACTTATAAATTTATTATTGGTAATTTCTTATTTGAAGGGAACAGTGAAAAAAATAAAAGAAAGAAGTAGTATTTAGATGCAAATTTTAGTATTTTGCAAGTATACTTCAATAAAATTTTGTAAATTATACAGTATATATTAATGAATGCTTGATGATATTGGCGTAAAGAAAATTTTAACATTATAAAAATGGGAATTTTTGGACAATCATCTATTGATGTGGACGTAGGTGAGTTGTCATTTGTAGTATGTATTTCATTTCTTGGTACAGTTTATAGAGTGTATGTTTCCTTTTATATTTTTCACGGGAGTGAATAGCAGTTTTAGTTTGCCGTGAAGGAGACATCACAGACTACATGAAGTATATATATTTGTGATCAGCTCGATGTTGATTTACCATGTCCGTCTGGCCGTCTGTATGTATGCAAACTAGTCTCAGTTTTTGAGCTAGAGTGCTGAAATTTTGCACATATTCTTTTTACAATACGCTGCACATTTTTCAGCCAAATCGGACCACAGGGGGGTCAAACCCATTTAAATTAATATTCTTATTAGAAAGAGTTGTTTTTTGACGTATCAAACTGAAATTGGGACACTAAGTTTCTGATCCATATTCATCAACTATGTAAATTTCAAGATCCTAGGGCTATCAGGAGGGGTACCTCCCATACAAACCCAAATTAAATGACAAACTTACAAAGAATAAAAGTGCCACTCAAACTGTGTTATTTATTGATAATCAAACTGTAACAGTTTTTTTTTTTTTAAACTTCATTTGTTGAATTTTTGTCTCTATATTATAATTTAGGACTAACAAAAAGGTTTAGACTCTTGCATACTATATAATTGTATACCCTTCCCACAAGTGAAAGAAGGGGTTAACATTAGAGCTGGAGAAACATCGATGTTGGCGACCATCAATGTTTTCGATTGTTTTTTAAGAAAACATCGATTGTTTCATAGAAAATTTCCATTTGATAAAAAAACGCAATTAAGCGGAAAAATATGTTCACAAATAAAAAATTCATTGTTAATAAAAAAAAACAATAAATTAAACAATATTGTCTCCTTCATGGGATTGTTAAAAATATATAAAAACTTATTTTTAATAAAATTATCAATTAATACTTCATTGATATTAGGAACATTGTAATTATAAATACACATGGAGATCAGTTAAAGCTTTGATTTTTATTTAAAAATAGCAACATGTCTACAACCTCTGGTTTCAAGGCACATCGACGGTTGGAAACTATTTGACCAGCCTTGCTAAATGTCCTTTCGGACTCCGTCGATGGGCTGAAATGCATAAGTATTTTTGACAAATGTTTTTCATTGGATGCATACTTGGGCTATTTATCTGAAAAATAAAGAAGAAATTGAATATGTATTTATATAAAAATATTGTAAATCATGAATAATAGTTACCATCCAATATACTAGTGAATCCCTATCCTCCGGCTCATTGGGCTTATCGAAATATTGCCGCAACAGTATAATGGCATCTGATCGGCTTGTGTACACCTTTGAAATTTTGTTTTTCAAAAATGTAAATGTTTTCATTGTAGATGGGGTTGGAGTTGTTGGTGGTGTTGGCTGGAGAGGTGGTTTGGACAACATACTAAAAATTTCGTGCTCCATAGCTTTAGCAGCTTGTTCAGAATTAGAACTCAATAAAAATCTATATTTTTTAAATCGCGGATCTAGAAGTGTAGCTATTCTGGTGACGGTTCTCGTTTCATAACGCGCAAATCTTTAGGGCAAGCGTTTTTTTTTTTTAGAAGTTTGCAAATGTCAATCGCTGGCTGAGACGTTATTTCTATAGCATTAATTTTTTGGTGCAGCTCACAAATAAAAGGCACTAGCAAAGAAATTGTGATCGATTTGTTTGCTGATATTTGTAACGTGGCACCATAAAACATGGCTAATATTTTGGAAATTTCTTCCAAAATTTCCATTTCATCCGCAGAGAAGGGGTTAGGAGCTTTTACCGAGTTTAAAAGAACAGAGGATATTGACTCATTAATGAGAATAATGCGTTGAATCATGAAGTAGGAACTGTTCCAACGGGTTGGTACTTCCTTGATTAAGCTGTATGGTTCCTCAACAGTTTGTGCTCTTTTAAGCTTTTCATTTGCTATTGTGCTGTTTTTGAAATAAGACACAACCCGCATACACTTTGTAAGTAACGGTGATACGCTGCCTATTTTCAATACTTATTGTACTAGCAAATTGATTGTGTGTGATAGGCACGGTAAGTTTTTTATTTCCAGTAACTCACACGCTCTTATTATTGTAGAATCATTGTCGGTTACAATGGTTACTACTTTTGCGAAGACGTCCCAATCTGTTAAGACGCTTCGCAAAGTCTGAGAAATGTTATAAGCCGTGTGATTTGTTGGAGTGTTTTAAGTTTTTGAGTCGACAAAGCTGCCGATTTCAACTCAAATTTCGTATCAATGAAGTGACACGTCACCGTAAGGTATCCCTCATTTGCCTGTGATGTCCAGCAATCGGCTGTAATTGCGACGTTTTCGACACTATTTAAAGCAAGCATTAACTTTGACTTTAAATCAGAGTAATCTTTTGGAAGAACGACATTTCGTAAAAAATATTTGCTTGGTAACTTGTACCGTGGGTCTAGTTTTCTTATTAACTCGCGAAAGCCTTGGTCATTAACAATGCTAAACGGTTGAATGTCCAATGGGTTGGGGTTGTACTTCCTGTTACAGCCACGATTGTTGATGTTTCTAAAATTATAATAAACAAGTTATAAATATAGAAAATAGCAAAGAAACGTGCCAGTGCAGGCCTAAAACTTAAGAGTGAATGCATACATATGTATGTATATATGCAGGCGAGCCAACACAAAACTTAGTCAAAACCAGAAACAAGGCTTTCATTGGCTATGCCAAAGATGTAATACTCTTCTTCACGCTCCTCCGGGTTACATCCAACCTTCCTTTCTTAGCATCACATCAGTTTGGGTGGCAATTTTATTGTACATTTATTCTTTACAAGTTTTTCATTCAATTTGGGTTTGTATGGGAGGTACGCCTCCTGGTAATCCTAGGAATCCTATCATCATGATCATGTAATTTACATGGTTGATAAATATGGATTAATTTATAATGTCCAAATTTCAGTTCGATACGTTAAAAAACTGAGGGACTAGTTTGCATACATACAGACAGACATACGGACATGGCTAAATCAACTCGTCTCATCGAGATGATCACAATTATATATACTTTATGTAGTCTACGATGTCTCCTTCTGTGTGTTACAAACTTCATGACAAACTTATAATATTATTCACGCCCGTGAAGAGTATAAAAAAAGGCTCCAATGCAAGCTTACACATATTTTTGTATATATGCATGTATACTTTCTTTCCAAGTATTTGTCCATTTTTCCTAGTCAACTCCACACTACTATCACTGCCAATACCACCGCAATCAATAATTAATCTTTTATAAATGAAACACTAATTAAAACACATCTTATTCTCCACTTATTTTTACTTACTTGTTGTCACGCGGCGCTTCATCCATTAAAAAGTATCAGAGCTAGAGATGGAAAAACATCGAAGTTTTCACAAAAACCACAAATGTTAAAACATCGATACTATCGATTGTACCATCGATGTTTCTCCAGCTCTAGTTAACATAACATTACGGTCCTCTAACTTAACGGATAGGCTGGACGATCATTGCGACGGAGACGTAATGAGATACTTGTGTTAACAAGAGCTCTGGCTAGTGGATTAATATGCTGCACAAGTTTTTATCATAGTTATGTTTTCGCTTCAAACATTCGCCATTTACCAGCGGTACATTAAGTTCTTGGTGGATGTCTACATTTCTGATGAACCAAGGAGCGCCTGTTATTGTCCTAAGGATTTTGGATTGAATTCTCTGTATAACGTCAACATTACTCGCGCTTGCAGTACCCCATAATTGTGAACCGTATGTCCAAATTGGTTTAATGATGGATTTATACAGAAGAACCTTGTATTCAAGTCGCAGACCAGATCTTGCGTTCATTAGCCAGTGCAGACTTAGTACTCTAAGTTTCATCTGCATTGTTTTTGATTCAATGTGCTTCATAGGTGAACACCAAGATAGATTACCACTTGTGTTTGAGGAATTGTAGCTCCATTTAATGATACAGGAACGCAAGTCTTACGGTTAATTGTAAATATGACATGCTTACATTTTTGCTCATTAACTTTTATCCTCCAGTTAGATAGCTAATCTTGAATTATTTTAAGATGAATATCCAGATCTGATGCAGCTTTAACTTGGCAGCGATTTCGACTGATTATAGCTGTGTCATCAGCGAACGTTGAAGTGACAATTCGAGGATTTGCTGGTATATCTTCAGTATATAGTATGTATAAAATAGGCCCCAGAACACTTCCTTGTAGGTTGTGTGAAGTATGCCTTCATGCCATACTCGATCGAAAGCTTGAGCTATATCAAGAAATACTGCTGTACAATATTCTCGTAACTCAAATGTAGTTCTTATTTCGGTAGGAATTCTGTTGACTTGTTCTATTGTTCCGTGCTTTGACCGAAACCCGAACTGATGATTTGGGATTATGTACTTGTTAGAAACGCTATCGTTTTTGGCACAATAAGATCATGACCTGCAGATTTTTTCGGATTTAGGTGCGTTTGAATAATTTTTTTAATTTCACATGTGCTGGTTTTTAGTGGATTCATACAAGGATAAGGTACATTTGTCTGATTCGGAAGCACAAAATTGTTTGCAGATGGATTAGGTTGGAACACACTATCTAAAAGTTCAGCAAATACTTTGGCTTTATCTTTATCTAAGCATACCCAACTACCGGATTGGTCTCTAATAGGTGAGTCCACTTCGACGTGATTTTTCAGAGCATTGTGAGCTTTCCAGAGTGACAATCTATTACATGTAGGCGATAGATTTTCAATATATGCCTTTGTGCATTAACTTTTTCACTTTTGAGTACTTTCTTTAAGTTTTTTGTTGCAATTGTCAGTCTTCCTTTAGCAGCGGGAGATCTGTGCTGCTGTCAGTCTCGTCTTAAACGTCTTTTGATGGCAACTAATTAAATTTTCCTATTTGAGATAGAGTTTCTGCTGTAGTGAGTTGCAATATTTTTGGGCTTTGATAATTTAGCTGCAGCTACTAGTACTGAGATTAGATCACATACCGATTTGTCAATTACCTAGTTTATGCCACGCTTATATCGATTCTGCGAGTTTCGATGTAACGAACAAACACATTTTCACATCGGATGTCATAAATGAATCGATTTGACGAAACCAGCATATGAGAATCGATTTCGGTTTTGTAAATCGATTCCCGATGTCGCATACACACTTAGCGCTGTTATTTCGATTTGTATTTCAGAATGTTGTTTCATAAGAGTTGCCATGTGGTAGAACTTTTTATAATAATTTGTGATTTATATACTGTTAAATCTTTGTAGAACGTTATTAAAAATCAAGATAAGTATTTTACATTTATATATTACTTTATTCAACGTGATTTAAAAAAAAAACTAATTCTGTTGAGAAAATCACATTATTTTTATGCAAATGGCAACTCTGACATAATGTAAACAAACAAAAATTCAATTTCATCAAACCGATGTCGACTGCCTCTTATAAACACAAGCACCAAAATCGATATTCGTTATATCGAAACTCGCAGAATCGATATGAGCGTCTTATAAACAAGGTAAATGTTTCATTCGGAGTAGATCGTAGGCGTAATGACATCGCAGACCACATAAAGTATATATATATTTGTGATCTGTTCGATGAGACGAGTTGATTTAGCCATGTCCGTTTATCTGTCTGTATGTATGCAAACTAGTCCCTCAGTTGAGCTAGAGAGCTGAAATTGCTCATAGGTTTCTTTTTACCATACGCAGCACATTTGTCGGAATCAGCTGAATCGGACCACTAGGAGGAGTACCTCCTAACAAACCCACCTTTAAATAAAAGTTCTTATTAGAAAAAGTTTTTTGGTTTTTTGACGTATCGAACTGAAATTTAAATACTATAAGTTTGTAATCTATGGCTATCAATAGTGTAAATTTCCTAGATCTAACAGGTATCACCCATACAAACACCCCTTTAAATTAATGTTCTTGTTAGAAGAATTTTGTTTTTTTTTTTTTTTTTTTGTTTCTTAACGTATCGAACTGAATTTTGGACACTATAAGTTTGTAATTTATAGCCATCAATCATGTAAATTTCATGAACCTATGGCTACCAGGTGGGGTACGACCCATACAAATCTCCCTTTAAATTGATGTTGTTGTTAGAAAAAGTTTTTTGTTTTTTAACGTATCGAACTGAAATTTGGGATTTATAAGTTTGTAATCCATAGCCATCAATCGTGTAAATTTCATGATCCTAGGGTTACGAGGAGTGGTACCTCCCATACAAACCCAAATTAAATGGCAAACTTTTAAGGTACAATAAAATTGCCACTCAAACTGATGTGATGCTAAGAAAGGAAGGTTGGATGTAACCCGGAGGAGCGTGAAGAGTATTACATCTTTGGCATAGCCAATGATAGCCTTCTTTCAGTTTTTTGTTTGTATTATTAATGACCACTTTGACCTCAAAACCTTTTTCTTCAAGGGCTTTTTTATATCGTTACAGCCGACTGTGGATTATTCCTTTAATTACAACTATCAGGCCTTTGCAGCTTTTAAGCTGATAGGTATAGTAATTGCGCTTAGACTCTTTCAGGAACTTGGTGATGGCTTGGTAATTTGATTCCGAGTATATTTGTAACTTAGTTTCTTAAATATTTCCCTTATTTAAAGAAACAATGTCGAAATTATTGTTGCCAATTATTATAGTGATGCTATCTACCAGCTTGTTTGAGCTTTCCTCTCGAATATATATTGGTGAAGGTTTCGGAAATTTAGCTTTTGACTGAATTACATCATCATTAGTGGAAACTTCCTCCTTTGCTAGTAGTGCAAAAACTATTTTCATCCAAATGAGATTTCTTGGCAGAACTGCTTTTCTGCGGGCTAAGTTTTCGTTTTTTACGAATTTGGATGTAGCGGTCAATGCCTGTCTGCACTGCATGTTTGTTTTCTGGTTTCCCCGATATGCATATTTTGATTTCCACTATGTGTTGCTGTTGTTACGCTACTTGCTTGTTCTATAGTTGCTAAATTTGTTACCGTTTTTTTTTAAACAACGGAAGAGCTTGCTGTAGAATAACTTTGGGTCGGCTCTGGTGTCGCGCATTAAACACTCCGCGACTCTGGAGGCTTTTGTCCACTTAAGTGTAACAAAGCAGAAGGAATCGCAATAGACAGATGGTAGGGTATGTTTTTTGTTTATATTAACTGAAGGTTGATATATTTAACTGTAAGGTTGCGGCGAAGAAAAAAATTGTAAGGAGCACCTGCTATAATAACACCGATCTTCCATGCATTTAAACTAGTTGCAAAAAATCATCTGATCAATACGGAAGCTAATCTGCGACTGAAAGAGAATATAGTGATGCTAAGAAAGGAAGTTTGGATGCAACCCGGAGGAGCGTGAAGAGTATTACATCTTTGCATAGCCAATGACAGCGTCAATTTTCAATCAATTTTCGAAAAATTAAATCGTCGCGTTTTTTCTAGCATATACCCGATACTCTTGAATTTGATGTTTATGAGAGCACAGATCGTATACGTGCTATTAAAAACTATTCTAGAAGTGAGGATAAATATCTGTCAGTTTAGGCTAATTTTTTATAGTTTCTATACCGAGATTACAAATAAAAGTATTAAAAACTATGGAACAATAAATTTTAAACATTGTGTAATTAAAACTTTTACATTTTCAAAACTATAGAGAAAGCAACCAGCGAGACAAACACTAACGACAATTGGTCTTTTATACTTGATGTTTGCGATAAAGTGACAACAAATCCAAAAAGTGCCAAGGAATGTCTTAAATCGATTATGAAACGAATGGGTCATGCTGATCCACATGTGGTAATGCAAGCAATCACTCTGTTAGATGCATGCGTTAATAACTGTGGAAAGCCGTTTCACTTGGAAATTGCATCCCGTGATTTTGAAACTGAGTTTCGGAGACTTTTGTTGAAAGCTCAGCCTAAAGTATCGTTGGTAAGGACCTTATTTTGACACCAATTATACATGACTTAACATGTGTTCCTCTAACAGAAAATGCGTCAGATGCTTAAACAGTGGGCAGAGAATGACTTCAAAAATGATACCGAATTAAATTTAATTCCTTCGCTCTATGGCAAGTTACGCAGCGATGGATACGATTTTGGCAACTTAAATGACAAATCACTCAAATCATTAGTAAACCCCTGCTCGTTGAGTGATCAAAAAGAAAGCAGTCAACAAGAAGAAGAAGATATTGCTAAAGCTATTGAGTTGTCACTTAATTATAATACACAAAGTGGCTTTGTCGGAAATAACACTGGTGGAATAAATACAAAAGTGAGTCAAATGTAAACTATTTGCATTTATAAATTTTATTTGATTTTATTATTATTTAAAGTACTTAGTTTAACAAAAGATAAATTCTTAAACTGCTTAGAAAAAAAGAGCAATTGCTGCCATGGCTGTGTTTAAATTGGATTTATTTACTGAATATAAAAAAAAAAATTGTAGATCAGGTTTATGTTTCTAAGAACTGAGTTGCCCAGCAGCTCTTCTATGTTAAGTTTCATTGTTTACACGAAATTCGATAACGAAAACCGTATTTACACATGAACCGATTTGACGAAACTCTCATATGAGATTCGAATTTGGTTGTGTAAATCGTTTTCAAATGTCATATAGGCACTTAGCACTACCAGTTCGTTTTGAATTTCAGAATGTAGTTTCATAAGAGTTGCCATGTGTATATATTTACTTTTATCATTGTCATTTATATACCAAAAAATCATTGTAAAACGTTATTAATAATCAAGGTAAGTATTTTACATTTGTATATTATTTTATTCAGTCATTTCAAAAAACTACTTATTTTGTTGAGAAAACCGACAAACCGATTTCGACTGCCTTATGTAAACATTAGCACAAAATTCGATATTCGTTATATCGAATTTCATGCAAACGATTTGAGCGTCATGCAAACGAGGTAATTGTTGAGGCCACGAAGTAGGTGTTGGTTGATATTGTTGTAACAGCAAGGGGGCTGCAAATAGAGGTACGCATGCTAAAGGATATGGAAAAGTAAAAAAGAAACGGAGAATTAGTGTGCAGCAAAAGTTAAAAAAGTTTAAAAATAGAAGTAAAGAATTAAATAAGTTAAATTAAATTACGTTTAATAACTAGTGTAGAAAGAAAATACATGGGTAAAGATCTAACCTAAGTATCAAGTCCTGAAAAGGAATCGGTTTCAGCCATAAGTCAATTGGAGTCAGTTGGGTCGGTTTTTTGGGACAATTAAAAATGTGGAAAGTGTTGTGAGGAGAACCACCACACTGTGGACAGCGATCATTGTCTGAGAGACCGATACGTTTCCTATAGCACTGGAGGATAAGAGAGAAGTAACCTCGTGCTACGAGGAAGTAACCTCTCGCTATCATCAACAGGTAGAGGTCGGACTCCTAACACAACATTGTTCTGATGTGACTCAATAGCATTTTCAACTGCCCTCCATTCATCACGACCAGACTTATTACGACCACTATCAAGAGTATCGCATAATAAAAAGGCTATTTCTCCTTCGTATGTCCTGATGTCTCTTCGGATATGTCTGGGAGGAATAACGCCCATAATAGTGCTATAGTTGGGATGAGCACTCATATAAGAAGCCAACAAAAACTGCTTAGAAATCAGTTCGGAAAGGAGTCCAAACAGGAGCAGCATAATTTAGGACAGAATGTCCTATAGCTTTGTGTGTGGTGTTCAGAACCTCCTTCTCCTAACCCCAGGAAGTTCCTGCTAGGGCCTTAAGCACTTTATTCCTCTTCATCACACGATTGAAGGTGTTGTGTGCAAGCTATCAAATGTAACACCAAGAATCTTCGGGTGGGGTTATTTAGAAACCCTTAAGCGCTAAACAAAAATGTCCAGTTCCATCGTAACTTCCTTAATCCAGGAAGTGAAGATGGATACTGTTGATTTGGACGGTGAGAGCTTAAGGTTGCGGATAAAGATGAAGTCACCAGATTTCCCTGAGATATTTATTTACTAGGCCGCACATCACATCGACACCCAAACAAAAAATGGTGCAATCTGCATAGGTTACAAGCCTGACGGCTGGAGGTGGTTTGGCATCTTAGACATGTAGAGGTTAAAAAGCAATGGGGATAGAACATCTCCTTGAGGGACTCCCATTTTAAGCTTTCTAAACCTCGATCTCATACCTCTGAACTCAACAAATGCCCTTTCTACCATGAAGGTAGTTTTTTTTTCCAGCGTTTGGTATTAGCGCTCAGTGTGGTATCAAATATATCTTGCAGTAAAACTGCATGATCGACAGTGTCGAAGTCTTTCGCCAGATAAATCTGCATCATTCCCCGGCTTTAGGGGAGGAATTACTCTCGCTATCTTCCATACGTCAGGGACAACAAGTTGGCTTATATGTAGATGAATTAAAATGCTTAGTGGGGCACGAAATCGCTACTGGATCGAAACACCATCGGGTCCCAGGGCCTTAGAAGACTTCGCGTTGCGAATCGCAGCTATAACATCACTAGAGCTAAATTCATCCAGCACAACTTGCGGCTTGATCTTCTTAAACCTACGTATGGAAGACCGCTTTTCTCTGCTGTTAGTCGAGGGGTGCATTATAAACTGATGACAAAATTGAGCGGCACATTTTTTGGCATTCCCTATTTGTTTCCTATCAAACAAGACGTAAGATTGAGCTTTACGCTGTTGGGCACCTGAAAGGCGTCTAATTGTATCCCACAACTTTCGAGATCCAAGACTACAGGACTCAAAATGTGAAGCCATTTCGCATTACGACGATCCGAGACAAGTATTGCAATTTCAAGGTTCATCTCCGCTAGGCGTTCATCACTCACGTAAATTTGCCAATCGAGCAGCATCCAACGGAAAATTTGGTCTAAAAAGAGGGAATTTACCTGCTGGAATATGCCTCTTAGCAGCTTTATTGATCGCGTACCTGAAAGCGTTTTCTCCAATCTTGTATCATCAGAAAAAAGGAAGCGACATAAGGTTTGTTCTATTGACGCCTCAAATTCCTCCCAATTAGCCTTTTCATGATTGATATAAACCCGACTATCACAAGTGACAAAATCGTTAGGCTCAGATACATCAATCAGAATCGGCACATGGTCAGAATTTGAAGCAATGTCAACAGACCATCCGCAAAATACTAAAAGCGGTGCACTGACAATGGTAATGACAGGAGAGCTGGCACAGGTAGGACTCATCCAGGTAGCGGAATCTTCATTCATTACACTAAATTCAGATCCATCGATTTGATCTGCAATGCTTACACCACGATAATCATTACCCAGTGGGCAGAACCAAAGTTCATGATGTGCATTCAGATCACCTAAGATGATACGGTGATCACCTTGAAGCACATGACCTAATACTGGATGATAGCCTGAACTACAGCTGTTCACCGGGGGAACATAAACGTTCCCCAGCTCAGTTTCAATATCCAGACCTTAATGCCTAAGAAAATATCAGAGGGACCGACAGAAGGTAGGGAAAAAGGTCTAAAATTCACCGTGCGATGAACAATGGAAGCAAGACCATCCCCACTATTCCTACTTCTGTCTTGCCTAACTACAAAATAGTCCGCAAGGACGACAGACCACATGAACTAGTTAACGTAGTCTCCTGGAATGCTGCTATCAAGATTTTATTCCGAACCATATAGTCGGCAATCTCTACAATCATCCCACGCAGCCCATTGCAATTCAACTGCATGATACTAAAAGAATCAAACAGCTGAGACGACGTTAGGCTACGAGCACGCGGTGTTGACAAATTTTGCGGCGGAGATGGTAGAGGCGACAATTTTCGGTTGGCTACAGGTAGTAACAATGATTGGATGGAAATTCGTGAAGCACGGTCGGTTTGAGACCTACGACAAGGCGCTATAAAGTCATTATCACTTCTGAATCTAAGGTCAGCATAATGCCTCATATGACGCAACCTATGACAACTATTGGATCGCGTTGTCACAGATTGGACATACCTACCCGCTCCATACGAGAAGCAGAACTGCAATTTATACTTTGCTGGGCCACCAAAGGTGTTGGCGGTTGTGGCCTCGGCTGAAATACAGGACCTTGAGGTTGTGCACAACAAGCAGCTATATACTGTGCCGACCGATCCTTCAGGGATTTTAACCCAGAACAAATCTTCAGATGACACCATTCCATACAGCTAGAACATTGAACAGAGCAGAACCAGATCCTAGGATCTGGATTCTGTCCAATACCAGCACGGATTAAGAGATTTTGAGCAGACGCGGTGGTAACGTCTACTCTCGGGAAAAAAGGTAGGCATGCGGACATACCTGCAGCCTCGCGGCTGGAATGAGTGGTTCTTGGCTGCCTGTTGACGTTGGGTACCTCCGGGACATAGATCCGACCACTCGAGTGGTGTTGGTAATTAAGTGCGGTGTGCCCGAATCGCCGGCGAAAGAAAAATTTAATTGCATTGATTAGGTTAAATTTGTGTAATGGCACCTAGGTTAATGTGCTTGTAGTGGTGGCTTTATCCCATTGTGAGATTTGACCAAACGTCGGATGTCGGCCTTTTCGATAATGTTGACTGTGTGCAGTGGTTCTGTTAAAACGAGCTTAACACGGGAGTCAGCTAGTTTATTGCCAAGAATTTTGGCAAGGCCTGGAACCCACATGATGTTAATATGCTTGTGCTGGATAAGTTGGTCCCGGATAGAAGTAGCAGTTATTCTGTTGTTGTTGGCGCTTCTTATGGAGTCGATGTACTGTACTGCTTGAAGGACCGGACATGGTTCTGCGGTAAAGATGGAACAGAAATTTAAAATTAAACCAGTCGATATTGTTTTATTTGAACAAACTCTGAGGCTGCTTTTTTTTTTTTTTTGTTTTGTTTTTATAACTTTTGTATAAAAACATTAACTAAATTTGCTGAGAGAATATAATTACATTGGTGCACAAATTTGAACTAATTAAGTAAGGTGCTTATCACAATTATAAGACACTTTGAAAATTTTACTTCTAAATAGAGCTGTGCGTGAATCGTGCGTGATCGGGAAAGACAAAAAAAACGTGAATTTTCGTGATGGTGAACGAGTGCCGAAATTGCGTGATAGTCGTGAAAGGGTTTCTTCACGAAAATTCATGACGTCACGGTGTTTTTTTTTAGACACAATTTTTTCGCAACAGACGATTTCAAAAATCCAATAAAATAATTAATAGTCAATTAACGTAAGTCTGGAACGATTCAAAGTAATATAAATCATTTCAGTGACCAGAACATCAAGACACATCATCATTAAATTTTGTTTCGTCCGCGCAAATGTTCACTCTGTTAATTAAAATTTGCAATGATTTTGACAGTCACCTGTTTCAATAACCGATAACTGACTGGTGCTGCACGCAAAATATTAAACTCATTTATGATATTTGTGCAGCATGGACAATCTTCCAAATGAGAGCAAACCAGATTGTAAAATTGGTTCAATACTGTTTGAAGAATTTTCCGATGCATCGTTAAATACCAAATTTTTGTCTTACCGAAGTCGATAAACAACTCTCTAATCATATTAATAAAGAAATTCGAAGCATACCGGCAATCCTTGATATTTGGAAATCGAAGAATAATTTGTTTTTGCTTCAAAAATTACCCCGTCAAACACTTTGTGTTCCACCTTCGTCAACGACGAGTGAACGAGTCTTTTCGGCTTCAAGTCGTATAATAGAGAAACAGCGAACGAGTTTACTAGGTAGCAATTTAGACAAAATACTATTTTTATACTCTTCATTATAAGTTTGTCATGAAGTTTGTAACACACATAAGGAGACATCGCAGACCACATAAAGTATATATATTTGTGTTCAGCTCGATGAGAGGAGTTGATCCTAGCCATGTCTGTCTGTCCGTCTGTCTGTATGTATGCCATCTAGTTTCTCAGTTTTTGCGTTAGAGAGCTGAAATACACACATAGGTTTCTTTTTACCATACGCTGCACATTTGTCGGAATCAGCCGAATCGGACCAGTACCTCCCATACAAACCACCATTTTAAATAATGTTCTTATTAGAAAAAGTTTTTTGTTTTTTGCCTTATCAAACTGAAATTTGGACACTATAAGTTTCCATATCCATCAGCTGTGTAAATTTTATGATCCTAGGTTTACCAGGAGGGGTACCTGCTGTACAAACCCGAATTAAATGAAAACATTATAAAGAATGAAAGTACAATAAAAGTGCCACTCAAACTGTGTTCTTTGTTGATAACACTGTGCGACAAAAACAAAAAAATTCTGATTCCGAACCTGAGAAATAAAATTACATAGTACCCCACTACAACACTTCCCGTCTTTTATGTTACATGTTTTAATGCGTTGTTCACATTGGGATCCTAGTATCAATCTTTCATTCTACCAAAGGCGTCCTAAGTTAATCAATCTCTCGAAATTATCCAATCGTAGAACGACTTTTGGTGTCACGTTCTTGAATAATCTATTTGCTGGCAGTACCTTAACCCAACTTAGCTTAGTAACTTTTTTTTTCTTACGAATTTTTCCCTTATACTTATTGGGTCCTGTAAAACGACTTATTTGCAGCGTGATGCATTTCGTGTCTAATGTAAATCTTACAAACTATACTACCACCTGGTTCTAACTGTATCTAAAATCAAATCTAACTCATCTTAACACTTAGCATTCTATGCCCAGACTGTTATGTGGCTCATTTCTTCAATTTATTATTTAAACCTGACGTACTCAGATTAATAACAGATACTTATATGTGTAATTATATTACTATTTTTTTTTATAAAATTCATAATAATAAAAAATAAGTATGATTTTTGATTGAAAAGTACCATTATTTCGCTCTCTTTATTGATTTAATTTATCATAACTTTTAAATGGTACGTGGTAGAAGAAAATCGTTAACTGTTTCGTGTTCAGCAAATTAATAAAGAATAGGTGTTTTCATTAATGTTATAAATTTTTGTTTTTTGTCGCACAGTGCAATCAACTTTAACAGAGAGAATATAGTGATGCTTAGAAAATTATTATTGTAGAATAAGCTAGAGAGTAAGATCAAAATAGGAATATATTGATTAGTAAATAAGCTACTATTAAGTAAAATAAACAAATGAGAGTCTTTGAATGATATGATATCCTTCATTATTAAGAATTTTAAACACATAAAAAATAATTTATTACACCGCAGCTTATAATAACATAAATGTCTAGACTACGCGACTTTTAAATGTCTGATGAACTAAACATTTTTCGTGCGTGAACGTGCTTGATCGTGAAAGACCAAAAAAAAAAAAACGTGAATTTTCGTGAATGTGACAGAAAATTTATTTCGTGAATGTGCATGTTCGTGACATAGAATTTCGTGCACAGCTCTAGTTGATACACTAAATGCCGCTATTTCCTTCTCTATAGTTTTTAAATACTGTCTTAAATGAAAACATTCTGTTTTGTGCTCATATGCATTATTGTATTCGTGATAGAATTTTTGGTCAACTCATCAGAATCAATTGTTGTTATTTATTTGTCATTCAACTGTACAGTCTCTGATGATCCTACAAAAAAACAGTGATACGTGTGCACCGAATTCTTTTTCTTTCAAACTCATCTTTATGATTTTTAATACCCTTCACGGGAGTTTATAGTATTAGAAGTTTGTAACACACATAAGGAGACATCGCAGATAGAGATGTGAAAAATAGTTTATCAAAAGTATTTAAATGCAAATTCTTGTCTATTTTTCCATTTCAAATAAAAATGTAAAATGCTTTCCAAAAAAAAGTATTTAAATACAACATGCAAAATACGTATTTTAAAAATAGGTTTTTCAAATAAAATGTTAATACTCCACAATATTTAAGATTATCCATTTGCAAACTTCTTAGAATTCTTTGCATTTTCATTAGTTCTGGCATAAGATATCCGTTGAAAGTATTTTTGTCGTCTTCTAAATTTCTGATGCCATCAGCAATAGGCTTTGAACAGCTTATATATTCCTTAAGAAATTGAATTTCAATTTCTTTAAAAATTGCAAATCCAATTTTAATTTAAGGTATTCTTTACAGCAAGTAGATCTTGAAGGGAATTATAGTATGAATTCCATAGTGTTGGTCATGGAGAAGTAAGAGATTTTTTGATTCTGAACAGATTTCACAGGCTTTAGGAGACCTTGACCTCAGTTTCCAAACTGTTTGTATGTGTGTACGCTTCAGTCGGCTCGCTGTATTGTTGCGCATCCTTTCTCACTCTTTCTCTCTCGCTCCGACTCCAATGAAATGACACTCTTTCTCTCCACTTATTTCGTTTTTCTCTTTTGCAAACACACATTTTGAGAGCTTCTTTTTATTAAAAAATTTTGCATTTTATAAATGGAAATATTTATAACAATTTATATTTTACTTAAAATGTTGTGTGCCATCATCAGCTGATTTATGTTTGGAGGGGAAAGAAAAAGGTGAAAGAGAGTCGAAATGAGCTGAAAAAAGGCAGAAGTTTCACAACACTGCTAAGAAGACCAATCGACAGTTGATTATAAACCTGAAATTTTTTGAGGGACTAGTTTGCATACATACAGACGGACATGGCTAAATCAAGTTGTCGCATCGACCTGATCAAGAATATATATACTTTATGGGGTCGCCGATGATTCCTTCTATGTGTTATAAACTTCTTGACAAAGCTATAACACTGAAGTGCATGAAGGGTCTAAAAATAGTTAAATTTTGTATTATTGTATTGTTTTTGTTTTCTGATACACACATACGTTTCTCAATCTTTCACCTTTCTTTATCTTTTGACAGAATGACTGATTCTCTGAGATGTTATAAATATACTAACAATATAATGTATAACTTTTTTTAAAGGCATCACTATATCCATCTTTTGAACTCAGTTGTAAAACTAACAAAACCCAGCCGGAGCCAAGAAAAGTACGAGCGTTGTATGACTTTGAAGCTGTAGAGGAAAACGAGCTTACTTTTTTTGCTGGAGATATTATACACGTTCTTGATGATAGCGATCCAAACTGGTGGAAGGGGTTTAATCAGCAATGCGAGGGCCTCTTTCCGTCTAATTTTGTAACTGCCGATCTTTCAGTTGATCCAGACTATTTAGACATCAATAAGCAGCTTAAATCGTCCCAAAATGAAGACACTCAAAATATGGCAAAACAAAGCACTGAATTTGCTTCTGAGGAAATAACTAATATGTCAATTGATATCAATGAAATCAAAATTGAGCAATTATTGAACTTATTGCACGAAGCCAATCCAGAAGATTCAACTCAAGATAGCAAAGAAATGTTATCTTTAGAACGGGACGTAATCCGAATGGGACCTCTTATAGATGCAGAGCTAGAACGCGTCGATCGGAAACATGCTCAGTTAACGCAAATTTCCAGTGATTTGGTTGATGCTATTAATTTGTATCATTCACTCATGCGGAATGATCATACATCCCAATTTAATGCATCTAGTTCGAGTTTTATAAACACATTGCCGAAATTGTGTTATAAAGGGGGAGTTTACTGTCCAACTGGCTATGCAGATGCAGCTAATGGCATATTCCCAATAGTTCAGCTTCGTTATAGCGGTGGAGTACAGCCGTCCACACATATTGGTGAACAACCTCTGTCTCTGAATAATTGTGGCAGTCATAATGTTGGATACCATTTGCAAACTAAACAAGTATCACAAGAACCTCTTCAGTATCAGAATGGACAAGCCATACAAATAAGTTGTGAGTATAATTTTATATATTTAAACGAGCAATTCTTGTAAATACTTATATAAATTATGTATCTCGGAACGGCTCTGCATGCATTTTTATTGAGGTAGAATGTAGTAACCGCCAAGTACTTATGTTATATACATTAATTTACAAAATTTAAATAATTATATTGTTTACAGTTGATTAAGTAGTTAGTAAATTTATATAGTGACGTCTTTTCAGTCGTTTTATCGGGATGGAGTGGATAAGTTTCCTAGCCAGTATGTTAGTGTAGTTCCTCAGTCTTTCATTGTACCGCCTTGAGTGGAATTTAATCTGCCCATCAACGTAGACTACATCTAGATCATGGTGAATACGGCTGTTCTGAACATACCAAGGACACCCAGTGATTGTGCGCAGTGCGTAATTCTTTCGATGGGACCAGGCTGCCGTTCTCCATATCTGAATCCCGTACCTCCAGATCGGGATGATAACTTAGCAATAGACTGTCCTCTTATTCTGCAGAGACATGCGGCTTCTGCTGCATAGTAGCCAATGGAGGCGACGCAGTCTGCTCCTACAAGTCGCTACTGTGATTTGTACGCGTCTTCGAGATGTGAGAGGCGTATCCAATATTATTCCCAGGTATTTGGCATCTGATTTTTGCACCAGGTTCGCTCCATCGAGGGCGACGGGGAGTCGTCTTCTAAGCTTCAAGAAAACATTGCTACGTTTGGTTGGGTTTAGCTTGAAGTTCCACCTCCGAGCCCAGGCTGCCAGTTTATTTATGTAATTCTGCAGGACCATGGCATGGGGCTGCATGTGCTCACCATAAAGCAAACATCGTATGCATACGTCGCGATGAGTAGGGACTTAGGTAGGATTCTGAGTTTAACGGCATTAGGAACGGGCATGTCTGCGGCAAATAAAGAATATAAGAAGGATCCAAGCACGGTGGCCTGGGATACGCCTGCACTCACAAGGTGTGGGGATGACTGTGTCGCCCTTACTTTGACTCTGAATAAACGACCCTCCAAGTAGGACCGTTTCGTAGCAAAGTAGGACGAGGGGAGAGCGGCTATGATCTGCCGCAGTAGCCTCTGATGCCACACGCGGTCAAAGGCATTAGAGACGTCGAGGAAAACTGCATTACAGAACACTTTTCCGTCTAGTGCTTTCAATATATGGTCGCAGCTGGAAACTAAAATGGTAAGTTTCCTTTGTTCGGCTATGTCCATAATCTAGCACAAACTAGTCTTTCCCATATCTTTGATAAGGAAGCTAGGAGACTGATCGGTCGGTAGGAGCCATGCTCATCCTCTGGCTTGCCAGGCTTATGGATCATGGTTCTTCCGATTTGGCTGATTTTTCTTTTGTTGTATTCACCTTATTATTGTTGTGGTTAAAGACAATTCGGAAAAACCGAAACGAACAGCCGAACAATAGTAAAACCCACATCAAAGCCTACTGGTCTACCACATACTGATTAAGTAACATACCGTACCTCAGTATTACGTTATAATGGTTGTAGCGTTCCAATGATAATAGTTCATGCATGAAACTTTCATAAGTGGATGAACTTGTGGAATATCAATTGAATATCCATCTCCGCCCCGACAAAACATCAAGGGGTATTGTAGGCTGTCATATGAGCTATGTATTCCGAAATTTTATGAAGATTCTCATCGCGACTTCGTAGTACTATATCCCTTTTATCGAATTGCTGTCCAGCAATTACAACTCCTACTTCACTTGTAGAGGGGGCATTATATCGCCCACGGTGCTCACCAATAGGCACCTTGTTGGCGTGAATCACTACATTGTAGTCTGGGACATCAGGAGGAACACTTTCCATGGCAGTTTTGAAAGATTGTACATAGCTGTTGTGCGTTGACTATAGAGCTATCAAGTGGTTGAATTAATATTACTTATATTGCATCGAGTAGCTGGTTGAATTTCAGGATCAGCAATAAAATAAATCTGCAAAAATTTGTGGTCATCAGGTCGATACGGAAGACGGCTTCCTGCACCGGATCGTTTCTGTAATCAATTGTTGAATCGTAATTCATTGCATTATATTCTTTAATGGACCATCTATTTGTATTTTGTGTTGCACCCCTATTAGTTTGTACATTAGTCCTCGAATTTTTTTGCCGAATACGTCCGTTACGTAATTGGAGTTATTTATCTTCAAACGTTTCTGTTTCCCTTCCAGCATTATGTTCAACGGGCGATTGTCGCTCTCTCTGGGAAATATGTTGTTCACGGTCTAATGATAAACTAACTGTACGATCGACGACGATTCTCGTAATCTTTGGGACACGTGTCTTTCACGGTCTAATGTTAAACGGACTTCCCTCTCTGCATCATTTTCATTACTTCGAATCAAACGACGTCTTCTGACAGCTGGCGTACTACTTCCTATACTATTTTGTCTTCATCGAGGCATGATACTTAAAAATATCACAAAGATTCCAAAAATTAGTTTAAAGAATCCGGATCAGCAACAACACAAAATAAATATGCGACTTTGAAATGCTTCACTACGACACCAATACAACATAATTGCAAAAAAGGATATAGACAACAATTATATGTTGTAAGAAAGGCTTACAGCAATTATAACCAACAGCGAATATTAAAATCTTTGTAAACTTATTGTATGTACTAGCATTGCCCTGCGCACGTTGCTACGCCCTCGACGTTATGTTAATTGCTGTTTTTCATACAACGAACAAAGAAAGAGAGAGTTTTGCTGTCGTTATCCAGCGTTAGCCAACGAAACACTCCCTCTCTCGCTTCACACGCTCTCAATGAACATCAAATACAGAAACAAAAAAACAAAGAGCGCAATGCTATTGTGCGTACTCAATAAATGAAAAAAAAAATACAACAGTTACAACAACCAAAGCATTAAAAACGAAAATCGTACAAAACTTTTTATGCTTGGTCTTGCAGTGGTTTTCAAAAAACTTAATACTTAAAAGTATTATATTAAAAGTAAACAACTGAAAAAAATAAGTATGCAACTCTTTCCATTAGCATTCATTTGTCATTTAAAAAAAAAAAAATATTAAAATCGACTTAGTATAGTGTCCGCCACATAAAAAAATTTTAAAAAGTTGGTAAAAATGCCTGTATCTCGACAAACACCGCCACCTACCGGGTCCAACTGAAGCATAAACCATTTTGGTGACCCCATAAGTAAAACAAAAAAATTATCGAAATTGGTCTAGCCATTTAGGAGAAAAATAGTCACAAAATTTTGTACACTCGAATCTTATATAAAACTAGCTTTCCCGGCGTGCTTTGCTACGCTCCCGACGTGATGTAAGTGCGTCATGTTATTTTTTTTTTTAAATTGCGCATTAATTGAAAAACTTTTGAAAAATCAGACGAATCAAATATTAATATTGAGATAATTTCCTGCTATATTTGACAAAGGTGACTTGATTGATTTTAAAATATGTCTCTAAGATTTGTATGCAAACTATTATCCACCAATTTTTTTGTAATCTTCATAGGGATCCCTTATTTTTTTTAAAATAAAACATAGCCTATATGAATTGCTTAAAATGAAGGTAAAAGAATTTTTAAAATTGGTTAAGTACTTTTTGAGACTATTCATTACAAATAAAAATACAAACATTTCCTCTTTATAATATTAGTATAGATATGTATGTGTATCACTCGCCAATAGACAAAATAGGAGTTTAAATCTGGGACGGGAAGAATAAATTAGGATGGAATATACATATCGCATCCTCCCTAACTACAAAAGGTTACTAACTCAAAAAACATGATTTTCGAGTTAATGATGCAGAAATATTCGTTACATTAAGATTTATATTATTGGCTATGCCAAAGACGTAATACTCTTCACGCTCCTCCGGGTTGCATCCAACCTTCCCTTCTTAGCATCACTATATTCTCTCTGTTACAGTTTGAGTATCAACAAAGAACACAGTTTGAGTTGCATTGTATTTTTATTGTACTTATACTCTTGATAAGTTTGTCATTTAATGTGAGTTTGTATGGGAGGTACCCTTGCTGCTAACCCTAGGATCATGAAATTTACATGGCTGATGGATACGAAACAGAAACTTATAGTGTCCACATAGTCAATAAGTCAAAAAACAAATACTTTTTCTAATAAGAACATTTATTTAAAAGGTGGTTTGTATGGGAGGAAGTACTCGAATGTGTATGTTGAAATGGCACTTATGTCATTATGGCATTTATCATCTGACAACTTGGCTACCATCGACTGAGATTGTTTCCCAATTTGTTCGCTCTGACTCTTGTTTGATCTGACATACGCTCGCTCATTATCTCGTCCAGGGTACATTCCTCTTCCAATAATTTCCTCTTAACCTCCAGTGGGGCCCATGAGTCAATTATCTTATCACTCAGACAAATATTTTCAGTTTCTTGCCTCGTTGACCCAAAAGAACATTTTATCATTTGTTGTCGCAATCGTAAAACAAATTGTCCAAAGTTTTCACCTTCTAAAGGGATGATGTCCCTGAAAAAATGTCTCTCGAAAATGGAGTTTCATTTTGTAGAAAAATAATTGTTTAACTTATCAACCAATACCGCAAAGACATCCTCTTTCGTTTCCTCATTATAATCACCTAGCGCCCCTGGCAAGTGAGAGATAAAAAAAAATAGAAATGAAAAATAACAGAGTATTCTAAAAAGATTTGTCAGTAAATGGTGTTACACGTAGATAAGCCAAAGCCAAATGGAAGTGGGAACACACATGATGGCAACACAGCCAGAAAGGCATTTTCAAATCCAAAGTTATTGGCATCAATTTTAGAATTCGACATGGATATATTAGAAAGCCTACATATACTATTAATCGTCATTTCCTGTGACTGTGCTAATATCTGAGACTCACCTTACAAATAAAAAGAACTATTTTTGGCCGCTGGTGACTTTAATGCTAAACATACCTATTGGGGTGCTCGACTAATAAATCCCAAAGGTCGGCAGCTCTACAAGAAATTAGAAATTATAAAAACAAGCTGGCCAGCAGATCCTAGAAAAATCCCTGATCTAATTAATTTCGGTATCACTAGGAATATCCCTTGAAACCTAATATCTGCAACTACTCACTACGAACTGTCGTCCGATCACAGCCCCGTCTATTTTGTACTATGCGAATACCCAATAGCAGTGGACTGCACACATAGACTCATATCAAATTAGACCAGTTGGTTGAATTATAAAAAATATATAAGTTCTCGACATTACGCCTACGATCAACTCCGAAAGTGACATTGACAAATCGGTATGTGATCTAATCCCAGTACTAGTAGCTGCAGCTAGATTATCAACGCAGCTAGATAATCAAATAGGGAAATTGGAGAATTAGTTGCCATCTAAAGACGTTTAAGACGAGACTGGCAGCAGCACAGATCTCCCGCTGCTAATTGAAGACTGACAATTGCAACAAAAAACTTAAAGAAAGTACTCAAAAGGGAAAAACTTGATGCAAAAGGAATATATTGAAAATCTATCGCCTACATGTCTTAGATTGTCACTGTAAAAAGCTCACAAAGCTCTGAAAACTCCCGTCGAAGTGGACTCACCTGTTAGAGACTAATCCGGTAGTTGGGTATGCTCAGATAAAGATAAAGCCAAAGTATTTGCTGAACTTTTAGATAGTGTGTTCCAACCTAATCCATCTGTAAACAATTTTGTGCTTCCGAATCAGACAAATGTACCTTATCCTTGTATGAATCCACTAAAAACCAGCTCATGTGAAATTAAAAAAAATTATTCAAACGCACCTAAATCCGAAAAAATCAACAGGTCAAGATCTTATTGTGCCAAAAACGATAGCGTTTCTAATAAGATTATTTAACGCCATTCTTCGAATCGGTTACTTCCCGTCTCAATGGAAAAAGTCAATCATATGATAATGATTCCAAAACCAGGAAGGATAAGTCAATGACATCTTCCTACAGGCCTATAAGTCTGCTTCCATGCCTTGGCAAATTGTTTGAGTAGATAATTAAATTCGGTGAAAGCACGGAACAATAGAACAAGTCAACAGATGTAGCTCAAGCTTTCGATCGAGTATGGCATGAAGGCATACTTCACAAAATAAAATATTTGCTTCCCCAAAACACAAAATTCTGGAGTCTTATATCGAGAATCGAGTTTTCGTAGTGAGACACAACAATTGCTTAAAAACGAATATAAAATTAAAGCCGGTGTCCCACAAGGAAGTGTTCTGGGGCCTATTTTATATATATTATATCCTGCAGATATACCAACAAATCCTCGAATTGTCACTTCAATGTTCGCTGATGACACAGCTATAATCAGTCGAAATCGCCGCCCAGTTAAAGCTGCATCAGACCTGGATAATCATCTATCTATAAATCTTATAAAACAAAATCCCAAGATATGTTTGTCTGTCTGTCTGTTCGGTAAAATCTCAAAAAGTACTGAACGCTTTTTCATATGATTTTAACCAATAGACGAAGTGATTCATAAGTAACCTTTCTGTCTTTATTTCATTCCAATCGGTAAACAATTAATATGTTTTTTTTTAGGATTAAGTTTTTCTCAAAACCCCGCACAAAATTTTCATACGTTTGTATGATTTGTTGCTTCTTGAATTTTGTGTGTTGTTGTTATTGTTGTATTTATTGCTACCTAAGTACGCACAAGAGTATATCGCCCTTCGCTATTTCTTTGTTCTGTATACCCTCTGCAAGACTGTCATAACTGTCCTCCGCTATGTTTGTCTGTCTGTCCGTTCGCAAAAACTCGAAAAGTACAGAACGCATTTTCATATGGTTTTCACACATAAACGATGTGATTCATAAGTAGCCTTTTTGTCTTTGTTTCATTCGGTTCACAATTAATATGTTTTTTATAGGATTAAGTTGTCCCAAAACCTTGCACAAAGATTTTCATGTTTTTATGCTTGCTGTTTTTGAATTTTGTGTGTTGTTGTATTTATTAATACCTGAGTACGCATAAGTGTATTGCGCTCTTCGTTATATCTGTGTTCTGTATATCGCTCATTAACTGCAAAACTATCTTAATTCAAAAAACACGAATTTTGAGTTAATAATGCAAAAATATTCGTTATATCAACTTTCGAGTGGATGCATAGCGCGTTGCCTATTGTGAAGACGCGTTTAATAGAAACGTTCCTCGCACTTTAGCCACTGTCCCGTTGGGTTACCCGCTACATAGCGGACATTCGCCGTTAGAGTCCGGCAGTTGATGTTTGCTATGTAGCAGACGAAAGTTCTGCCAGAATGCGGTAGCTTTGTGCAGAACAGAGCACAATTTAATTATCGATGACAAGTCACAGCAACGAGTATTGTTCTGTCCTGTGTTCTTTCCTAAGTTAATAAAATTCGAAATCAAATTTCAAATCAACATTCCAGATATATATTCCAACCCAATCTATTCTTATAGCAGTAGCCCATCCCAGATTTAATTTTATTTTGTCTATTGGCGAGTGATACACATACATACATACATATATGTAAGTATACATAAATTTTAATATTCGCTGTTGGTTTAATTGCTGTAAGCCTTTCTTACAACATATAATTGTTGTCTATATCATTTTTTGCAATTATGTTGTATTGGTGTCGTAGTGAAGCATTTCAAAGTCGCATATTTATTTTGTGTTGTTGCTGATCCGGATTCTTTAAACTGATTTTTGGAATCTTTGTGATATTTTTAAGTATCATGCCTCGATGAAGACAAAATAGTATAGGAAGTAGTACGCCAGCTGTCAGAAGACGTCGTTTGATTCGAAGTAATGAAAATGATGCAGAGAGGGAAGTCCGTTTAACATTAGACCGTGAAACGAGAATCGTCGGTGGATCGTACAGTTAGTTTATCATTAGACCGTGAACGACATATTTCCCAGAGAGAGCGACAGTCACCTGTCGAACGTAATGTCCGTTTGTCTTTAGACCGTGATAGGCATAGTGCTCGAATTGAAACAGAAACGTCTGAAGATAGACAACTCCGATTACGTAACGAACGAAATTCGAAGACTAATGTACAAACTAATAGGGGTATAACACAAAATATCAATAGATGGTCCATTAAAGAATAGTGCGATGAATTACGATTCAACAATTGATTACAGAAACGATCCGGTGATACCTATAGGCTCTCCTTCTGTTGTTTGTCAATACTGCTCAGCTCTGAGATGGAAAGATGAGTGCAAAGGTATATGTTATCCCAATGGTAAGCTTGACGGAAGTCACCCAAAACATTCAGAATTCATACGTAACATTCGTCGGTACAATAACGCATTTCAGAAGAAGTCATTCAAAAGCCAACGGATGGTTGAACAGGCTTACCACCTTGCAGGAAGAGCCTTCTTCCGCATCGAATTGATGACCACAAATTTTTGCAGATTTATTTTATTGCTGATCCTGAAATTCAACCAGCTACGCGATGCAATATAAGTAATATTAATTCAACCACTTGATAACCCTATAGTCAGGTCATTGCAAAACATGTTGCATTCGCATAACAGCTATGTACAATCTTTTAAAACTGCCATGGAAAGTGTTCCTCCTGATGTTCCAGACTACAATCTAGTGATTCACGCAAACAAGGTGCCTACTGGTGAGCACCGTGGGCGATATAATGCCCCCTCTACAAGTGAAGTAGGAGTTGTAATTGCTGGACAGCAATTCGATAAAAGGGATATAATACTACGAAGTCGCGATGAGAATCTTCATAAAATTTCGGAATACATAGCTCATATGACAGCCTACAATACCCCTTGATGTTTTGTCAGGGCGAAGATGGATATTCAATTGATATTCCACAACGTGTAATTTTGTTTCATGGTGACGTATGAACTGCTGTCATCTTTTACTGGTGGACAGAGGTATCTACACGAAAAGACATAAGACGCAATGATATTCGTTAGAAATTACGGAAAACTTGGCCTCTTCATTACAATAACGTTTAATACGAATTGGCCGGAAATAAAAGATCACCTCCATCCTAACGCCACACCGCAAGATCCGTATGACATTGTGTATCGAGTCTTTCATTTAAAAATCCAAAAGTTGTTATTTCTCTTATATAAGAAGAAATTATTTGGTCTTACTCGCTGCCATATGTACACAGTGGAATTGCAAAAGCGTGGACTACCACACATATATTTGCTTCTGTGGCTAACAAATAAAGTCAGGCCAGACCAAATTGACAGTGTAAACACAGCAGAAATACCCAACAAAGACGAAGACCACACTGTGGTAAGGAATATGATTCACGGACCATGTGGAGCCTTAAATCCTAACTCGCCATGAATTAATGAGGAAAATGGCAGCTATCCAAAATATAGACGATTATCACCGGAGGAAGGTGGGCATAAGGCTATGATCCGTAATCATTGAAATCATGAAAATCTACGATGCATATAAAAACGTAGAACTGTGCAGCTCTGTGACATCGATAAAATATGTTACGAAATACATCAATAAATATAGTGATCAGGATACGTTTAGCTTACAATCGACTAACGAAGTAGAGAAATTTCAATTCGGCCGCTCCATTTGCAGTTCAGAAGCAAATTAGCGAATTATATCTTTTAATATACGCGAACGAGCACCAGTTATTACACACCTTGCTGTACATTTATAAAATGGACAACGGGTGCATTTTACTGAAAACAATATAAATGATGTTGTAAATAATCCTCGAGATACGACGCTGACAGCATTTTTTAAATTATGCTCTGGAGATGATTTTGCCAGAACTCTGAAGTATGATAAAGTCCCAAGCTATTACACGTGGAATGAAGTTACCAAAAAATTTCAACGCCGGAAACAAGGAATGATATTTGTAGGTTATTCTTTAGGCCCTACTTCTTTTACAAGCCAAGTACTTTTCAAGATATAGCTCATGAAACATTCCAAGAAGCTAGAAAACAATGGGTCTGTTAAAAGATGATACTCATGGGGAAAGTACGCTCTTTGAAGCTGCCGTATGCTGTTCATCAAAATCATTTAGATACTTATTTGCCGTTCTGTCATATCATTGACCCCATCTTCTTTGGCAAAATCATCGGGAAAGTATGACCGAAGATATACTGCATCGCAGACGCCAAGAAAAACCATCAGATGATTTAGATTACGGCCAAAGTATCTTTGATGAATCTTTATTTGAATTAAATAAATTAGTGGAAGCTCTATTATCAAAATCTATACAAGACTTCGGATTCACTTTACCATCAAATACAAATATGAATGCAACAATCAATATACAGTACTTACGGGAGAAAACTATGACCATTCCCGACTTTTACAGACCATTCAAGATGAATCTCGCTTGAATCCTGAACAAAAAATTGTTTATGACATAATAATCAATTAACAATAATGATGGTAATTTTTTTTTTTTGATGTTGCTGGAGGCACACGAAAAACATTTTTTATAAATTTAATATTGGCAAAAGTAAGATCTGGTAGGAAAATAGCCCTTGCTGTAGCTTCGTCCGACATAGCAGTCACACTTTTGGATGGTGGACGTATTCCACATTCAAACTTCCACTGAAAATTTGTAGCGATGACGTCGTCTATTTCAAAACAAGTTCCATGTGTCATTAGTCATCTGTTGAGGCTTTAGACAGGTCACTACGAGATTTGCCCAATGGGTGGCTGCACTGTTTTGTTTTCTGGAGACTGCCGTCAGATTTTGCCAGTTATAGCAAGAGGGAAAGGGCTATACTATCACCTACCAATGAGCAAGTTAATAAAATAAATGATTTGATTCTTTCAAAATTTTAAGCATCATCTCGAATCTACCACTCAGTTGACACAGTCGTGGATAGGGAGGTGGCAGTACACTAACCAACTGAATTTTTGAATTCTTTGACGACTCTCGGAATTCCGCCGCACAAATTATTATTAAAAGTTGGTTCACCTATTATATAACTAAGAAATTTAAATTCTCCTAAACTGTGCAATGGCAGACTTAAAATAGTTAATTTAAAAAACTTTTTGATCGAATGCACAATATTAACTAGCTGCGGAACTGGTGAAACTGTTTTGATACCAAGAATACCCATGATACCCACTGAATTGTCATTTCAGTTCAAACGTCTACAATTTCCAATTAAATTAGCGTTCGGAATGCCCATAAATAAAGCACAAGGCCAAACTTTAAAAGTTCCAGGAATTGATTTAACCACTCAATGCTTCTCACACGGCCGGTTGCTGTATCACGTGTATTATCTAAACATAATATATTCGTTTTTACACTTAATCCAACAGAAGTTCACAATATTGTATACAAAGAAATATTTTAGTTTGTTTGTTTTGTTCTGCTACCCGTGCTAAGCCGGGTTGGTTTGCTAGTCTTAAAATAATTCAAGATTGGCTATCTAACTGGAGGATAAAAGTTAATGAGCAAAAATGTAAGCATGTCACATTTACACTAAACCGTAAGACTTGTGTTCCTGTATCATTAAATGGTGCTACAATTCCTCAAACTATCTTGGTATTCACCAATACAATACTTTTTGGTAAACGAAATTTTTTGTTCGATACCCTGGCGCGTAAATAAACAAAACTGAAGGTTTTCCAACACAGAAACAGGCAACATAAAATTGGCCATGCGAGAAACGTGGGGTTTCAAAATTAATCCCGCAATTTATTTACAATAACAGCAACAACGCGAAATTCATGAAGCAGGAAAGCATAAATACGTATAAGTGAACGAAAAACATTATGCTAAAAATAAAGTATACATACAATATTTAACTTTAAAATATGAAAAAAAAATAAGTATACAACTCGATTCATTAGCATTCATTTGTTGTTTAAAAAAAATACGATTAAAATTGGCTTAGTACTAGGTAAAAAAAATGCTAAAAACTTGGTAAAAACTGCCTGGATCTCCAGAACAGCGCCACCTACCGGTTCTAACTGTAGCATACACCCATCCAGCTGACTCCATAAGTACAACAAAAGAAAAATTCATCAAAATTGGTTCTGCCATATATGTAAATATGTATTGTATAATACTAGCGTAGTCCGGCGCGCGTTTCTATGGCTCCGACGTAATACAAACAGAAACGGAGTTCTATAGCAATGAGCTTTTTGTATTCTGGCATAATGAACTTACAGTAGAGTCAAAATAAATGCACTTATTAAAAAAAAAATTAAAATCTTATCTTCCATCTATATATATATATGCTTATATATCTATCTTCTACATATATATATATAAAATTGAATGTATGTATGTATGAATTTAAGTCGCTTATGGACTCCGAAACTGCTGAACCGATTTTGATGAAATTTTAAGGGCATCTTTAGCATAGTCTTGGTGCGAATCGAAATTGCTTTTGTCAAAAAATTGGAGGATAAAAGTTTACATACAAATCTTAGACATATTTTAAAATCAATCAAATCGCCTTTGGCAAATATTTCTGGATTTTAAAATCATTTGCTACGCAAAGATCTACTTCTAGCGGAAAAAGAAGTAAGTAAAATATTAAATAGAAAAATGCCACCAAAAAAAAAAGCACCAATTGGCCGAAAAACATCCATAACTAGGATTATTGGTGGTTAAAATTTTTTATATAACGCTTAGGGGGAAACTGAGTAACTGCACAAATCGCTCACGAAGCTGTGTTGCGGTTATATAGCGAATGGAATATTAAAATATGTTTATTAACGTGAATTATTAATAAAAAAAAAAAATGATTACAATCACGCACAATCACACATTCCGAAATATACTGGAGTGCACGGTGTAACATTTATGTTTCACAAGGTTAGATATGCTTCCTGCATACTTCTAGACAGTGCTTTACTGTCATATTAACATATTACATGCTACAACCTCAACCTCTCCATTTTCATTTCCTACTTTTCAGAAAAATGCAGAAGGAGACATCGCAGACCACATATATTTGTGATCAGCTCGATGAGACGAGTTGATTTAGCCATGTCCGTCTGTCTGTATGTATGAAAACTAGCCCCTCATATTTTGAGCTAGAGAGCTGGAATTTCGCACATAGGTTTCTTTTTACCATACGCAGCACATTTGTCGGAATCAAATCATTCTTATTAAAAAAAGTTTTTTGTCTTTTTGCATATCGAACTGAATTTTGGACACTATAAGTTTGTAATCTATGGCCATCAATCGTGTAAATTTCATGATCATATGGTTACCTCCCATACAAACCCCCCTTTTAAATTAATGTGTTTGTTAGAAAATGATTTTTGTTTTTTAACGTAACTGAAATTTGGACCCTATAAGTTTCTGTTCTATATTCATCAACCATGTAAATTTGATGATCCTAGGGTTACCAGGAGTACCAGGTTCTCATACAAACCCAAATTAAATTAAATTAAAATTAATTAAAATTAAATTTTTAAAGAAGAAATGTACAATAAAATTGCCACTGATGCTAATAAAGAAAGGTTGGATGCAACCCGGAGGAGCGTGAAGAGTATTACATCTTTGGCATAGCCAATGATAGCCTTCTTTCTGATTTTTTCTCAATTTAATTTTGCTTTATTCTCTTTAAAATTTACAATTTCACTTAAGCTAGTGATTTAAATTTATATTAACAGAGCTTATTATGAAATATGTTACTTATCTACTGTACATTTACTTATATTTGTATAAATGTTTTGGTTTATGATAGATTCAAATAATAAGGAAAAATTGGGAAAACAATTTTGACTAGAATGAGGTCAGTACTTAATAATACTAGGAATGTATTTAGTATGTAAAGTACTGAATAGCACAATCATTCTGCGTTTTGATATTTTCCTATGTTGAAATTTGTTTGGAACGTAGAGCATAATTTTTAACACCTTATTTTGCGCAATTTGTAGTTTGTTTTTGCACACACTTTCGAAACTTCAGAACCATACAGTATAATGGGGCAAACTTTAATTTATATATCATATATATATTTATATAGTTTTATTTATCTTGTCGAAGATTTTCCCAATATGCACGTTGAAGCAGTTTTCTATCGAGATGAATTCCCAGATATCTCATGTATTTACCCATGGGATTTGTTCTTGTTTAGGTTTACGCTTCCTTGTGAAGTAGATGGTGCACGTTTTATATACTCTTCACGGGAGTGAATAGTGTTATAAGTTTGTCATGAAGTTTGTAACACACAGAAGGAGACCAGTTAAAGTATATATATTTGTGATCAGCTCGATGAGACGAGTTGATTTAGCCATGTCCGTCTGGCCGCAAACTACTAGGTGGGGTGAAAAGTAACCTCCTTGACCGCCAGAATGCGCTGCTACTGCAAAAAAGGTCATGGTGCCTTGTAGTCTGTTCATATTTAGGCAGACATGCCAAATTTCAGTGTGATACTGAGCTTAATTTTGTTTTGACAGCTGATTGTTGTTGACGTGTTTCCCATCATGTTGAGTATGGACAAAAACGAATTTCGTTCTCTCATAAATCATTATTTTTTGAGAGGCAAAACGGAGAAGGAAACAAAAGAAAAGTTGGATAAATATTATGGAGCTTATGCTCCGTCAGATTATACCGTCAAATATTGGTTTCGAGAGTTTCGTGGTGGCCGCAACTCCACTACCGATGAAGTCCGCAGCGGAGGGCTGACCGGAAAGTGAAGGTGCACGAGCTAGCAGCTGCCACAAAGATTTGTACTGAGCGCACACGCCATATTTTGGGCGAGATTTTGCATATGAAAAAGTTATCATGCCGTTGGGTGCCGCGCAAGCTCACTCCGGATCAAACACACGAACGCGAGAGCACTTCGAAAGAGTGTTTGGACTTGCTGATGCGGGATCGGGCGGACTTTTGGCGTCGATTGGTAACTATTGATGAAACCTGGATCCACTATTACACACCAGAAAACAGAATGAGTGCCGGGCAATGGACTGAAGCCGGCACGAGTGCTCCGAATCGGCCGAGGGAGGCTCGATGGGTCGGAAATGTTATGGCGTCGGATTTCTGGGATTGTCATGGCATACTCTTCGTGGACTACCTCGAAAAAGGAAAAACACATCAACAGCGAGTATTATATCCATTATTGAAGGACGAAATAGCTGCAAACCGGCCTCACATGAAGCGAAAAAAAATTTTGTTTTTGCAAGACAATGCGCCGGCACACAAGAGCATCGCAACCACGTCTAAAATCAATGATTTAGGGCTCCAATTGCTTCCGCATCCACCGTATTCGCCCGATTCGCAGACCTTCCGGAACCACTAGTAGTCCCTCAGTTTTTGAGCTAGAGAGCTTGCACATAGGTTTCTTTTTACCATACGCTGTTCATTTGTCGGAATCAGCCGAATTGGACCACTACCTCCCATACATACCACCATTTAAATAAATGTTCTTATTAGAAAATTTTTGAAGTGAAACTTCTTTAGGGGCGTTGTGCAAGAAATCAATGGTATTTGTTATTGGTTGAGAGTCAATATGAGGGACCAATCTCGCTCGGGAAAAGTGTGTTAGCGTCTCTTTGTACAATACCCAGTTAGCTTTGGAAAACTGCAGGAAAGTTTGAATCGTACGTGTAACGCCAATCAAGAGCTTGCAAGATACTGGAAAGTGATCAGAAGATAGGGTTGTAGGAAATGTGTGTGTGTTGGTGCGTTTTTAAGAAACAGATCAAGGGTAGAAAGTTTGACTTTGTGATTAGCTGGTATATACGTTGGATCATTGGGAAATAGAAGACAGAACTTCCCAAAGGTAGATAATTCATCCATGGTGTTACCCCAACAATTTGCTCTGGCGCAGTTCCATTTCCGATTACTGCAGTTGCAGTTGCCAACTAATACGTGGCAACATCAATAAGTCTGCTTTGAACATGGTTTTAACATGATTGGCTTGATTGATGATGCGTCTTTACTCCGTTAATTTCCTTGAACGACTGCGCGCTTCCCTCAAATCAAATTAAATGAAAGAACACATAAAGTGAGCATAGGGACATTCGAATTAATTCGGATGTGTTCGGCTATGCTGTTTTCATTTCGTTTTGCACGCTAATTCATTCTAACTCATTTTCATACATTTGTGTCTCGGTCTCACTCAATTCAATTCGAGTTCATTCTATTAAACTTAAGTTGTGAGCGAAGCCACGCAGATCTCTACTATGTGTACAGCAATGAAATATTGCCTTATGACGGTTCCTTATAACAGGTAGTCCATTTTCCGATCTAGTTAGTACTGCATACCTCTGAACAATGCTTAGCTGATTTACCTTCGATATATCCTGTGTAGTGTTCACTATAATAGCAAAAAAACGGTAAGCGGCCGAGGGCCCCTTGAGCTTAGGGTCCCCGGCGGACTGCCCCGCCTAGCCCGTACATAGCTACGTGACTCAAAAATCATAGCGGTAAGTAATAATTTATATATTCTGAAAATATAGGAAGTGATGAAGACTGTAAGAGGAATGGTGCGCGTTTATGTCAACAAGGGGGAAAGGCGTTAAAAAAGGTGACAAAAATTGAAAATTATCTTTTGAGACGGACAGGGCTAAATCAACTCGCCTTATCGAGCTGATGAAGAAGAAGAAGATCTGAAACTTGTATGACTAGTCTAAGTTATTTGCACAAAAAAATTACCATATTGCACCTTAACTATAAAAGGTCACTAACTCAAAAAACACGATTTTTGAGCTAATGATGCAGAATTATTCGTTACATCAATTTTTATACTGTGTAAAAATTTCATGTTGGTACTTTACATATACTCTCCGCGTGAGAAGAGAATATTTCTTCGAAATTAGCCAATTTGAATGTAAATTGAAACCTTTAAATGCGATTTTCTCGAAATGCTTTTTTTTTGTTTTTGAGTTAATGACCTTAGTTAGGGTGCGTTATGTGCAGAAAAAATTATAATTTTATGCAAGAACGCTTGATTTCCCACATAAAAATCATACGAAAACACATGATTTAAATATTAGAAGGTTGCAAAAAAATAAGAAATGCAAACAATAACAAAATAAAAATGTAACTAAGTCAAAGTTATTGTTTCAATCGTATTTAATAGATGTGTTTCTTCCACAGCATTGACCAATCGAATTTCAACCCTTGGTCAAATACAGCAATCTTCAGCAAACCAACAACATCTATATGGCACGGCATCAAAACTAACAACTCATCAACAAATACATCTCGCTGAGTCAAATAACCAAATGTCAGATCAACTTCAACAAAACGTTACAGCTGCTGTTGTATCAGAAGCACCTCAAGCACTAGCAACAGCGTCATCGGCAGTTACGCAGCTAACAAATATAGGGCCTCAACATTTCCTATCACAACCCCAAGTATCGTATATCGCAAGTCATCAATCGACACAGGGTCATCCACAGTATTCGTCTGTTGGTTCACAAATATATGTGGCGGCCTCACAACACATAGGAAGTAGTGGCAATACTAATATATCACAAACAAATATGTACAACCAACCAATCAGTGGCAACATTCAAAGTGTGGATCAAATAAATGAGTTATCTTCTACTGGACCTAACCATTTGTCTACTTCTCATCAAGTTGTCCTACCATCCACATCACTTACACGATACGGTAACCCTTTACCACAACAAAGTTTTCCTATCCAGAATGATGATAATAATATATCCGTTTATACTGAGCAGCAATAGAAAATTGTATATAATAAACTCTTGTAAAGTGCTTATTATTATTTTACATTTTATATTTAATCATCATGCAATATATATATACAATATGTAGTCTTTGAAATAAATGAATGCAAATAAAAAAATAAATTTCTTTTTAAAATTTTTAAATATAATAATATAAAGGCTTCGTTTATAGCGTTACACAGCTTTAATTCAAAATAAAACAAAGAAAAATATTGTTAATTTATATTAATTAACCTGGATATGAAAGTCAATTTGTTTAACGTGAACACCTGTCGTAGAGACTTAATATCACGGTGCCAAGCACAGGGATTGATAAACGTCAATCAACGTCCCCTTGGATATATATCCGCAGGTACCAATCTCAAGCCATGCTTATTTTGGTCGTATGTCTCATTCCTTGGTTAGGAACAAGGCCTATCTAAACCTCTCTGTGGGTCACAGCACCCGGTTGTATAACGCAACTCCACGTCGAGCTCACACCCTACCCGCATCTGGGTACAACCACAGCCACCACGATACTCCCATAGAGGGGCCGTCTCCGCTGGCCAGGACGGAAACAGGTTCCATGGGCTCCTGACCACCCGTGGTACCAGAAAAAAGCCTCTGGTCAGACTTCGTACCCGAGGTACTACCAATTTGAACCCCAAATAGTTCGTGGGTTGGTGTCCCAAAAATCGAACATAGCTCACTGGAATAGAATGCAGGCAGAACCCACAGATGGCACAGTATACATTATATTCATGGACATAGCTTTCTCACTGTTCGGAGCGAGGTCTATTCCCACCTCTTCTGCCAAGGCAGCAATTATTAGATCAACGATCAAAAAAAACCAACTATGTCCCCACTGTCACAAAGACTTTAACGAATGGATCGTAGGCTGAGACCGCTAGTTTTCCAAACGCCCGTGGTACCAGAAAAAATACCTCTGGTCGGGTAGCGTGACAAAGTCACGACCAGTACAGCTCCATGTAGCTCAGGGACTGGTGCCCCCCAGACAACACTTAACCCTCCCCATATACTCACACACAAAACACGGATCCCTCAGGTTACAAGCGGACGACGCCTAATAAAAACTGCACGTGCAAGTTCATTCAATCTCCTAACACTATCCCTACTGGAGAGCGCCTGACTGAAATCACCGAACGCATTCAAGTCCCTCAAATCATCATACAGAGAACATTCACAAAGAACATGCTGCCACGTTTCCCCGATCGCGCCACACGGGCATTCCGGACTGTCACTTAGGCCCCTTGAATGCAAAAAAGCATTAAGGGAATCGTGACCAGTCAACAGGAATCCGAGCCAGAGGTTAAAACCAAAGGCCGGTCGACTGCCAACAAATGTTACATCCCGAATGAACCTGTATGTTGCCCGCCCATTCACACCATTATCCCTACTGATTTGCCAGTCAGTCAGAACCTGTTAATTCAAAAATCTCTTGCACTCAATTCGACTCAAGCTCTCCACATCTAAACCATGCAACCAGTCATTCTGCAGCAACGGTAATCCCCTCTTGATTCTGAAGCCAATGGCCTTACGCCTGACCTCCAAATCTAGAGGGATCACACCAAGCAACAACTGAAAAGTCTCAGTAGAGACAGTGCGATACACAGGCACACACCCTAATATCATAACCCTCCGGCATGATAACACTTACTTTCTGCGTGCAGCAGAACATACTGCCTCGTACCATACAGAAGATCCATATGTTGCACAAGCAACAAATAGACCCCCATAAATGACACGAACAGCACGTCTACTGAGACGCCAATCACTCCGCAAAATACGGCGCACTTTTCCAACCACACTGAAAAACTGATCTCTAAGATGAGCAATGTGAGGAACAAAATTCATTCTTTCACCCATGGTTATGCCAAGGAACTTAACCTCAGTAACATACCGTAGGCTGCCAGTGTTCAGTCTGACAACAACATTGCCACTGTCTTATCCATTGCCACACCTACACCAACACCACTGCCCCATTCAGAACCTAAGTGCATGGACTCTTGGCTCCTACAGGTTCTCCACAGAGCCATTTCCCGACTTCCACAATCACTCAATTTCCTCAACACACAATTCCAGCTCAAATAGACGAACGCACCCATAAAATCCACAAACACGCCTAGGACATACTCGGAAGTACTTGTCCGAACACAATTAGACACATAGTTCCAGGCATCCTCAACGCATTTCGCTTTTTTGAACCCAAACTGCAAATCAGGCATTTGCTCATTCACTCTCTCTTGAAGCCTTTCTAAGAAGGACCGGTAAATGACGTGATGCCCCGAAAAGAACGAGGATCACTTCTTATTTTATCGGGCGACTTCAGAAGCACAATCACCTTAGCACACTTCCATCCCTAGGGAAAATATCTGGAGCGGATCGCAAGGGACCTCCATCTCAGGCGGAGCAACCCTCGGATCCGTCCGATGGAAAAATTCACACAACAAAGCATTCATACAATGCCGTCAATTGATTGTCCCCGACACGATTAGCACACACATTTGTGTACCCACCATTACCCCTACATATCCTGCAAACATGACTCCGTGGTCATGCTTATTGCGCTGAAGAAAAGCCCTCCATTCAACTTCTTTCACTCTTATAAGCATATGCTTATTCACTTTCAACTCACGACTATACACACTCCTGAGCTGGTCCACATTCACTGCACCAGCGAACCTGGCCATACCATGAAGTGGATAGATAATTTAATGACATTAATATTGACAGTAACATTCTGGCCATCATCGTTTTTAAAGACATATGGATTAATGACTCCGCCGGCGACAAAAGTTTGTCGATTATCTTCACTCCAAATGCTTATTTACGTACCTATTCAACCAAAATGAGCTTCATTGCTGAACAAAATTTTGTATGGAAAATCAAGATCAATATCAATTTGTGCTTCAGCCCATTGACCGAATTGTCGGAGTATACGATGGTCGCTTGACTTCAATTCCTGCAAAAGTTGAATCTTAAAAGCTTTTAAGCCAAGATCCTTTCGTAAAATCTATATATATATAAAATCGTAAGCATTTTTTGTGCCCGTGCACGCTAATCTCAGAAATGGCTTAACCTATATCATTTTGACTGGTGTATTTTAGCAAGCTTCGTGTAGCGTTTACTTTATCGAAATCGATCAAGTCAAAAGTCATATTTTTAATTCTGTTGCCTACTTTTTGGTTGATTTTCAAATGTTTTCGTCTTTTGCACCGCAGCAACATAAAACAGCTGATGATTAGAAATAAAGTTAACAAAATACACGCAATTACAAATATATTTCGTATACCGCACGCGTACGAAGTCGTGCACAGCTAGTCTTATATAAAGTGGATGGACACAACCTCATTTGCTGAGAACGGCGAAGAAATGATTGATTTGGGTCTTCTTCAATACTTTGCTGTACAGCGGCTACAGCTTGTTCGGTGCGCACTGTTCGGCGTCTTACGGGATGCACATTATCATTAAAAGTAAACGTGGTGCGAAAACGATCCATAGTTATTCGAATTAGCCGCTCTGATGGACACTTATGATTAGCATAAAATGGACGGAGTGTACGATATTTTTGATTTTAATAAAAAATTTTCAACAATTTGCAAGCGTTGCTCTGATGTAAGTCTATCCGTAATGAAATGCAAAACCAAACTAAACAAAAAGTAACTATCAGCTGTTAAATCGGTTGTCAAATAAAACAGTGTTGCCAACTCAAAGTAGTGAACCTCTAAAAAAATCACCCTTTATAAACAAACAAATATTTATTTTTATAGATTACTTTTTGAGTGTTCAAAGATGCAATCTTATTATCGAACATGTTAAACAAATACGAGGGCTGCTATTTATATTTCGGGAATAGCAAAGGTTAGGTTTGCTTGGCTGATCAAGAGATCTCACATAGACCAATAATGGTCCTTTGTGTTGCCAAGAAGAAGTATGGAAACTCTTTAAATACTGTTTTTTATGCACTTTTTTGCGAGCTTTAATAAATTGCTACTTTTCTGATCCGCGATAATTTCCAAGGAGAGGAAAGATACAGATCCGAGATAGCAAGAGAGTTTTCCATCCCACATTCTCTTCGCCTCCTGAATCGTTGCTGCGTCTATTTCTGTTTTTAACGTGGACAGAGAGGGACGTCAGTATGACGCACTTACCTCAGCTTGGCTAGCGCCAGCTTTAGCGAGTGCGTCTGCTTCCTCGTTCCCTTCAATTCCTTTATGTCCCGGTACCCAAAAGATGGTGACTTGTCTGTCAAAACAGAGTTCGTCCATTTTGGTTCTACATTGTTGAACACAGTTCGATTTCGTAATCACCGCCGCTATTGCCTTTATGGCTGCTTGGCTGTCGATGAATATGTTTATTTGGGAGTTGAGAGGAGTTAGCTCGGCTGCTAATTCTGCAGCTTTTGTAGCCGCATAAATCTCGGCCTGAAACCGCTACAGTAGTCTGGAAGCTTAAATGATCGTTTAAGGTCAAGATCTGAGCAGAATACTGCAGCTCCCACTCCCTCTGCCATTTTAGATCCGTCTGTAAACAGGTTGTAAGTATGACCGCCAAACTGGACCCATTTGTTCTATTACTACACTAGGCCTTCTATTGAACTAAGCCTGGGGAATAACATAGTCCGAGCTAGTGTTTAAACCTTCATGTATCTTACTGTGACCACAAGGCCTCTGTATAAACTGTCCTGTTACCTTTAGTCTTAGCTCAGACTTATTTTCAGTGTTCTTCGCTGCCAAGCCTATAGGTTGAAGGTCGAGTATTCTATCAAGTGCTGTTGTAGGGGTGGTGCGCATTGCACCAGTTATACAAAGCCTTGCGATTCTCTGTACCTTCTCCAACTTTTAGACATATGTGTTCTTGTTGACACTTGCCCACCATACCAAGATACCATAGAGTAATATAGGTCTAACCACTGCCGTGTACATCCAATATGTTAGACGGGAAGATAAACCCCATGTCTTTCCGAGCATTTTCCTGCAAGCATAAAAGGCATTGAGAGCTTTCCTCACCCTTTCTTCCACATTTAACTTCCACGTCAGTTTGTTATCCAATATGACTCCAAGATATTTTGTAGACATCTTTGGTGCTAGTACAATGTTTCCTAATTTAGGAGGGAGCCAGTGCGGAATCTTGTATTTTGTTGTGAAAAGTACTAAGTCCGTCTTGTCTATGCCAGGTCATCTGCATAGGCAGTTAACCTTGCACCTCCATCTCGCATTTTATTAAGAATTTTATTCATTACAAGTGTCCAAAGCAGCGGAGAGATTACGCCCCCTTGAGGCGCACCTCTGTTTGCCTTCCTTGCCAGACTCGTCGCACCCCATTCAGCCACCACTGTACGGCAGTTCAGTAGACTACCGATCCAGTGCCGTATGGATGGATGTGCGTCAATTGATTCAAGACCCTCTAACAGCGCTTCTGTCGAAAGGTTGTTAAAGGCTCCTGATATGTCAGGGAAGACACCTATGGCATACTCCCCGTACTGTATGGCCCTTTCTATCTGCATCACGACCCTATGAAGCGCTGTCTCAGTGTACTTGCCTTTCGTATAGGCGTGTTGATCTCTCGATATTAGATACGGTGAAACCTTTTTCTTAATATACGAGTCAAATTACCACAGAAGATCTGCCAGGATCTCCTTTTGGCTCTCCTTATCTCTCTTTTGTATAGCGATAGTAGTGTCTTATATTCTCTCCAGCACTCTTCACAATCAGCAAGTCTGGCTAGCTTAAAGAACTCTCTAAGTTCCTGTCTTTGCTTATCAACGTCCTTATTCCACCATGGGGGCTTGGATTTGCGTCCAAGTCTCGTAGGCAGGCAGGATTTATGGTAAGCTAGAAGGATTTTAGATGTTATGAGTTCTGTCACTGCCTCAACATCGCTGCTAGTAGTGATCTGAGGAACATTTCTTAGGTATCCCTTTAACAAGTTCTCACATAGGCCCCAGTTCGTATTTCTAGGGTTCCTACATATGTCTTTCGTTCTTAGTCTTTATATCTACAGTGAAACTTATATAACTATGATCGTAGAAGGAGGGTTGTTCAAGCACTTCCAGTCTAAGATCTGCATATTGTCACCGTAAAAGAGGGTGATGTCCAATACATCCTCCGATGTTGGACTCTTATAAGTAGGAATATTTCCCCTATTTGCTATACTTACATTATACTGTAATATATAGTTAAAGAGGTACTCACCACGTTGGTTGATGTCCTTACTACCCCATTGAGGGTGGTGCGTATTAGCGTCTGCACCTAACACTATCCTCCATCCACGTTGACCGGCCTCCTCCATGAGATCTTGTAACTCCATGGGCGGTGCCTCGGCGTCGTGTGCCATGTAGCAGGAGGCAAGGAGTCTGGACCCATCGTTCCCCTCTACGACAATGACTGCCAGTCATCTGTGCTAAGATTGGATAGTAAATATGCGTTAATATTTTTCTTTACAAGGATGACAGATCTAATCTTCCTTACCGTTGCAGCGTGAAAAATTTTGTAGTTATTCGACCCCAATCCTGAGACCTTGTTCCCGAAGGATAGCCAGGGCTCTTGGATCAGGGCCACGTCATAGCTGCCCTCCTCTAACGTGAGGAGCAGCTCGGCCGAAGCCGCCTTACTCTGATGGAGGTTTATTTGCAGAACTTTCCCCATCAGGTTCAGCAATGCGTTGTACGGGTGTAGCTGTAGTCGCCGACACTCCGTCTGTCCCCTACATCTTTCTTTCCCCGCGCAGCTGAAGGGTTTCAGTAGAGTTGGTCACCGATTCGAGTCCGAGATCCCTCTCTACTTCTCCCGCTTCCAGCGTGTTGACGTTACCATCCTTCGGGTGACGTTTCTTGAGGCGCAGGTATACACTACCCGTTCCCCACGACATCTTCCCGTGACGCTGGTATAATATATCCTCTGCCTCTTTATTTATTTGGAGGATCAGATCCTGATTGCCTTTCTTGTCTGGTTTACTGGCGTGAAGCAGCTTCCAATCGATAGTTGGAACATCAGGATTCTGCCGCCGGAATAGCAGTAGAGTGACTTCTGGTTTTAACGTGTTAGGTACTCGTACCTTGGCACGCGGTACACACGGAGTATCATTTCTATCCACTATCTCCATCTTAGCGCCTTCCCAAAGGCCTTCTATCCTGGGAGCTTCCTCCGTAATCCACTTCAACGTTAGCTCATCGTTACATTTTAGGATTTTAACTCCCATATACCACCCTGCTCCTTCAAACGAGGGCGAGGGTTTGTCGGGTTCATCCGTCAGCCTTTTAACGATGGCATTTAAAATTTTTGCATCCACCTGTCTCCATTAATCTGCCGTCATCTGTCCATTGGGGTGATTCCGGTCAATGAGCGCCACGATCAAGTGCCGTTTAGCTACTTCATTGACTTTCATCGCCTTCTTGGAAGTGGTTGGCTGGTCAATTGGTATGTCAGGTTTTTGTGTGCGAAGACGTTTGGCCTCAGGCTTTTCCTCGTCCTTAGACCGCTGTCTTTTCGGCTCTTTGATACTCTTCGCAACGTTCTCCTCAATTTTGTTCACGAAGGCAGGATGCGTAGTCGCATGTTTATCACTCTGCGCGAAGTGCTCTTTACCTTTCGTGACAGTCGCAGTTGCCCATTTAAGGTTCTCCTGTTCTTTGGACGAAAGTGTCACCTTAGTTCCCAGGCGTAGTTTTATTTTCACAGCTGTCTTATATTGAGCAAGTGCCTTCAAGCTTTCCTTACTTGGCCTTTTCTTCGGCCCACTCCTGCTAACGGATGTGGTACTTGGCGTCGAGGCCTTTGGGGTACTCAGAAGCTCTTTCTTGGCAGCTGTGTTAATGGTTGCCACGCTACTCACGCTTTCGAGGTCCGAGTCTATATCGACTGCAGTACCCCTGATGGCTAACCCCTTTTTTGTCTTTGTGTTGGCAGTAACATTACAACCACTATAACCTGCTCCCGTTACAGTAGAGGTTTGGCCACTGGCGACACGGTTCATAAAATCCCCGTGCCCGCCGGTGGTAGCAGCCAATTCTCCCACCGACGTTTGAACCGATATCCCAGTTCGTGTATCAACATTATCGATCTCCATATGAGTTTTTTATTCGGGGGTCCCTACCCCTATTTTATTCCTACTGCCAGGAACCTCTTAGCAATGACCTTTGCACTAGCTCTCCTATCCCTCCTTGGGGTAATATGTGAAGTTATCCTCCGAGAAGATACAGGGAAGTTCGTACAACGGTCTTGGCTAGGCACCACCTGCTTGCATTGCTGCAAATCAGGTAGACCTAGCAACATTGCAAACGGTGGTACCCATTGCCCAGTCGGCACCCGCGGGGAGGGTATAGCTGGAGGATTTTCGCCGACCCGGGAATAGCAAATAAGAACAGAAATTTTTTAATGAAAATGGCTTTATTGTTTTTCAAAATATTCCCCCAATCAATACACTTTTGCGTTTTTCCTTGTTTTTCCATACCTTTTGCTTCGTGCTCGAACATCTTTTGTTGGATTTGGTTCATCTTGGAACACCCACACGGTCGATTGCTGTTTAGTTTCCGGCTCATTCGCATATATCCATGATTCATCACCTGTCACGATTTTATAAACGTCTTTTGAAGCAACACGGTCGAACTTTTTAAGCATTTCCTTACTCCAATCGACACGAGCCTTTTTTTGAGCGATTGATAAGTTATGGGGTATCCAACGAGAACAAACCTTTTTTACAATTAAGTGTTCATACAAAATAGAATACATTGACGTGGAACTAATGTGCAAGGATGCCTTTATCTCACGATATGTCACGTGTTGATCTTGCACTATCAGTTCACGCACACCTTCGATGTTTTGTGGCACAACAACCGATTTTGGACGACCTTCACGGAATTCGCCAGCGACAGAACTACGACCACGATTAAATTCTGCAAACCAGCGATAAACTATCGTTTTTGATGGTGCTTTCTCACCATACAAAGAACTAAGTTCATCGACACATTCTTGTTGGGTTAATCCACGTCGAAAGTTGTGAAAAATAATCCAATGAAAACCCTCTCGTGAAATTTCATTTGTTTTGCCAAATTGATTTCTTTAACTTATTGTAAACAAAACAAAAACCAATTGTACATAAAAACGTTGTACGTACATATGTGCTAAAAAATGACAAAGTTTATTATGGCGTTGCCAGATTTTACGTATTGACATTAGTATTGCCAATTCCCGAAATATAAATAGCAGCCCTCGTAAGTAGTTTTCGCTTACAGGAGTAAGATAATCTTAAATACTGAATGTTATTTATCGTGTTTATTGATAGTTACTACGTATGCATGCAGCAACTTTTGAAATTAGTAGCAAAAATTATTAGAGATGAAACGGATAGCTGTTTTGCCGGATATTCGGCCGACAGCCGATTGTTGCATCTTACCAGCGAACCTTCATAGGTGGCGAATTTGGACCTTTTCGTTCATGAGTTACAAGTTAGTGCTGCATTGTCTTATCAAAACTATTAAATCCTTACAATGGTGAACAAAATTTGTTACAGCACATTATTGTTAAAAAAAGGAGAAAAGCAAAAACTTATGATAATAACTGAGAATAAGAGCAAGATTAAAGTAAACGCTCCTTTGACGTCGATTACCTTTTGCAAACCCACAGGAATGGGGTCCTTCGACCTCAGCAAACGTCTCCTCGAGCGAGTTATGTTTTTAGCAAGACACTATGTTTGTAATGTGCACTATTTCAATCTATCACTCAAAGCTTATGAATTGATAACAAATTTAAAGTAAACCACAAATAAAGCTTCAACTATTCTTTCAACTGCTGATTTATCATATATGAGGGCCTCGTTAAAAGCAGAATTAGAAAAGCGTTTCAACTCCATAAATCAAGACTCCAACTACCTGATTGCAACTTACCTAGAGCCATGATTTAAAAAAATATATTTGGGGGTTGTTGAAGCGGAGAGAGCTCGCCAGAAAATTTTTTTGGAACTTTAAAAAATGTCTTGCGAAGATTCCTCCAGTAGCAGTTCTGATTGTGAGAGTTCTGGTCAGGCTTGCCAATTTAGGTGTATTTTCAAAATTCAGAATATATTTAAAATATAATTGAGTTTTTTTTCCCATTCTGTCTTTTGAAAACACCCCTTATAAGTATATACTTTTTTATGATGTATATCACTTTTTAAGATTATTAGAAAGTGATAAAAAGAAGAATTTGCATTATGTCTGCTTTGACTATTTCATTCTTGCATTCTTTTATTCTTCATGTACAAAATATTATGTATATCTATAAATGTACTTATATGTAAAACAAGGTATATACTTTGTATGTATATAAATGTATATACTTGTATGTATAAAAATGTATATCACTTTTTAACATTATAAGAAAGTGATAAAAAAAAAGAATATACATTATGTCTGCTTTGACTATTTCATTCTTCATGTGCAAAATATTTTGTATATCTACATATATAATTGAACGGCAAACATTGAAGCAATTTTGACATTAAATTAACCATTTATTTATTTTTATTTATATAATGCTAACCGAAAGTTAAAACTAATAGTTAACAAAGAGCTTATAAATAGCCATGGCTGCCAGGGCCTTCAGCTAATAAAGATATAAATGTAAATAACAATAATGATAATAATAATAATAGAGACTAAATAAATGATTAAGTCTAAAGTTAATGTTTACTGTACAGATTTGCTTTTTTAAAGAAGTTAGGAATAAGAATAATGTTAGAGGACGGATCGGAAAAGATTGAGATGAGGTCTATATTCGCGAATGTGGAGGATCTGAGGTGGTACAATGAGGAGCAGGATGTGATAATGTGGTGAATGTTATTAGGAGCGTTATTACATAAGGGGCAGATGTTTTTTAGGTTTTTTTCGATGAGTTGCATGTTTGTTAGGTTTGTGTGACTAAGTCGGATTCTAGTAAATTTTATCTGATCAAGTCTAGATAAAGGTTTAAAAGTTGGAGAATTATAAAGTGTAGTGGATGTGCTATTGGGAGAGTGTATTAGCTTATACCAGCTGGAGGTGTGTTGTAGTATGGTGATGTGTTCAAGATTTATGTATTTTTTGAGAGTACTTAAGTTTTGAGACAGACAAATAATAACAAATATGTATCATCGAAAGTGATTTTATTGTTTTTCAAAATATTCTCTATGAAGATCAATACACTTTTGCATGCGTTTGAACCAATTTTCGAAGCACTTTTTCCACTCGGAATGAGGTATCTCCAAAACATGTGTTTTGAACGCATCAACCGCTTCTTCAGGAGTCGAAAAACGTTGACCTCGCAATTTATTTTTGGTGTGCGGGAATAAAAAGAAGTCATTGGGTGCCAAATCTGGATATAGGGCGGATGACCCATTAATTCGACGTTTTGAGTGTTTAAAAAGTCACATGTTTGAGGAGATGTGTGAGAGCTCGCATTGTCGTGGTGGAGAATGATTCGTCTTCTGCGGTTGATTTTTCTTATTTCTTTGAACACTTCGTGCAAACAAATGGTGACATCAAAATTAACCGTTCTACGTTTCTCTAATGGCACGATGGCGACATGTCCGGTTATTCCAATAAAACAGGCGATCATTTGCTTCGAAGTGCTTCGTGCGCGAACAACTTTTGTTGGATTTGGCTCATCTTGAAAGACCCATAAAGTCGACTGCTGTTTAGTTTCAGTCTCATAATCATCATTCATCACCTGTCACGATCTTATAGACGTCTTTTGAAGCACCGCGATTGAATTTTTTCAACATTTCTTTGCACCAATCGATACGAGTCTTTTTGCGCGATTGTCAAACTATGCGGTATCCAACGCGAACAAATCTTTTTGACGGCCAAATGTTCAAGCAATATTGAATATATGCGAGTGGACCTAATGCCCAATCATGCCTCAATCTCACGATAAGTCACATGGCGAACTTACAATATCAGTTCACGCACAGCATCAATGCTTTGTGGTTCAACAACCGATTTTGGATGACCTTCCCGAAATTCGTCCTGGAAAAAACTACGACCACGATTGAATTCAGAAAACCAGCGAAACACGGTGGCCCTGGATGGTGCTTTATCACCAAAAGTGAAAGCGAGTTGATCGGCACACTCTTGTTGAGTTAATCCTCGTCGAAAATCATAAAAAATCATTGCACGAAAATGTTCACGATTTAATTCCATTTTTTAGCCGAAACGAATTTTTCAAGTCACTGTAAACAATACAAATAGCACTCGTATGACAAAACGTTCTGAGTATATTTATCATTAAAAACGTCAAGCTTTACGATACCAATGTCAGATTTTACATATCAACATTAGTGTTGCCATATCTCAAGACTTAAGTAGCAGCCCTCGTATAAGTAGTAACTTAGTAGCGAGCTTTGCTGTTAAATCTGCCTTTTCATTGCCTATGATGTTAGTGTGGCTGGGAACCCATATAAGTTTTATTTTGGGGAATTTTGTATTAAGTAGGGTTCTTATTGTTGAGGCGTAGTAGATGTGGTTATTGAAATTGGCTATAGCGGATAAAGCAGAAAGTGAGTCAGAACAAATAGCCTGTCTAACTGGCTTACGTATACAGATGTTTATAGCTTCATGGATTGCAATGATTTCACCTGCAAATACTGTTGAATAGTGTAAGAGGCCTGATATCATTGGGTTTGTTTCGGTAGTGATGCCAAAGCCTGTAATTTCGGATGATTTTGAGCCGTCAGTGTATATAAAGTTGTATTTAGAATGTTCGTTTTTGAGGGAAAGCAAGTGTTGTTGGAAGACTATTCTATAATAAGGAGTGTTGCTTTTATTAAAAGCAGTAAGAGATAAATCTATCGAGTCATAAATGTTGTATTGTATTTTTTGCTGTTGATGGTTTTGATGGGAGAGACGGGAAGATCAATTTATTTGTAGATATTTATCGCTCTATCCACTGTGCTTAGGTATTTTGGTTTTATTTTTGGAGTTTTAATAAGGTTGTATAGAGCTGTGTTGGAGGATAGGATTAGTATTTTAGAAAGTTTGCCAATCAGAAAGTTGCATCTATTTTCTATTGAGTAAATATTAGATTCTAAAATCATGTTGAAAATGGGTGTGGTCCGAAAAACACCTAGAGTGGTTTTAATTGCTGCATTTTGAATAGATTTAAGTTTGTTAAGATACGATTTAGGGGAGTGTCCAAAAATTGGGAGACAGTAGTCTATTTTTGAAATAAGGATAGCTTTCACCACTTGAATTAGAGTTGAGGTGTTACAGCTGTATTTCTGGCTAGAGAGGTGCTTGATAATATTAAGTGGTTTTATTAGTTCAACTGCTAAGTTAGCGATGTGAGTGTTCCATCTATATTTGCTGTTAAGAGTAAGGCCTAAAATTTTCAAAGAGTTTACAGACGGGATGATAAGGTTGTCGATGCGTACGTATATTGTGGTAGCAGTTTAAGTTGCGGCAGATATGAATATGATTTGTTTTATCTGTAGAAAGAACGGCACCTGAGTAGTTGCACCAGTCTTGGATACTATGAAATAGTTGAGATAGGTCTGCCTGGGAACTTTTTTGCCTTTTAAGATCAAGAAATAGGTGGAAATAATCAGTATATGCGCAAAATTTTATTTCCTTGTGAAGTTCTAAAGTTTTTGTAAGTGCGTTGTAGGATATGAGGAAGAGGATTACAGAAATAGGTGAACCTTGTGGTATGCCATTATTAAGGGGGAAGCTATTGGATAGAGTTTTACCTGTTTACAATAATTTTCCTGTTTAACATAAAATTTTTAACATAAACGAATATTTTGGGTCCAAATTTCCATCCTTGTAGTTGGTTTACAATGCTGTGTATGCCAATCTTGTCGAAAGCCTTGGAGAAGTCAAGAGAAATTATTGACAAGTGACGCTTGGATGAGATAGCTCGTGTTGCTAGGAGATCTATATAAAGTAGATTATCTAGAACAGATTTACCTCTCTTAAAATCATACTGGTAGCTGTGAATGAGTTTGTTTGTCGAAACGAACCACCACAACCTTTTGGAAATTATTTTGTCCAAGACCTTAGCAAGGCAAGGGGTTAATGATATTGGTCTGTACGATTTGATTTCAGTTTTGATCTTATTAGGTTTGGCGATAGGTATGACTAGGCTAATTTTATAGGATTGGGGGATATAGTTATTGAGGATGTTATTGAAGTGTTTGAGGATACGAATTCTAAAGACATGGGGAGAGTTTTGGATCATGGAGTATGAGATGCGGTCAGGACCTGGTGTGGTCCCTTTAAGTGAGTTTAGCGATGATAAGAATTCCACAAATTAAATTTCTTTTTCTATTTCGTTTGATGTTTTGGACGGAGCGTAGTTAGAAGAAAGTGTAATAGCATTGTGCTTGCTGAGCCGAAATAGAAGAGAAAAGTTGGAATCATTAGCTTCTTTGGACTACTGGTCCGCAAAGGAGTTGACTATGATATTTGGGTCTGTTGTGAGTGTATTGGTACCGGGGTCGAGGATACTGTGGATATTTTTTGTGGGGTAAAGACCACAAAATCTTTTGATGTTGGACTATATTTTGGAAGAGTTGGAGTTAGGGGATATATCTGAAGTGAAGTCAGTAATGGATTGTCTTTTGGCAATTTTAATTGCCCTTCTGTATTTAGCGTTAGCTTTTTTAAATTGTACCATATCAACAGTATTCATGTGTCTTTTCAGTAATGACCAGTAATTATTTTTAACTGTTTTCAGAGCTGATAGCTCTTTGTTCCACCAGGGAACTGAGCGGATCATTGCGTACGTGGTGTTTTGTGGTATGGAAAAATGTGCGCTACGGATTATAGTGTTCTTAAGTAATGCCGCTTCTCTGTTGATATTATTGATTGGTTGGGAAGTGGAGTTTGATTGTTTCAATAATTTTTGGAAAAGGGCCCAGTCGGCTGATTTTAAATTAAATGTAGGTTTGGCAATGTGATTTGGTGTAGAGGTGGGGAAGAGAGAGAGAGAAAGATTGGAAAGTGATCGCTTCCGCAAAGGTTGTCAGATATTTCCCATTTAGTGTAAGGTGTCAGCTGAGAAGAGCAGAGGAATAGGTCTATATGGGTAAGTGTATTGTGGGTTGAGTAGTGAGTTGGCGACAAATTTTTTAGAAGGGTAAGGCTAGAATGTTGAATGTAACTTGCTAAAGTATTGCCTCTTTTATTTTCTTGTGGGGAACCGCAGCTGTTATGCCAGCTGTTGAAGTCTCCGGTAATAACTGCAGGGTGGTTTAGGTTGGAAAACATATTATGAAGGTTATTATTGTTAAATGATTTGTTTGGGGATATGTATGCAGATAGAATGCCTAATTTGATTTTGGAGTGCACCAAGACAGCAGATGCATCAAAGTCATTATTAAGTGGTATCGTATTGTGGTGTATTGAATTGTGAATTAATAGGGCGACACCGCCATATGAATTGTTAGCGGAGTTTTGATGGTGCATGATATAGTTAATTGGGATGGGTACATTTTTAAGGGAATGTAGATGGGTTTCTTGTAAGTAGATTATTTTAGGGCTATGGTGTTTAATTAGTATCTGCAACTGGCTGTAATTGTTTAGATAACCATTAATATTACACTGTAAAATATTTTAACAAGTAGTTAGAATTCTTTAGTTAGAAATTATTTTAGAAAACCTTGGCGGATAGCCAGTTGTGATAAAAGTGAGTGTTTGGAACCCCTTCTGTTAGTCATAAGATCAACAGAAAGGAGCTCCAGGTGTTAAGGAAGATGCCTGTGAGGACCGCGGAGGCGCAAAAAAAGCTTATTCGTCTTCCCGAGGACCGCCGACCCCACAGGCATTCAAGTGGTAAGCAAGAAAAATTTGATTAGGTCTTAACTGTTGCTAAGGGATGAATCCAATTTTGGTCTTTTCTCTTTTTGCTTGTTCTTATTATTTGTATTATTTTTGTTAATAGGTTGTTGAGCTCTCTTTTTTTTACAAATATCTACTTCACCTCCGCACGTGTATTCGATGATTTTTTTTATTAAAAAAGGTGATTCATTTTCAAAGCTTTTATTATCAGTTCTACTAATAACCATATATTTGCCTGCAGAGAAGCTTTTCTTGATTGCTGTTGTTGAAAACAACTTGTTCGCGGTGGCGGTTTATTCATGTTGGATGATGAGCCTAAGTTATGTAGCTGCTGCTGTTGTTATTTCTTTTCGTTTAGTATGAATTGACAGAAACGGTAGTTAATGCTTGCTGTTTTTAGTAATGGTGAATTTCTTAGCAGCTTTAGGTTATTACAATTGTAGCCTGGTGCTTTTTGTAAACACAACCGATCGCAAAGAGATTCAGATCAGAACTGTAAATTAACCAATTGAAAAATAGCGCTTTATAACAACCAGTTGAACACACAGCCGTTGATGTGTGCGTGTGTGCGCGCAGTAGATTAGAGAGGTTTGTGTGTTTGTGTGCCTCACTCTTCTGCTCTATTGCCGTTGTTATTGTGAATGCAGTAGAATGGGAGAGTAGAGAGGTTTGTGTGCCTCTCTCTCCACCATTATTTTATTCCTCATGAGCAAAATATATTGTATATAAGTATATATATATATTTTTTTTTTTGTTGTGCGAAACAAGGAGGTAAAAATCTTCCAAAGATACCTATGGCCCGTGCCACAAGTTATGTCGGATTCATTAGCCTACCGACTAAAAAAAACCCCCTATCGCCTCAAGCCCCTTTCAATCCCTACGGCACCGCCAAGGCATTCCTTCGTAGGGAGGGATAGTATGCTTAAAATTAAGCAGGCGCCATTGTTCGCTCGTACATTCGAGCACCCCTCATGATGTTGGCAATTTCAGAAGAGAAGTATGCCCAGTCATCCACCGATGTTTCCATGCGCCTTACAATCTCATGTGAGCTGCAATGAGATCCAAGGCACGCATACACTCTTCGTCGCTCCGCTTCGAAACGGGGGCACTCATGAAGAAGATGCTCCGGATCCTCCACGACATCTCTGCACAGCCCACAGAACGGATCCGCAGCGAGCCCAAACCTGTGGAGATACTGCCTGAAACAGCCATGGCCAGTGGCGAATTGAGTAAATTCGAACTCAACATCACCAGAACGACGCTTAAGCCAATTCAAAATATCTGGGATAAGCTGGTGTATCCTCCGCGACTCTGCCCTACTCCACCTGTGCTGCCAGATGTTCAGGTATCTGGACTTGATCTCCTCCAAGTCTGCTACCTGAGAGGATGCACGTGCGATGTACTTGTCCCTGGCAGCCAGGGCTTCCAGATCGATTGGCAGTCTGCCTGCAAGGTCACCCGCTGCATCGTCTGCCACTGTGCGATACGCCCTACAGATTCTGAGGTTAGCAACCCTGTGAGCACTCCTTATACCACGAAGGTATGACTTGGTTGCAAGTGCCCCTGCCCAGACTGGAGCCGCATAAAGCAGTATGGACTTACTCACCGAACCTAGCAGAACCCGAGATTGTTGTCTGGGGCCCCCTAGGTTTGGGAGAATCCTGGCCAGTTTTTGTGTGATGGCAGCTGCTTTTTTGGCTGACTCGTTTAAGTGCCACTTGAAACATAGTCGATGGTCCAAGAGTACACCCAGGTATTTGATGCAAGGCCTCGACTCAATAGAATGGCTCCCAATTCTAACCGAGAGTGTTTCCACCTTTTTCCTGGAGCTCATAAGAACCAACTCGGTCTTATGCTCCGCCAGACCAAGGTGATTCTGTGTTAGCCATCTCCTCGACGCTGTCACTGTCCTCTCTATTTTGGATGTGACCTCACTCAAGGTCTTTGCTACCACGACAATAGCAATGTCATCCGCATATCCGACGATCTCCACCCCATCGGGTTTACAAATCCGCAGGATGCCATCATACATGACATTCCACAGAATTGGACCTAGTACTGAACCTTGCGGGACACCTCCAGTAATGTCAAAAGTCCTAGTGCCTTCTTCTGTGTCACAAACCAGGACTCTCTCTCTGAAATAGGACACTACTATCCGAATTAGGTAACTCGGTATGTTCAAAATGCTTAGCGCGTTTATGATGCAGCTCCAATCTGCAGAGTTGAAAGCATTTTTAACGTCCAGTGTGACCACTGCGCAATACTTCTTGTCACCGCCAAGCCATCTAGTGCCATTTAAGGCCTCCCTTGCCATGCCGCAGACCTTTTGAATTGCTCCTACGGTATCCTTTCTCGGCCTGAAGCCAAATTGCATTTCAGCCAGACCATTTGGCGACTCCGTGTACTGCTGCAATCTGGCGCAAATAATCCGTTCAAAGATTTTCCCAGTGGTACTCAGGAGACACAGGGGCCTATACGAAGATGGTAGCTCTGGGGGCAGGTTTCCTTTCGGGATGAGAACCAGCCGTTGCTTCTTCCAGCATTTGGGGAAGAGTCCTTCTCTCATGCACCTTGAGAAAACCTCGCAGAAGACGTGAGGTTTCGCTGCAATGGCTCTCTTAAGGATAACATTTGGGATGCCATCCAGCCCAGGCGATTTGTTTACCTTCACCCTACTCGAAGCCGCTTCTAGCTCAAGAGTGGTGATATTGGGCACATTCTCATCTGCAACCTCAAGTGGTCGAAGTATCTTCAACAATCCTCTTGGTGGGAAGAGGGTGGCCACTATTTTTTCCATTTGCAAGGCGGAGGAAGGGACTGACGCCTTGAGGCCATTGAACTTGCGCGTTACAATTTCGTAAGCGCTGCCCCAGGGATTCTGATCCACTTCTCCTATCAGTCTGCAAAAGGCATTTCGCTTGCTCCTGCAGATCTCCTTGCTTAGTAGGGACTTTTTGTGCCTAAATTCGTCGAGGAAGAGAAGAGTATCCTGAGAAGCAGGATTCCTCCTTCTGCTGCGCTGGAATCTTCTCCATAGTTGATGGCACTGCGAGCGAAGTTCCGCTATTTCATCAGTCCACCAGTAGTTAGGCTTCCTGCCATTGCTTCTAGTCTTCCTAGGCATAAAGCCATCGCACATCCTTGTGAGGCCCTGCATAAGTTGCCCGGATTGCTGACTCGCATTACCATGCGCTACTTCAAACTCGGAGATAAACAGATCCAGAGTTTCCTTATCCAGCTTCCAAGTTTTCCAAGCGATACCCAGGGCCCGTTTCCTCAATCTTGATGTAGTGAACCTTGCCTGAGGGGAAATACAGATTTGTATCGCAAGGTGATCACTATGGGTGTAGACATCTGCATCCTCCCATTTTATAGCACTGGTAATCGATGTGCTACAGAAGGTGAGATCTATTGCCGAACTGCCTCTCCCGTTGTCAAACGTGATTGAGTTATCCCTATTAAGTAGAACCATATCCAGCGATGCAAATGCTTCCAAAACAGCCCGTCCGCGCCTATTGGTGCTAGTACAACCCCATTCCACCGCCCATGCGTTAAAGTCACCGGCGATTATGAGTGGGGATCTATGCCTCGCAGCGCTAACCAGTCTATCCAGGAAGTCATCAAATGAATCATGACTGACGTTTGGCGATGTGTAGCAGCTGCAAAAATGGATACCCCGTATTTTGGCAAAGGTGAAACCATCATACGAGCAGGGCTCTCTTTGCTCAAAGGAAGCATTGCCTTGTAGCCAAATAGCCGCTTTGCCACTAACGTCCTGCGTCCACACATTTAAGTCTTCCTTCGGCCTATGGAACTCACTAACCAGTAGTACATCAGCATTCCTGTCTATGGCTGTTTGCGAGAGTAAGTCCTGCGCTGCACTGCACCTATTTAGATTAAGCTGCAGACACTTAATCATGCCTAGCTTTCAGATCACGCACGGCCTTCTTAAAGGCTTCACACTTGTAACTCCCAGAAGCATGTGCATTCTTACCTTCCGGGCATAGAAGACACGTGGGATTTTCCCGACATGTCTTTGCGATATGTCCCTCCGCTCTGCATCTCAGGCATAATTTTGAGCGGTCCGCACTATTCTTGCATCCTCTCGCAATGTGGCCATACTCCAAGCACTTGAAGCACCTTGTGGGACTTATATGTTGTCTCAGACGGCAACGAGCCCAACCCACCTTCAACGATCCCGCCTTAAGCAGAGATTCTGCCTGCTCGACCGGTAAGGTCATATTGGCTTCGTCCCATCTCTAGCAAATCTCATTGCTCTAATGGCAATGCTGCTGAGCTTGATTGCAGGAAATTGCCTGGTAATGGCTGCTCTCAATTCTTCTGCCTCTGTTACTTCACCCAGATCACGGCATTCTATAACTTCTAGCTGGGACAGAGATTTCACCGTTGCACAGCTCTGCAGGGCTTCCTTAATCTCATCCTTTAGGGCTTCCGTCTGTGCACTACCTTTGTTAGAAAGTTGGAGGAGAATTTCTCCCTTGGCCGTTCTGCGTATCCTGCTAACGTTGTCGCCAACTTTCTGGAGCTCAGGTTTCCCTTTTATCGCCCTTAGGATGTCTGCATAGGATAACTCCGACGCTTTAGTAATGACTAGAGCATCGGGGCGTGTTCGGCGAGACCTTACTTCAACTTTTTTAGGTGGTGGCTTGGAAGGTGCCCCACCCTTATTTTCAGTGGATGGTCGCTGCGTTTCCGTCTTCTTTTTCCGCTTCTTCCGATGCTCAGCTACTTGCCATTTATTCTCCTTTGGCTTAGGGTTTTCATCTGCAGCCCTCAATATAGACGAGCCGCTATCAGGATTATTATTTATGCCTGATGTCTTTACAGAGGGTGGATCCTCCTTCGCTACAGTTACGCTAACCGCACGCTTCACCTGTGTACCGCTGCTTCTCCATCATCACGGCAAGCTGCTCCAATTTCCTCATTGCGCTTGCTGTATGCGGCTCCTCCGGACAATCTACGTCCACTTGCCTACTGTTATCAGCCGTCGTCTTTCTTGGCTGAGGTGATTTCGACTTAGACGGCCTAGCAGAAACTGAAATAGGCTCACCTAATGCAACACCCACCTCTTTCTCCTTTACTTCTGCATCCTCATTTGTTTGTGCCGATGTCGTATTCTCCACTGTAGCGTTTGTTATTACCACCTCTGGCACAGTTTCTGATCCTACTTTGAAAGGAGAGGACACTTCATTTGCGCAAGCTACCTCCCACGGGATCGTTTGTGAATCTTCGACCTTTCTTGGAGGCGAGCGACACATCTTGCTGCTCCGCCTGAAGGCAAAATCTCCAGATGAACTTGTAGCTTTGTCCGCTACAGCAACCAAGTTGGCCATTGCCGTAGTAGTATTCTTCCCGGAAAAATTTAACCTTTCTTGTTTTGGTTTGTATATAAATGTGTATTATAATGTATGTAAGAAGTGATGGGGTTCGGGCAATCATCGAGCGGTATCGGTGCGCCTGCGATATCGATTATCGGTGATATCGATCAATAACAGAAGGTTGGCGAGGCGAGAGATGAGGACGCCATGTTAGAAGGCAATCAGCAGATACGAAAATGAAAGACACAGCATTTTATTTGGTCAACTATATTGTTTACATTATTTTACTTACTTAATATTAGTAGTAGTAGTAGTATTAGGTACACAGATTAAAATTAACTTAATTTATACATTTTTGGAAAAAAGAAAAAAAGAACGAGGGGTGATTTTTCATGGATGTCCTTTTTTAAATATCGGGAACAGAATTAATGTATGTATTGTCCACTTTTCCTGTTTCGAGAATAACGTTGCAAGCTCTGGTTAACTGCTCTAAGAACTCGCTGGTTGCATTTTTGACAAATTCATAAGGTATCCTATCCATTCCAGGGTGTTATTATTTTTTGACTTTTTTAAAGCCTGATGAAGACGGATATTTGTATAGCACTATCTAGGATGTCATGAGATTGATATCGTTGGCAATAATGGATTTCACAGAATTCTTGGTTAGGATTTAAGAGGGTTCCAAAGTAAAATTTAAACTGTTCCGCTGATAAATTAGCTACAGTTTTAAAAGTTTGCCCTCTTATTTCGTTTGAAACTGTCCACCAATCTGAGGAGCCTTTTATATGGTTTATCTTCTATTAAGTATATATAAATGTATACACTTATATGTATATCACTTTTTAACGTTATAATAAAGTGATAGAAAGAAGAATTTGCATTATGTCTGCTTTGATTATTTCATTCTTGCATTCTTTTATTCTTCATGTGCAATAATGAATGAATGCATTAGAATGGGAGAATAGAGAGGTTTGTGTGCCTTGCATTATTTTATTCTTCATGTGCAAAATATTTTGTACATCTATATAAATGTACTTATATGTAAAACAATGTATATATTTATACTCTTCATGGGAGTGAATAGTATTATAAGTTTGTCATGAAGTTTGTAACACACAGAAGGAGACATCGCAGACCACATAAAGTATATACATTTGTGATCAGCTCGATGAAACGATTGATTTAGCCATGTCCGTATGTCCGTCTGTCTGTCTGTCTGTATGCAAACTAGTCCCTCAGTTTTTGAGCTAGAAAGCTGAAATTTTGCACATAGGTTTATATTTATCATACGCAGTACATTTGTCGGAATCAGCTGAATCGGACCACTAGAGGGCTACCTCCCATACAAACCCCCCTTTAAATTAATGTTCTTATTAAAAAAAGTTTTTTGTTTTTTAACATATGGAACTGAAATTTTGACACTATAAGTTTGTAATCTATAGCCATCAATCATATAAATTGCATGATCCTAGGGCTACCTTTAAATTAATGTTCTTGTTAGTAAAAGTTTTTTGATTTTTAACATATCGAACTGAAATTTGGACCCTATAAGTTTGTAATCCATAACCATCAATCGTGTCAATTTCATGATCCTAGGGCTACCAGGTGGGGTACCTCCCATACAAACCCCCCTTTAAATTATTGTTCTTGTTAGAAAAAGTTTTTTGTTTTTTAACGTATCGAACTGAAATTTCAACTCTATAAGTTTCTGATCTATTTTCATCAACCATATAAATTTCATGATCCTAGGGTTACCAGGAGTGGTACCTCCCATACAAACCCAAATTAAATGGCAAACTTCTTTACATACATAGTATAAAGCAAAGTCGAAATTTCAAGAAGTTAGAATACTGATTACTTCTAAACCACGCAACGTATTTTGATACTGTTTTCACTGTTAATTAAAGAATTTTCTTAGAAAAGTTTACATGTAAATAAATAATTGATTCAATAATAAAAGTAACTATGATTATTATCATTAATTATCCATATTTGTCATTCACTAAAGACAGCAACACTTTTTTTGACATTGACCAAAACAGGTATTTGTAATTCACTAAAAGTAGGGTGTCCCTATTTTATTACGGAACCTTAATCCACCAGAATTGTGCAATAGTACACGTTTACAGATAAAATCATTAAAAAAAACTACATATTAGAGCGTACAATACTGACCGGATGTGGAACTGGAGAAGTCGTTTTAATTCCCCGGATTCCATTAATACTAACGGTTCTACCTGTACAATTTAGAAAATTGCAGTTTCCTATAAAATTGTCATTTTTCAATGTCGAACATTCAACGTTGTGGGATTAGACCTGAGCATTCAGTGTTTTTCCCATGGATAGTTATATGTAGCGCTTTCACGCGTCACTTCTGTTCGTATTGTATAATGACAAAAAAGCTGTAAAAATTGTATACAAAGACATATTGTAAACAAAAATTTGTTAAAAAATTAATTAATAAAATTGCATGCTATCAATACCAAAGCGATATTTTTTAAATTGCACGCGAATTATGGTTTCTAGTTCCACTCTTAAGAGAGAAACAAAACCAATCTGTTTTTAACAAATGTTTATTTAAAACTAAACTCCTCAAACATCAAAGTGAATCTTAAATAATAAAGCTTACATCTAACAAAAGTTCAACTTAATTCTAAAGCTTTTAACGAAACAAGGAGGGAAAAGCAATTTAGATGATTAAGATAAAACAGGGATGGAAAGACATTTAAATTATTAAGTCGAAAAGTATATTACCTATCCTTTATTCCTAACTATACATAACTCGCGTGCAAAGCGGGGCGGTTTGCTAGTTTAAAGAATAAATTTACATTAAAATTACCACTCAAACTGATGTGATGCTAAGAAAGGAAGGTTGGATGTAACCCGGAGGAGCGTAAAGAGTATTACATCTTTGGCATAGCCAATGATAGCTTTCTTTCTGGTTTTTATGTATATAAATGTATATACTTATATGCATAATAATGTATATCACTTTTTAATATCATAAGAAAGTAATAAAAAGAAGAATATACATTCTGTCTACTTTGACTATTTCATTCTTGCATTCCTTTATTCTTCATTTGCAAAATAGTTTGTATATCTATATAATTAAACGGCAAACATAGAAAATGTGAACCCTTTCCTGCTTACACCACTGAAGCAATTTTGACATTAAATTAACCAATTGAAAGATATTCTTCGGAAGATGTGTCCGGTTTCTTTTTTTTTCACAATTACAACACACAGCCGTTTATGTGTGTGTGTGCGCGCAAGAGAGTAGAGAGGTTTGTGTGTTTGTGCGCCTCACTCATCTGCTCTAGTGCCTCTCTCTTCATAATTCTTTTATTCCTCATGTGCAAAATATTTTGTATATAAGTATATAACTTAAGAATTCTTTTGCTTACTCCTTTATTATCATTCGTATCATCATTATCCCCACCATTTTTCCCACACTATTTGCGATGACGCAATGTCCGCTGTGTCCAGTATAAGCCACAAAGACCCTTTTCGCTGACAGTGCACTTTCATGTTCGTACGCCAACGTGAAACAAAAGCTTCGAACATTTGAAGTTCGAAGTGTTTGATCACGTAGCATAAAGCTTAGCTTCGGACATCTGAAGTTTGAAGTGAGTTTTCAGTTCTTATGAAGACTCAAGAAAAGCACATAGTGCTATCCTAATAATAATAATAAGTTTAAAACATGCAAATTACATAGTGCTAAATTATAATAGAATAAAACGATTTATATTTTAAAAAGAAACCCTAAACAATTTATTATTTAATTGGCGCCCAACGTGGGGCCGCGTGAAATAGTATAATTGTGAAAATACGCGGCCGTGTGTGTTATAGATTGGTGCCTTGGGTACAAACCAGAGGGCAGTAAAACCCAGCCTCTATAGTGTTAGGAAAATATAAATAAAAAAAAAAATTACGTTGAAATAAACCAAACAAAGTGAACGAACAATGAGAAATTATATTTTTTAAAAATGTGCGATTAATAGAAACTTACAATGTTTTTATAGTGATAAATAATAAACAACGAAACTAAAATATAATTAACAAATATTAAAAAAAAATTTTTAACACTAAAATTATTAAACAAAACATAAGTGAATTAAATAAAACTAAACAAAATAAAATTTTAAATCAGTACGTACAGAAAAAATTTTTAATAATAAGTGGAAACATACCAAAATAATATAGTGAATTAAAACTAAAGAAGAAATAAAATGTATGAACAAATTTAAAAAAAAAATATATTTTTAAAAAGAATAAAAAAAAAAACAAATAAAAGAAAATAAAATAAAGTGAAAAAAAAAATTTTTTTTTCATTAAACGATTTATAGTAACTATAATCAACAACAAATTACATTCAAGAATGGATAACTTCAACTACACCTTCAACTGTAACTTCAACATCTGGAAGCGACAGCTTTAATTTCAACTACAACTACAATCACGGGGACAAGGTTTTTCTGGTAAAGAACCAGGGGCTTGGCGCTTAAGACCGTCCATACGTAGTGAGGAGCCACATCCTGCTCGAGGTGTCCCTGCTGTTTACAGAATATGGCGGATCTAGATCTGATAACGGTGGACTCCGGATACCTGGCGACCTCCGGTTTAAACTTTAGCCTTGCCGGAGTACAGGGGGCTATGCCCCGGTGGACCTACTCTTCCCTACACTCGTGGGACCAAATATGAACCAAAATAATAAAAAACAATTTGTAAACAACTTAACAGATGACGAAGTGGAGCTAGGTATGAGCTCTGAGAACGAGTTACTGGCCTCGAGCCAGGAACTAGTCACCGCTGACAGCGGGCAGGATGTGTCGTCAAAACAGCAGCAACAACTACGTCGGTGGCTATCGGAAATAGCGCAAAACCGACAGAATCGGCAAGTAACAGTGCACCAAGGCCGAGGAAAGGCAAGTCGGAAGCGATGGTCAGGAAGAACCTGTACCAAAAAGCCCTCTTCATCTTAAGCAAGATAGCCAAAAATGAGGAGATTGGGACGGTACATGAGTTCGACCAAGCTGACAAGGTAAAATACCAGGCCGTGGTGGACAAGTTGTTGCTAAAACAACCTACGAAAAAGGTCCCCACAAGCGCCAAGATGCTTTTTAGCGACGTTGCTCGGGATAAGCTGAAGGTGGCACTTGTTGATGAAATCACCAACGGCGGTAAGAAGGTGTTGGAGAAATGGAAGGAGATTGAACCCAGGTTAACAGAGCTGGTGATGGAACACCATCTCTCTGATCTGTGTTCATCTCCACCAGGATTCGACTCTTCTGCGATTCTCCGCGGCTGCAGGGTGATCAAGTGCGGCGATCGTCCGTCTTTGGAGTTTCTAGGCAATTGCATTGCTAAGATAAGCAATACTTAGGAGGGCTTAAGGCTTAAGCTCATCCCAGCTCGGGACATCCCAAGGTGGCCGAGAGGTAACATTTGGTTGCCTGTTATGAAGGTGGAGCACTGCAAGGTGCTACAGCTTCTGCAGCGGCAGAACCCTACCATGCCTATGAATGACTGGATTGTCATCAAAGATGAAGGTCAACAAAAGAGCAGCATGTCTCTGCTCCTCTCCATAAACGAAGATTCTGTTAAGGAGTTGGAGAAAAATGACCACAAAATGCGGTTTGGCGTGAGGTACGCCAAACTAAAAATTTTCCGGTCATCAGAAGAAGAATCAGATGAGTTGCAGGTTGCAAACAAGCTAATGGATGACCTTACGCTTCAGGACGAAACAACAAGCATCCCAAAGAAACCAACTACCGATGCTGAAGGTCGTGCAGATTAACCTAAAGCATTCCAAGAATGCATCGGATAATCTTGCCGTCTTCCTAGGCGAGGAGGACGTTGACATATGCATCGTCCAAGAGCCTTGGGTCAGAGGCACTGACATTCTGGGGCTCAGAAACAAAAACTACAAGATACTATACGCTAAGGTATGTGACAAGCCAAGAACATGTATTTTAGTCAAAAACAATGTAAATTCTTTCCTTTGTCCTCAATTCTGCACAGGTGATTTGACAGCCGGCAAAATCGAAGTGCTGGAGTAGAAAGCCATGTTTATAGCATCGGTGTACATGGCTCACAACAAAGAGGCGCCTCCGGATGAGGTTGCACAGTTGACCGCCAGTGCGAAAGCCAGCAACACTCCCCTACTTCTAGGATGCGACGCCAATGCACGCCATACGCTATGGGGAAGCACCGAGGATAACGAAACGCTTTTTAATTTCATTAGTAGTTCCAGTCTGCTAGTTTGCAATAGAGGAAATACTCCAACCTTCACATTCCCTAGTACAGAAGGCTTCCTGGGGTGGGAAGAGGTACTAGATATAACTCTTCTGTCCGAAAATTCAGAGGTTCAGGTTGAAAACTGGAGAGTTTCAACAAAAGATCTTTCTCGGATCACAATTGAATACTTTACAATTTGAATTTGAAGACAACGGATTCTGTTCCATTTAGAAACCCACGCAATTTAAAATGGGATGTTTTTACAAGGGTAGCTAAATCGAAAATGAATACCTTTACATGCTCAAACATTGACTCCAAGGACGAAATTGAAAGGAGGGTTAAATATCTTGAGGAAGCTTTCAGCAAAGCGTATAAGATATCCTGTCCAATCAGAAGGAGCCATAAAAGTTTCCCACAGTGGTGGAACGCAGACCTCTCGAAACTCGGAGAGAAAACGAGAAAGCTCTTCAATCAGTGTTACATGGATAACAACTGGCAAGTCTACAAAGACTGTCTCAAGACTTACAAAAAAGCCATCAGGAACGCCAAAAATAATGGTTGGAAGGAATTTTGTTAGTCGATCGCGTCTACTTCTGTCTCAACAAGATTAGGAAAGGTTCTGGCCAAGGAACGGGTAAATCCCTCTTTCTTGAAAAAGGAAGTCGGAACATGGACGGAATCATCTGCTGAGACACTTGATCTCCTACTCAAAACACATTTCCCCGACTGCAAAGATACGACAACTGATTCGGAAGTACCCGTACGGTTACGGCAAACTTCACGAAACGTTGACTCGATATTCACAGAGGACAAGATCGCGCACTCAATCAATACGTTTTCGCCCTATAAATCACCTGGCATGGACGGAATTTTTCCGATAATGCTACAGAAGCTACGGGACAGGGTAGTTCCGTGGCTAAGGTTGATTTTTAGGGCATGTATTCGTCTAAACTACATACCAATGAGTTTGAGAAGAGTCAAGGTAGTCTTCATACCAAAGGCTGGGAAAATTGGTCATGAGTCCGCAAAAGATTTCAGGCCAATCAGCCTAACATCGTTCCTCTTGAAGACGATGGAATGGGTATTGGAGCTCCAACTTCGGTCCATTATTGATAAATTTCCCATCTCGACTTGCCAGCACGCATACCTCAAGGGTAGATCCACGGAAACGGCTCTACATGAGGTTGTCCGTATGGCAGAGAGGGCGATTTACTATGAACAATATTCTCTCGCAGCATTCTTAGATATAGAGGGTGCATTCAATAATGTTAGTACGCGTGCTATCCAGGATTCTCTAGCTAGGATTGGCGTAGAGGAAGACATTGGGAAATGGATAGTTAACATGCTTAAAACCAGAACAGTGCAGTCAGAGTTAGGAAACTCGACTCTAACCAGATATGTCAGTAGAGGGACACCACAGGGCGGTGTAATCTCTCCACTGCTGTGGCTGTTAGTCATAGATAACATTCTCAAGGTTTTAGAGAAGACAGGGGCAAGGGTAGTCGCCTATGCGGACGACGTTGTGATCATGGTATCAGGGATGTTTCCTTTGATAAGCAACATCATGCAGGGAGCCCTGGGGAGACTGTTAAAATGGGCCACAGGATGTGGTCTAAACGTTAACCCAAGCAAGACAGAACTGATGCTTTTCACAACGAAAACCAAAGTACCGACTTTCTCCCTTCCTCTTTTGAATGGACAACAGCTTCATCTTTCCAACAAGTCCAAGTACCTGGGAGTTATGCTGGACGCAAAACTCAATTGGAAATCCAATATAGAGCTACGGGCTAGGAAAGCCTCTGTGGCCTTTTACTCTTGCAGAAGATTGCTTGGTAAGAGATGGGGCCTACGCCCTAAAATAACAGCATGGATGTACACAGTGATAGTTCGTCCGATTCTTACATATGGGGCAATTGTTTGGTGGCCAGCTCTAGGTTAGAGCTACATAGTGCACAAACTTAGCGGGGTGCAGAGGTCGGCATGTGTAGGAATCACAGGAGCCATGCGCACGTGCCCTACGGCAGCACTTAATGTGCTGCTATATCTTCTCCCAATTGACCTCCATATCAAAAACATGGTCTGCAACAGCGCGGTAAGGTTAAAAGAAACCGGCTGCTGGGCAGAACGACCATATGGACATAGCAATATACTAGGAGTGGTTAATAATCCTATGTTCAAGAAAACAACAGACTATATAGTGGCGCACAATAGCTTTAAGAGCGACTTCAAGGTAAAATTTCCTACCAGGATGGAATGGAAAGAGAACAGTTTTCAGAGCGATTTTTACATTTCAATCTTCACGGATGGGTCGAAGATGGAATGCGGTGTAGGAGCAGGGGTGCACTCACCACAAATAAGCTTGGACTACTCTTTCCGGCTACCCGACGAGGCCACAGTCTTTCAGGCGGAGGTCCTTGCCATTAGGGACGCATGTCGGCTGGACAAAAATAACGCACCCAAAGGTCGTAAGATAGCTATCTTCGTTGACAGCCAGGCGGCACTGCAATCCACCACTGTGAAGTCAAAGCTCGTTAAGGAATGCAGGTCGACGATGAGCGAGCTAAGTCGTCAAGCTGATATCACTCTCTTATGGGTTCCCGGCCATAGGAACATAGAGGGGAATGAGAAGGCTGACGAATTGGCTCGTTCTGGTGCTTCTCTTGTTGTTGACGGAACAGGTCTCGATTCCCCTGGTGGTCGTCAAGAGAAGCAACTTCCTGTTTTTCCGCCAGCTGGCTAACAGACGGTGGAAAGATCTTGAATCTTGCAGAGCGGCACGTGCTACCTGGCCCTGTTACAAAGAAAATAGGTCTTTTAGACTCATTAACAGAAGACGCTCGGATACCGCAAGGCTCACAGCGGTTTTTACCGGTCACTGGTGTGTAGGGATGCACGCGAAGAGACTGGGTATTCCATTTAGAAGCCATTGTAGGAGCTGCGGAAACGAAGAGGAGTCACTCACCCACTTTCTACGTCAATGCCCAGCCTTAGCAAAGACTAGAAATAAGTTTCTGGGCAAATATTTCATCGACAATCTCTCGGACTGTTCAGTCACATGTCCGGTGATTTACTCAAATACCTAAATTCGACAGGTTGGATTTAGTAATACTGATTGCGTATTGATGGTAAATACACAGGCGCAAATAATTTCTTTTAAAAAGCCAAGATAGCTGATTTGCAAATTAATTTCCCCCACCGGATCAGAGACGGATTAAACTGGTTAATTTTGTTATAAGCATTTTTTTATATATTTTTCTTTTCTAATGCTACTTTCCTACTTTAAAGTTGACAGTTATTTGTCATAAATTCATACCGTACCATTAGTTTACTGGTAACCTTATCTAAATTGTTTGAAAAGATACTTTTAAGAAGAATGACACCTGTACTGGACCAACTTAACATCATACCCGAACATAAGTTTGGGTTTAGACATGGGCATGGAACGATTGAGCAAACCCACCTAATCGTCAAGTGTATTATGGGTGCACTTGAAGAAAAAAATACTGTGCTGCTGTCTTTTTAGATGTTCAACAAGCATTTGATAGAGTATGCCATCTGGGTGTGCTCTATAGAGCTCTTATAAGATTAACAAATTGCTTCCTGCACCATACTATCTCCTTCTTAAAACTTACCTCACTGATCGCCACTTCTATGTTCATCAATCGGGCGAGAACTCTAAAATATATGCAATTAATGCTGGGGTATCTTAAGGAAGCGTACTTGGCCCCATCCTATACACAAAATATATATACAGATGACACAGATATAATTGCATCGAATGAAAATAATGTCATTGCCACACAGCACTTGCAAAATCAACTTTTATTGGTCGAAACATGGCTGGAGCAGTAAAAATAGAGGTGAACACACAAAAGTCAGTTCAAATTACTTTCACCTTAAAACGGGGAAGCTGTCCCCAATAATATTGAATGGTTCCACTATTCCACACAGCGACACCGTCAAATACATTGGAATACACCTGGATCGGAGGCTTACTTGGAAGACTCACATAAAAGCAAAACAAATGCAGCTAAAAATAAAAAACAGAAAGATGCCCTGGCTCCTTGGACCAAGGTCTCAACTTAGCCTGGATAACAAAGTTCGACTTTTATAAAGTTCTGAAGCCGGTGTGGACTTATGCAATGCAGCTGTGGGGAACGGCAAGAAACTCCAATATTGAGATTTTGCAAAGGTATCAGTCAATGACGCTACGTAAACTAGAAAGTGCTCCTTGGTATGTGACGAATTTTCACCTCCATAAAGACCTCAAATTAAGGATGAAATAAAAAAAAGTTCAGATAGATACATAAAGAAACTTCAGAATCATACCAACAATTTAGTCTGCTAGAAAACGACATAAATGGATTCCACATAGAATATAGTTAGAATAGATTTTAGTTTGTCTAGTTTATATTGGTTGACCTCGCTCGAGCGAGAAAAATTAGAAAATTTGTTAAAAGTCCTAAAACTAATTGCAAATAAAAATTAACTTAAAAAAAAAAAAATTTGTCATAAATAAATAAATTTATTCCATTGGTTTTTATTCTTCCGATCTTTCTTCAGCGCCAAAGCTAAGCCAATTGCAATAAGACGGTCTTCACCGTTGCGTCATTATATTACCACATATGTTCACTTTTATATAATAAATACGAACAATATGTAAACAAACAGTGTTTTTCAAATAACTGAAATGATTGACAACACTAAAGATTTGGACTGATCGAGTAATAACAAGTCCATTTCGATTTTTGAAGCATTTGCCGTTCACAAAAAAAGTTTTATGCCATTCACCATAGCTGTTTTTAGTTCCGAACACAGTCGACGGTTGGCAAAATTGAAGTTGACCAACTTTTACGTAGTAGCCGTCGACTGCGTCGGTTATGTAGATTGCTTCATACGAATCAATACAATTCAACTTTCATGTCACTGGATCAAAAGGAACTCACGCAATCGACGGTATTATGTAGTTTAAACTTAAAGATGGGATGATGACCAAATTGAGGACTTGTCAATGCAATCATGCAATGCATTGTTTTGCAAAGGAGAAAAGTTGCTTCACTAAAACATCTGTAACATTTAAAGTAAATGCCAGACTGTCATATAATTTTGACACGTATCGTTTGAAAGTTGGTAGATCTAAAAATCAAATGGATTTGTCATTAGTGGTGCCATCATTTTATCATCTTTTTCTCTTTTGATCTTTACCCTATCGTTCATTAAGCTATTTTTAGAAGAAAAAGTAAAGCAAAACCGATTACCGTTAGATTTTATTTTTAATTTCTTATGAACCTCCATGAAATTGGCGTTTGTTTTTAAACTGAAATAATATGAATAATAATCACTTTTTGATTATGAAACTAAATTTTTATGAATTTGTTGATATTTCTTTATATGAATTTGATGTCTCAGATTTTCAATAACAAAAACAATAGTAGTAGCGTAATTATGTATAAAAACTCTATGTAAATGTAAAAAACAAAAAATGAGCTATATCTCAACAACCAGAGGACATAGAAAAGAAAAGTAATGTACCTCACCTATATAAGCACACTATAGAAGTGAAACTGCTGCACAAGTTTTTAAATAATTACTAGAGTTGTGTATAATATTATTCATTTATTTCATTCTTGACGAAGCAATTTTCGTGTTTAAAGCATATTATAATTAATAATTGAAATAATTTCGACAAATAACGTATTGATTTATATGACATATAACAGCAAAGTCTCAACGACATGCACACAAATTAATATGCGAGATCCGCGCCGTGTAGACACACACAAATGAAAAGCATAATTGAAATTTGCTTAATCCATGAGCACATATGATTGAAGAGAAGGGGAAAATGCAACTGTTGATGGGTGTGTTATTGATGATAAGTTGTGCACAAAACCAAACAACAGCAACGACCCGCGCACTTCCCTTCTCGACAATCGCAAATTGAGATAGAGAGTTCTTTTGTTTGTTCACTCGCAACAACAACTACGGCACACACGAAGAGAGAGACAAAAAAGCATCTTCGGCTGGTGATCGGTTATTCGGTCACTTGTTCGTACGCTCTTCGTAAAGTAAACACATATCAGTAAATCATTTTTTATCTCTGTCTTACTCATGCATAAACAATCATTTTGATTACTGTAACGCTTTTTTTGGACTTACACCTCGCTAAAGAAGTATCACTTCAAAAACTATGGGCAGATTCGAAATCAGCGACCTTGAATTAGTATTAAATCACAACAATATTTCAAGCACCAAAACAAAAAATTCGATTTTGTCGGCCAGTGTTATTATTGCATAGTATCTAGCAATGTCGAAATTCAAACTTGTTTGGTTCCTGTGAACCTTAATATGATATTACAGTTATGTATTGGTAATGAATATTAACTTAGCTTTATTTGTTACTTTTCTTATTTAAATTTAATATATTTAACACAGGGTAATGACGGAAGAAAGTAGATAGTATGTAGTGTTTGCAAGTGAAGTGCATGTCGCGCGCGTAGGGTAGATCAAGACAGGTCTCAGTCAAATTTAAATATAAAAAGTCCGAATTTCCCACTTTTCCCGGTGGATTTTCTAAAAATTTTCTTACACATTCTTCTAATTGGCCTATAACGAACATAAAAAAAAATCTGTCAAATAGAGCAGACCTTTCATAAGCAATACGTTTAGAAAGAAGGAATTATCATGTATTAATTAAGATATTAATGAAAAGACCAAATTTCCCACTTTCCTGGTGGATTTTCCAAAAATTTACTTTCACATTGTTCTTATTCACCCATAACGAATATAACAAAAGAAAAATCATCCAAATAGAGCAGATTTTCTCAAGCAATATGCTTAAAAAGATGGAATTTTCTTGTGTTTATTAAGATTTTAATAAAAAAAAAGTCAAAATTTCGCACTTTCCCGGTGAATTTTCCAAAAATGTTCTTTCACATTCTTCTAATTGGCCTATAATGAACACCACAAAAGATCAAAAAAAAAACATCAGTCAAATAGGACAATCCCTTCTTAAGCAATACGCTTACAAAAAAAAAAAAATTATTTTCAATTTTAGTCACCTTTTTAAACGCACCTCCCCTTTGTTGATAATGACATATGACAAAATTCCACCACATACCATATTTTCAGAATATATAAATTATTATTTTTAATAGAAGTAGTTTAACAATTAAATTCTTAAAAAAAATAAGAGCACTAGCTGCCATGGCTTTCAGCTATAAAAAAAAAAAACATTTATGAAATTTTAAACAGTGTAAATCGACTATTAAAAGTTATGACAAATTAAAGTACCAAATAATCAATAATAACTCTGTGCCTCAAAAGTATAACTTTTTGTCAAAAGAACATAAAATGTAAAATAGATAGGAGATTTAATAATAAGTATAGTGTTAAAAGAAAAGAATGAAAAAGATAAAACAAAGTAATCGTCTTTTATAAAACAAAATTTAAAATCTGTTAAGCACAAAAATCAATAAAATATATTTCTTATTAAAATCAAAAAAAAACATCTCTTTAAATTTAATACACTTCAACATAACAACTTTTTTGCTGTCTTATATTATGGCACCACCAATATATAATGACTTAGGAAAATCAGCTCGTGAACTTTTTAGAAAAGGGTACCACCCTGGTCTCTGGCAATTAAACTGTAAAACAATGACCAATTCTGGAATAGAATTTCTAACATCAGGTAGAGCTAGTCAAAATGCTGGCAAAGTGCAGGGATCACTACAGAGCAAGTATAAATTGGAAAACTATGGACTAACGTTGACTGAACGTTGGAACAGTGAAAATTGGCTTTATGGCGAAATAATGCAAAAAGATAAACTTGCTGAGGGTTTAATGATGGCTGTAGAGGCCACTTTTCAGCCACAATCTGGGTAAGTTATTAACTATTATATTGTATTAACCGTAAAAGCAAAAGTTTCTATTCAGTGATAAGGATGGAAAATTTAAAATTGGATATGCACATGAAAATTTTAATTTTTTATCGGATTTGAATTTCGATCCAAATGGTCCTTTAATAAATGCTTCCATTGTTTTGGGATACCAGCAGTTTGTTGGCGGTATAGGAACCGCATTTGATACTAGTGCTGGAGAGCTTAAATCTCACAGGTTTGCCTTGGGCTGGTCGAATGACCAAACTACAGTACATTTGGAGATGTAAGTATCTTAAATTTTGAACCAATTTTCTTTGATGTTACATTCTTAACTCGTAGAAAGGATGGTAGTTCTTGGTATTCATCGCTTTTCCATAAAGCTAACGATCAAATAGATGCTGGTGTTGAGTTTTTAAAGGGAGGTAGTGACGAAGCCGTAGAAGTTGCAGAAGGTGGAGAGGGTGGAGGAGGTGACATGACTTTTGGTGTGGGGCTTATATATCACCTGGAAGAGGGATCCCTTATTCGGGGCAAAATTGATAGCAATGCTGAGCTTGGGATCGGTTACGAACAAAAATTACGGGATGGTATTACATTTTCAGTATCGGCCGTTATTGAGGGTAAAAACCTCAATGACGGTAATCATAAATTCGGTGTTGGATTTTCATTAGAATGCTAAACATAATATTTGTTGTAATTTGTTGGTTGTCTTTATATTAATTTGGGCTTGCTTTGATACTATTTTCTGGATTTATTTAAATATCTTTGTGGATTAAAAATATATACATGATCACACTATTACAGTTTCAAATCAAAATGTTTTAATTACATTATTAAATACAGTGTTACCACAAATTTTCATTTTGTCATATTCCAAAACTTTAAATTTTGAGCCAAATTCATGCTTCATCATCATAATTATCATTTCATTATCCTTACATAGCAGAGTACCGAAATACTCACTCGCTCTCACTTGCGAGCAAGAGCGTTTTGGTTTATATTCTTTTGCTCATATTCGGGAATGAAAAACTTGAAAATATCATTCTCTTCCCACACACGAGCGCGAGCGAAATTTTTTCTTTTTTTGCTCTTACGCGAACGTGAGCGTGGGGCCTGCACACCTTGCTTGATTCGTGTTGACGGAAAAACCCGCAAACTAAAAAAAGCAAAAATGGAAGACACCGAGGAAATGCGTTCAAAAAAAAAACAAAATGATACGCCGTACCAGTTATAAGAAACTTCTCGTCGAGTACAAATAAGTGAAGAGTACTGCGACATTGGAAGATTAAAACTGTTATTATCGCTTCGCACGTTTCAATCACTATTTTGCTAATTGCTACAATTCTTTCTTCTTCTTCTTCAATTTCACAAATTTCGTCAATTAAGAGCATCGCGACGATTTTTGAATTCATTTTGTTAAACTATCTGCGTAAATACACATATACGCTCAATCCGAAAAATATCACACAAAATGATATTTTATGAAACGGTTGTAACCTGTGCAGCAAACGACGCGGTCGTAAGGTGTGCAGGCCCCATTACACATCCCGAGATGACAGACACTCTGAAATTTATATGAGCAGACTGCATGAGTGCACGTGAACGCACATAAATGAATTGTTGTCAGCAATGAGCTCAGAGCATACTTTTCGTTTGTCCAATACGCCTTTACATTGTTCAATTATTTCAACATCATCGTCCTCCACACTGCCAGATACTATGAAATTAAATAGACTGGATAATTCGAACGAAAATCATGCGGTTCTCAATTTTCTCTATTGTTCGATGCTCGATGGTGTTTTATTCAAACCGAACTCAAATAAATGTTAACATGTTGTGAAAATTGTGAGTTATGGTAAAATGTACTCAATGAAGGAGGGTTGTCAATTAGCACTGTTTCCACTCTTTTTACTATTGCCCTTATGCAGCGTATAATGTGATGTAAAAATGAATGTATAGTTTGACCATTTATTATAGAATGCTGTAATGTTCAATTAAATTTATTTCGCAATTTACTAGCATACAAAACGATTTCTATATGGCAAACAATAAAGAAAAAGCAAAAGTATACATACCAAAAACCATGAAGAAACAAAATATCACAGTTTTACAATAATTGCTGTTGCTATGCCTACTCAATAAGGAAATACACAGCATTACGACGACTTCACCTCTGCAAACATTTCCATGTACACAATTGTATTTCACATTGTGGATTATTGCTAAAGTAACTATATGTCCTATCTTTCCTATAAAGCAAAGCCAAATGCAACGTTGTTTCTGTGCGGGAGCAATCAAATCATTAAAAGAGCCAAAAAGTACGATTAACGCTGCTTTTCATAATTAACGCCATAGGCATATATAAAAAGAAGATTGATATTCATCGAATTGATCTCAAATCTATATACTTTATGTGGTCCGCGATGTCTCCTTCTGTGTGTTACAAACTTCATGACAAACTTCACTCCCGTGAATAAATAACAACAGCAACAATAAACTGAGACCAAGAACAACAATATTACAATTCACATTTATTAAAAACAAAAAAAACAAAATTTACAAAGAACAAAACAACATTTCAATAAGACGGCGGCATTCATTTGATGTAAAACAAATCATATAAGCTTAACAGTATAATACTCGTATATACACAGAAACATGTGCATGACAGATACAGCAGAAGTAACATGATCACACAATAAAATTGAATATCAACAGCATGTAAAAGCTGCAGTCAAGGCATAATGAACATTTGTTTATGTTTTGTGTTTACTTAACATGAGACGTTCGAGTGGAACCTTAACTTCAATTATTTTTTTGAGCGGAATCTTAACTTCGATAACTTTTTGAGTGGAACGTTAACTTTTTGAGCACGATTTCAATTGCTCTTTGCACATTATGAAAAAGAAGATAACTTCGAAACGCGCGCTTTCCAAATATTTGAATATTAACTCAAAATGCAGCTGCTCTTGTTCCTCCACCCGCTCCTTTTCAAACAGTCACTTCTGTTCCCCCTCCCGCTCATCGGGACATAACGTTTTAAGAAAAGTATGGTTTGCGTTCATTGAGTCGCATTACACCATAATGTATTCTTTGATGAATGCAAGCTTAGCATCTTTGGAATAGAAGAAATGATACTTGTACAAGTAAAAAGTGAAAAATGATGAAAATTAAATTATTATTGAAATAATCATCTTCACGATCATCATTGGCAATATAAACAACTTGTTCTAAGGAAGACAATTGGTTTATTGCCACATTTTAATATGAATATCACCCTCTGACTGACAGAGTAAAATATCATTTAAATGGAAAACTTCTTTGATAAATTCATTGATGGTTTTGCTTCTCTCCAAGGCATGCAATTGTTTCTTTACAAGAATAAGCCTGTACTCTACTTTGAAAGAACGTATTATTAATTGGACAAGAGGTTGTAAGATGGCAGTAGGTTTGCTGATGGCAAATGAATATGGAGATTATAGGAATTCACTATTGGGATGTGGCAAGCTGTTTTATTAAGAAATGTAAAGGGTCTTGTTCTCTTTTGTTAAAAAAAGAAGTCGGTGGTGCATTTAGGTTTTTGAAACAACGTAGGGAGTTTGAATATACAATATCAATGTTTTTTTTTTGTATGTGCTTATGGCGTTTATTATGTAAAGCAGCGTTAATCGTACTTTTTGGCTCTTTTAATATTTTGATTGCTCCCGCACAGAAACAACGTTGGATTTGGGTTTGCTTTATAGGAAAGATCGGACATATAGTTACTTTAGCAATAATCCACAATGTGAAATACAATTGTGTACATGGAAATGTTTGCTGAGGTGAAGTCGTCGTAATGCTTCTCAAACTGTGTATTTCCTTATTGAGTAGGCATAGCAACATCAATTATTGTAAAACTGTGATAATTTGTTTCTTCATGGTTTTTGGTATGTGTACTTCTAGTTTTTATAGAAATCGTGTTGGATGCTAGTAAATTGCGAAATAAATTTAATTGAACATTACTGCATTCTATAATAAATTGTCAAACTATACATTCATTTTTACATCACATTATACGCTGCACAAAGGCAATAGTAAAAAAAAGTGAAAAACAGTGCTTCTTGACAACCCTCCTTCCTTGAGTACATTTTAACATAACTCACAATTTTCACAAAATGTTAACATTTATTTGAGTTCGGTTTGAACAAAACACTGTCGAGCATCGAAAAATAGAGAAAATTGAGAACCGCATGATTTTCGTTCGAATTGTCCAGTCTATTTAATTTCATAGTCTCTGCCTCTAGTACAAAATGTATTCGATTAATCGGTTAGTTTGTCCCGATAATTAATTAATAATCGTTTCCTTTCAATTAAACATATGATCATTTAATCGATTTTTTTTTTGGCATCACTACTTTTAAAGAAAATGTGTTACGTAAGTTTTTTACGCAGCAAATCGTTAAAAAAAATTTTCGGTTAAAAAATTTATTGCAATGATAAATTCTCACTTAGAATTTGATACACTCTATGGCCGCAGCTTAGTCACATCTGATACAGCACAATGTGGCGATATTGTTGTAGAAGAGCTACCCTTCGCCTATGGTCCTAAGAATAATACCCAAATTGTATGTTTGAACTGTTATCGTTACTTGAGGTTCAGAAAAAGTGGAGACTTCATTAATCGCTGCAATTTATGTGGATGGCCACTGTGCAGTTCATGTTCCAGTGCAGGCTATCATTCCGCTGAATGTGAAATATTTACGAATGCTAGAGCAGCATTTGCTGGAAATGTGACTGAAGATGGCGTCTGCTCACAAATGAATTGTATAACACCTTTGAGGTTAGTACCACATGAATTTATCTATTGAATGTATTTATGTAAGTACATACAAGAGGTGTGCACAAACACGACTAAATGTCCAACTACATACCACGGTTTGTGGCTTCGCGAGCTCTGCACGCTTCGGCTTCAATAGTTGAAATCGAATGATACACAGATTTTCTTTGAAAGCGTGAAAAGCTGAAAGTTGGTTAATTTAAAATTTTTTAGTCTTCCCAGTGCTGAAAATGATTAAAAAAGAACTGACTAGACAGAATAGTGAATGATAAAAAACTGCTTTGGTGAATATCAACTACTATTTTGATGTTTTTGTGAACGCCAAACACCTGTTATAAGTTAAATGTAATTTTAAATAAACATATTATTCTAATTATATGCAAGAATTCTTCTATTTACTTTTTAATACATATACATATGTTATTAATATAACTTTAGCTATATAATTAATGACGAGCAGTACCAAAGCAAAACTGGTTACAATTGTCAATTTAAATTTAAATTTAGGTATTTCACAACAGCTGTATTCTGTTAAAGTTGAGAAGCGCAAAAAGCTTGCTCTGTAATTTGAAGCGTCAGAAGCCAATGAGCCTTTGAAATCCTACATGGCACGCTTTGTACGCTTTGGCTTCATACGCTTTTTAATGGTTTTCTACCAGAGGTCACAAAAAAAATTGCACGTGTGCCATCGTACACGTGATAGAAGTGAAACTTCTTAAAAACAGACAGAGAGAGAGAGAGAGAGAGAGAGATATCATCACAAATCAAATACATTTGCATACCAAATATTCTGTCCAGTTAATTAAATTAAAACCAGAAAGAAGGCTATCATTGGCTATGCCAAAGATGTAATACTCTTCACGCTCCTCCGGGTTACACCAAACCTTCCTTTTTTAGCATCACATCAGTTTGAGTCGCAATTTCATTGTACATTTATTCTTTAAACTAGCAAACCGCCCTGCTTTGCACGGGTGCAATTTAAAAAATATCGCTTTGGTATTGATAGCATGAAATTTTATTAATTCATTTATTAACAAATTTTTGTTTACAATGTGTCTTTGTATACAATTTTTACAGATTTTTTGGCATTACACAATACGAACAGAAGTGACGCGTGAAAGAGCTACTTATAACTGTCCATGGTCAACGTTGAATGTTTGACCTTGTGATTTGATAATTGTCATTGAAAATGACAATTTTATAGGAAACTGCAATTTTCTAAATTGTACAGGTAGAACCGTTAGTATTAATGGAATCCGGGGAATTAAAACGACTTCTTCAGTTCCACATCAGGTCTTTATTGTACACTCTATTATGTAGTTTTTTTTTAATGATTTTATCTGTAAACGTGTACCATTGCACAATTTTGGTGGACTAAGGTTCCGTAATAAAATAGGGACACCCTACTTTTAAAACTAATTTATGTGGGCGCAAACCAGGAGGCTGTAGTGAATTAAGAAATTCTGTTGGGAAATGAACAGCCTCTTCCAGATTAATAGCATTGTCTACAGAGTAGTATGTTTGAGTCAGTCCATTGATCTTTGACAGAATTAAATGATTTACTTTACCTATTTGATCGTTAGTATGTGACATTTTTTCCTTATATTGCAAGTAAACAAATGCTTTCTTTACCTTATAGTATGGCTTAAATGATAATAATAATTACTTTAATTTAATTCTAAAATCACATTTGAAGAAACTTTGCTGTGTAAAGAATGAAAAGCTGCAATATTACAGTAGCAGTAAATGCTTTTTCCATAAATTATAACACTATTACAACTACATTAATATTATAATCGAACAAAACGGGACTTGTCCGCAAAGCCAACCTGTGAAATTATCAAAATACAGTATTGGTAAATGGGGAAAGAACTATTTTTTGAACTGTTTTGTGAACCAAAAAGAGCTGTTTGATGTTGTAGTGAATTACAAATACCTGTTTTAGTGAATGACAAACTTAGTGTTGCTGTCTTTAGTGAATGACAAATATGGATAATTAATGATAATAATAATAATTACTTTTATTATTGAATCAATTATTTATGTACATGCAAACTTTTCTAAGAAAATTCTTTAATTAACACTGAAAACCGTATCAAAATACGTTGCGTGGTTTAGAAGTAATCAGTATTCCAACTTCTTTAAATTTCGACTTTGCTTTATACTATGTAAAGAACTTTGCCATTTAATTTGCGTTTGTATGGGAGGTACCACTCCTGGTAACCCTAAGATCAGGAAATTTACACGATTGATGGCTATGGATTACAAACTTATAGGGTCCAAATTTCAGTTCGATACGTTAAAAAACAAAATACTTTTTCTAACAAGAACATTAATTTAAAGGGGGGTTTGTATCGGAGGTACCCCACCTAGTAGCCCTAGGATCATGAAATTTACATGATTGATGGCCATAGATTACACACTAATAGTGTCCAAATTTCAATTCCATATGTTAAAAAACAAAAAACTTTTTTAATAAGAACATTAATTTAAAGGTGCGTTTGTATGGGAGGTACCCCCTAGTAGCCCTAGGATCATGAAATTTACATGATTGATGGCCATAGATTACACACTTATAGTGTCCAAATTTCAATTCCGTATAATAAAAAACAAAAAACTTTTTTTAATAAGAACATTAATTTAAAGGGGGGTTTGTATGAGAGGTACCCCACAAGTGGTCCGATTAAGCTGATTCCGACAAATGTGCTGCGTATGGTAAAAAGAAATCTATGTATTATTACAGCTCTCTAGCTCAAAAACTGAGGGACTAGTTTGCCTACATACGGACAGACAGACGGACTTGGCTAAATCAACTCGTCTCATCGAGCTGATCACAAATATATATACTTTATGTGGTCTGCGATGTCTCCTTCTGTGTGTTACAAACTTCATGACAAACTTGTAATACTATTCACTCCCGTGAAGAGTATAATAAATTCATTCAGCTATGTCTGTACGTCTGACTACCCGTCTGTGTTGCTTTTTTTTTCTTTGGCGTGTGTAATTGTTGTTGTTGTTGTGTTTACGTTTGCCGTCTGTCCCCTCTTGAACAAAAATTACATTACATTGCGAGCTTCTGTGTGTTTCTCGTTCCCTTTTTTCGTACATTTGCTTGTTTTTGTACAACACACAAGCAAGTTGCTTGCATGTTATTGGTAGAAACATATTTAGGGTGCTAATTACCTATTGCCGTCCGTCCGACAACGCTGTATCTCAGGGACCGTAATAGCTAGACTGTTGAAATTTTCACAGAATGTGAATTTCTATTGTTATGATAGCAACAAATACTAAGACTCGCATCATACTACAAATGTGAAAAAATGGAAAAAGAGAAGGATTCGACAAATACATAATTCATTTTGGCGGAAAAAAATCTTGTACGATGGTACGGAACCCTCTGTGTTCGAGTCCGCTTCACACTTGGCTGATTTTTATCACAGAAGCTGCATATTGTTGTTGTTGTTGTGTAATTGTAATCTCTTTATTGAGATTTTTCCGGTGGATTTTCCAAAAATTTTATTATTTGTTGGGGATATGGCAATAGAAATATATATACTGTGAAAGTTGAAGTGTCTATCTAGTGCGGTTCATGAAATACAGATGCCGAAAAACGTTAAAAAGTTAATAACGGTTAACTGTATAATAAAATGGCAAAGCCCAAATTTAGAGAGAATTTTATGCTCTACAACTTTTGTTTGAACATTAATTGTCATTAAAAGCATAGGAAACAAGATATTTGCAAAAAACTGATTTTGGTGACCTTTGACATTGAATATCTTGACTGGCGCACATCACACAGACCTAGACTTTTGAGGTCATGTATAGAATGCCAAAACAAACATTGTTTTCAGCTTATTTGGTTTCATTCCGCAGAAAAATTCTTATTTGACTGGACTAATAGTGTTTATTTGGTTTTTACATTTTTCTATTATAGTGAATAATTCTCTTGAATTACTTTGAATTCTAATTCATTATAATGCTTAGGCCGAATTCTTGGTGTTGTGTATTTCCATAGCAAAAAATCATCACCTGATCCACCGATTTAATGAATGAAACCAATTAATGTTCATTACTTAATGGCTGGATCGCCCTGAATTGCCCTATGATATCTCTGGTTGCGAATGCCACGGGATTCAGCGATTGTTGTAGATTATTTGTTTTTGGTTGTTGTTGCAACATCTGAGTGTAGTAATGTTGCAATTGGATGGAATCGTTTTGCGACAGTATTTGTTGTGTTTCTTGTTTAAGTTTATCCTCCAATTCTTGGATCTTATTCTGTAGTGGTATTCCTTCATAGTGAGCATCTATTTCTTGTTGTTGTTGCAGTTGGTTGTTGGTTTTTCAGTGTGTGCATGTCGCTGAGACTTTGCTGTTATATGTCATATACCTAAATCAATACGTTATTTGACCTAATTACTTACATTATTAATTATAGTATGTTTTGAAAAATAAAATTTCTTGTATAAATATCTAAGTCGTTCGATTCACACAGGGTTTCAAAAACATAATAACATAAAATAATGTAATGGCCAAGCTTGAAAAGGGTGAGCTGCAAATTTGCATGTGTAAACATAATACTACTTGCATTATTCACAAATAAAGAGCGGACACAATTTGTTGTTGGGTATCACGAGCTTGGAAAGAAGAAGAAGAGGTCTCTCTTTGGAAGTGTTTTGTCTAGTCTATACAATTTCATAGTCAATTGTTATTTAAAATTTGAAAACAAGACAAAAGGAAGCTCGCCAAAAAGAATAAATAGAAAATAATAGTGAATAGTTGAGGATATTTTTATGAAAAGATATTATCAACGTAAGTGTGCCATGCATGGATTTATAATTGATAATTTGTTTTAACATCGAAATGGATTCATACGGTGAAATGGAAAACGCCGCCGATGGTTCGTAAATATTGTGTTTGTTTTGCAGGCATTGGCTTTGCTTGATATCGTTAGGCTTAGTGTATGTTTGTAGTACATCACATTAAGCACAACCCTTCGCTGCACAACTCTGATATGTATGTTGTACACATACATTTACAAAAATGTATACATATTATGTAAGACACACACCTTTCTTCTATCTCTGCCTCTAGAATCTATGTTAACGACCGATGTGTCAGAACACCGCGACCCTTCAGAAATTGTGGTGTATCAAGATTTTCAATATAACGAAAGTGCTAGAAGACTCTTCAAAAAATTTATCGACAATTCATTTGGTTATGAATGTTCGGTATGTGATCGGTTGTGGTTCAAAAATGATCCATCACGTATTTCTACAGATTGTGAAGATATTATTGATAACATAATGCCTGATGTTGAAATCAATAGTATCGCGGTGTGCTATACTTGTAAGAGAGCATTGCGGAAAAAATCCATACCAACCCTTTCAATATTTAATGGATTCAAATATCCCAATGTACCGAGTGATCTTCCTCCTCTAGACATGATAACAAAAAGACTTATTTCGCCCCGATTACCGTTCATGCAAATTCGCAGATTACGTCATATTCACGGTCAATACGCCATTTATGGACAAGTCATAAACGTTCAAGTTGACGTAAATAATATGGTTTCAAAATTACCACGTGAGTTAAATGATGACTACTGCATTAATGTTCACATTAAAAAGAAAAAATTACATAAATCATCTTATCTGGTTGGATTAGTTAAGAAAGAAACGGTCAAAGCTTGGTTGGAATATCTGATTCGGACACCGCTTTATCAACGCTATAATATCACTATTGATGCTTCTTTCTTTACGGATAATACTGTAGAAACAATACCGCAACAGGATGATGTTAGTGAAATTGTTCCTAACGAAGAAAGCCTTATTGCCCAACAGCATACATTACTTTGGAATGAAGATAAATATTTATAAATATTTCCTGGTAAAACTGAACTTCCCATAAGCGTCTTGTTTGATGAGCACGCGGAAGAACTTTCTTTTCCATCAATATATCTTGGTGAATTTCGCAGTTTCAGAATCGGCACGAACGTCACACCATTAATGATGGCAACTAGCGAACTACGACGATCTGACAGGCGTGGCGTTACCCCGTACTATTTGCTATAAATGGCAATGAAAATAATGAGATTAAGAGTTCGTGATTGCCTCACCGTTGCTTACAAACATGTGGGAAATGATACTGAAATAACCCGACGTCAAATTGATAGTTGCATTGACACAAATCTCGCGTTTCTTCGAACTATTCCTAACTCAACATGGTATTGGGCACATCGCAAAAAAGATTTGTTTGCTATGATACGACAATACGGTAAACCGACATTACTTCTTACAATGAGTGCTAATGAAATAGGATGGACTAATTTATTGCAAACATTATATAGTGTATGGACAAGAAATAACAGCAGTAGCTGTCAATCGGCTATGGAGAAAAGCGCACTAGTCAATGACGATGCAGTAACATGTGCCATTTATTTCAATAAACTTATAAATGTGTTAATGAATATTCTACAGTGCAAAAAGAATAGCCCTTTTGGTCTCTATTATGTGGAGAAATATTTCAAACGAATTGAATTTCAACATCGAGGCAGCCCACATGCACATATTCTGCTATGGTTGCACGAAACACCTGATGATCCCTTAAATGCCGGCCTAAACGACAGTCTTCGATTGATCGATAAGTTGATATCGGTTGCACCATCACAAGCAATGGGGAATTTCATACTTCAAACACACAAACATACCTTCACTTGCTATACGAGAATCAAATCAAATCAACCACAAAAATGCCATTTGAAGTGCCCTTCATGCCGTGCAAGTCAACAATGATTCTCACACCAATGCCCAAAGAAGATCCGAATTTCAAAAAATGCAAAATTCATTACAATACCATAAAATTAAATTTGGAATATAATGACTACTCTGATATGGACTCATTTTACGAACACAACAATATCATTTGTGATGATGACTACATTCAAATTTTAAGAGCTGGGATTGAACAACCACGAGTGTTCTTGAAAAGACAACCTAACATGAAGTGGTACAATCTATTTAATCCATTTCTTTTGAGTAATCTCAAATCCAACATGGATAAACAGTTCATTACTGAAGAATACTCTTGCGCTACTTACGTTGTCGAGTACGTCAATAAAACAAACAGAGGAATTAGCAATTTGCAGCGTCAAATCATTGAAACAATGGACAAACATCCTGAGTTTGAGATCATCGATATTACAAGGAATATGAGTGTAGATGTACTGAACACCATTGAAATAACAAGTCAAGAAGCGGCATGGTAACTGCTGCGAGAACCCATGGCCAAATCATCACATAAAATCGAATACATTTCAACACTATGGCCTTCCAAAGGACAGCGAATAAGAAAAACTCAAATTGAATTGGATCAGTTAGAAGTCGGTGACGATTCTACAAACATCTGGAAACAGAATTGCTTCGATAAATATGAAAACCGACCAAATGAATTACAAAATGTTTCTCTTGCACAATTTGTTTCTTATTATAATGTCAAACAATACGGATCAGTAACGAAAAGAAATTCATCAAAGATCTTTCGGTACAGAAACTATGACATGTCTAGAGATTTGACCAACTACAAACGGGAAATGGTATCTCTATATATATATGGTATATAGAAATGAAGAACAGGATGTGTCAGCGGAAATGTCTTTTCTAAAAATATATGACGATAATGAACAGCTCATTTTGGAAGCAAGAAAAGAATTCGAATCCAATTTGGATATTGACAAAACTATTGAGATTTGTCGGCAATTATGTCGTGATCGTGACGACGATGAAGACAATATTGATCGTAATGAAGCTCTCGTTGCTCAGGATCCTAATCCGTTTCAACAGTTTTACAACCATCCTAATTCGGAACACAACAATGATCTTCGTCTTGCTTTGCTAGACAGACTTGGACCTATCGCTAAAAGGAAAGAAAATTTAATGGACAATGCAGAATTCTTAATTTTAATGAGAATGACTAATAGTAAACAAAGAAGTCTCTTGTTACATACAATTTCACATCTCTTGTCTTCTTCATCTCCACCACTTCAAATTTTCTTCACCGGACCAGCAGGATGCGGTAAAACATTCGTAATTAAACTTCTTATGGAAATATATAATCGTTTTATCAATAATGATGGTTGTTGTAATGCCTATATTACGTGCGCTTCGACTGGCAAAGCTGCTATGGCTATTGATGGTACCACAGTACATACAGCATTAAAAATCACATTGTCAAAATAACTACCGTTATCATATGAAGTCGCACTACATACAATATCTCACATTTTTCAAGGATGTTCGAGTTCTAATCATCGATGAAGTCAGCATGATAGGTGCGGAATTATTAGCACAGATCGATCAACGACTCAAGCAGATTAGCGGTGATTTTAATGCATTGTTTGGAGGGTATGACATAATTGGCGACTTACGTCAATTACCACCTGTTAAAGCAACACCAATTTTTAAACAACCGAAACAAAATATTTCTGGACCAATGTTATGGATAGGACTTAATGAAGTTATGCGCCAATCAAATGTTGAATTTTCAAGTATTTTGACAAAAATTGGAAATGGACAAATTCTTGACGAAAATAAGTTAACTCTAATTTAATAACGTTTCTTTACAAAAGAAGAAGTAGATACTCAATGTCCTCACGGTATTCGCCTATTTCTTTCCAATCATTCTGTCCACGGATATAATAATAAAATATTAAGGGAAGCCGAGGGTCAAATAACGTCTTTTGCGACTGACGTATACATTGGTTATAACAATATAACACAGCTGGCAACATTGCGTCGAAAATTAAACAAGAAGTCAACAATTGATGCAGGTGGACTTCCATATGATATATTCTTTTTTATTGGTAAATTCTACATCATAACAACTAACATCGAGGTAGCGGATGGATTAGCCAATGGTGCTGTTGGAAAATTAGTTCAAGTTGAACAGAATGATAATGGTGACGTAACCCGTGTTTGGCAAACATTCGCTGACGTTAAAATCGGTAGAAAATTACGAATGAAAGCTGCTGGATACATTCAAGAAAACCATATAACACCGAACGCAGTGCCCATCAATCGACGCAACACAACGATTCTATTAAATAACAACAAATCGATAATAGCTAAACGAAGTCATTTTCCTCTAATATCTGGTAGTTTAATGACGATTCATAAATCGCAAGGTGGTACATTTGAAGAAATCGTTTATGAATACGAAAAAACCCACTCCGTTCAATTATTGTACGTTGCTTTATCCAGAGTGACTTCAATTGAGAAATTATATATTGTATCAAAACATAACAATTCTACATTCTATCATGGCAGAAAAGAGCCAGCATCAATACAGCCATTGAGACTAGAATTCGAGCGACTTTCACTAAATCCACTCATTACATTAGAGTCTGAATTGGTGGATTTCATTACGAAGGCATCGGGTTTGTCGATTTACACTTTTAATATTCAAAGTTTACGCGCTCATTCTGCGGATATCATCGATAACGTTGCCAAACATTCTAACGTTCTAATTCTTACGGAGACATGGGTGAATGACAACGAGTATATATCCATACCGAATTTTAATTGTGTTGTTAAATTTAAACGACAAAATGTTCGATCTGGTGGTGTGGCTATTTATCATAATACAAATGATACAGCTCACATGTTAACACCTTCGGTGGAGGTAAACGTCAACCATTCCCTGTCATGTGCAGTACTTGCAGATGAAGTAGGAGAAGTATGCCATTGTCAATGTAGGACAGAGCACGGACAACCGGTGGTGCTAGTGGCCTGATATATATCCCCGAATCAGGCAAATGAGAAAATTATTAAGTTCATTCACAAATCACTACTTTTATATTCTTATGAAGGAGCTAATATTCTCAATTTTCGATTAGATAAAATCCCTATAATTCTTGGAGGAGATTTTAATGTAGATTTTGCCAAAGAATCATCAGCGCCACTTTCAAATTTACTTAAAGAAAAATTTTATTTGACCATATTTAATGATCCTGCAAAATCAACAACAATAGACGCTATATTTACACGATACTTAAACACTGTAGATACACGAATATTTGTATCGCATTTTAGTTATCATAAGCCTCTCATAACATTTGTGTCACAAAATAATGAAATAAATGAATAACATTATAGAACAGTAATAATTTAAAATCTTCATTCCTAACATTTTGTGCAACAGTTTCACTTCAATAGTGTGCTTACATAGGTGAGGCACATTACTTTTTTTTTTTTTGTTTTGGTTTTTTTTTTTTTTAAAAGAAGATTTCCCACTTCTTAAATATATGGTCTGTTTCTTCTTTTGTTGTTAATTGTTCCTACTGCTCCTGTTGTAGCTTCTCGTGCTTTTGTTCAAATTCTTCTGATTCTGGATTGGATTGAGGTGGTAAATGTTCGTCTTTTAATGAGATCTATCACTTTTTAAAGATTTGATATACTTCCTCCTTTATAGTCATGAAGACGAATTTTTCAAATTTTTACACTGCGTGCAAAGAACGCAAATTTTTTAAAGGAGACTTGTACGGTTGCCTAAGTTTTTTTAGGTCCAAATATTCTTTCCTTCTTTGAAGCAAGAAAGGATTTCAGTTCCTCTTTTTCTTTTTGTTGGTTTGCGTTGTTTAAAAAAAAACGCTAATTGTTAGGCGACCTTTGGGTTGCCAAATATTTTTTAGTTGTTATACAGGTTGGTTGAAAAGTAGTGAAAGCAAAAATGAAGGAATGATAATTTTTAAATGAATTAATTTTTTTTATTCAATATAGTCTCCCTCCACTTCAATACACATATTCCAATGATCCTCCAATAATTTTATACCATCTCTGTACTGATTTTCCGGAAGCTCTGCAAAATACCGGTCCACAGCTGCAATAGCTTCTTCATTCGAGAAAAAGTGCTTTCCCCTAAAAAATTGTTTCAAGTTTCTGAATAGGTAGAAGTCGCTGGGAGCCAAATCTGGTGAATACGGTGGGTGTTCAATCAATTCGATCTTTAATTCATTGAATTTAGCCATCGTCAAAACACTTGTATGAACACGTACATTGACTTGATGAAAAATGATTTTTTTCTTGTTAAAACCGGGTCTTTTTTCCAATTTTTTCATTCAGGTTGCAATAATATTCAAAGTTAATTGTTTTACCTTTTCCAAGATAATCAATCAACAAAATGCCTTTTGCATCCCAAAAAACTGATGCCATAACCTTTTTTGCCGATCGTTCTGACTTCACCTGCTTTGGAGCTGAACAACCAGCTTCAGTCCAATGTAAACGTTCTTGTTTCAGTTTAGGATCATGGTGGTAGATCTAAGTCTCATCCATAGTTATGAAACGAAGAAAAACAAATCTGTTTTATTTTGTTTAAAACGCTTCAAATTACGCTAAGAAATATGTTCTCGATTCAGTTTTTGTTAAATTGTTAAGTAATGCGGCACTAACTTTCCAAACAGCTTTTTTCATATGCAATTCTTCATGTAAAATGTAGAGAACCCGTTAATCTGAGATGCCTTTGGTATCAATTTCCCGCTTAGTCGAACTTGGATCATTAGACACAATATCATAAACTTGCTCAACAATTTCTAGAGTTGTTGCGCTTTTTGGACGTCCACTACGCGGATCATCTGCAACGCTTGTACGACCACGTTTAAACTCCAAAACCTATCGATGCACAGTTGGAAATGATGCAAACAAATAGGCTGACCCGTCAACTTCAAATGGCTTGTAAACAAAGAATAAAGTGACCATTCAAAATAATTTTTTTAAAGTGTTCAAATGAAAGATAAAATGTTAATATACGATATTTTTATTCTCCTATTGGTTAATATGTGTCGCTTTCAATACTTTTCAACCAACCTGTATTTTACGAGTATCCTGCGTTTTTAAAAAAAAAAAACGCAAATTGTTAGGCGACCTTTAGGTTGCCAAATATTTTTTCAGTTGTTATATTTTACGAGTATCATGCGTTTTAAAAAAAAAACTCAAATTGTTAGGCCACCTTTAGGTTGCCAAATATCCTTTTAAGAATTCTTTTTGAAAATAAATCGCCGACGGCTGCGCCAGTTAAATAAGTAAAAAATCGTAATCTCTTGAGACATGAGTTTTGTGTTATATTATATATGGTTCAGGGTTAACGTGAGTTTTAAAACTAAACTTTGAAATAATTTTCTTTTCCTTAAATATTATTCTTGACACATGCAAGTGCCGTTCTTAAGCTATTTATAACCAAGCATAAGTGACGGCAGCGAAGCCCACGTTGACGTTGCTTATGCTTGTGCAACTTTGTTTCGTTCTTTTTATTATTGTTTATATTAAATATGGTTCAGGGTCAAGTGAGGAAAATTAACTTGCGTTTCACGGCAGGTATTCGGATAAGTGAGCAGTTTAGTTGGCGACACCGTGATTTTTTAAATTTAATTTTTTTTTTAAATTTAGTTTTAGTTTTTATATTTTTATAAACACTTCGGGCGCGTTCAGCAGAACCTATCGCTAACTTCTTCCGATTACTTGGTGTGCACTGTGACTGTCAAAATCACAAAATCATTCACAATGTAGTGATTGCGCTTTTTCTAATTCTAACATTAATTTAATATTCATCAACCATGTAAATTTGATGATCCCAGGGTTACCTGGAGGGGTACCTCCCATACAAACGCATATTAAATGACAAACTTAAAAAGAGTAAAAGTACAATAAAAGTGTCACCCAAACTGTGTTCAAGAGAGAATATAGTGATGATACGAAAGAAAGGTTTGATGCACCCGCAGGAGCGTGAAGAGTATTACATCTTTGACATAGCCAATGAAAGCCTTCTTTCTGGTTTTTTGTTTACTCACTCTTGCCAAAAAATTTGAAGTTCACTGAACTCCTAATTTTGATAATAAAGAGAATAAACACATGAATTAAATGCACCACTCTGCTCACTTAACTTTTTTATCAACTTACCTTGCTTTATACCGCCACTGGATGATCACTTGTTTGTACTGTTTTTCAAAGAAATTGAGAAGAAATAATGAAAGAATTATAAAATATAAAATTTCACTTTTTTTTATAATTTTTTGTTTACTCAGTCTGTTCAATTATGCCACTTGGAAACAATATTAATTGTAATGCCGACATGATTTGATATTCACTGAATTCCTAATATTGATAATTAAAATGAAAAAGAATAAACACATCAAATAAATGTACCACACACTTCACTTAGTTTTCTTTTCTACTTACTTGGCTTTATTACGCCAACAAAAAATATTTTTTTTTTCACTATGTTTCCACTACAGTAAATACCACTCAAAATTGACACAAATATTCTTAAATGCACCGGTTCAATAATAAATATCTTCACTGTACTTTGCAAAATTTCATAACGCTTCATTATCACTTTCTTTTGTTCATAATTTCCGCTCTTGACACCAGTTCAAAAAGAGCAAACAAATACTTACCTCTCAATAGCTCTCTCTTACTGACGTATAACTGGTCCAACGGTGACAATTGCTTCCGAGCATACTACAGGGTAACTACTTCATTTTCCTTTCTTGTATTCCTTTTTCCATTCTTACGACGCTTGCCCATACACATTCTCACACATACACCTTAACTTATGCCTGCTTTGACTATTTCATTCTTCTCTCTTCCTCCCCTTGCACATCATCACATGCACATGATGCTTGCTCATACCCACACATACATCTTATCTGCTGCGACTATTTCATTCTTCTTCCTCTTGAATGCCATTACAATTTGTGAAACTTACGTAACTAATTTTTCAAAACAGGATCTCTAAATCATTTTCAATGCACAATTAATCGAAAAGTTGCGATTGATCGATTAATTTATTTTAGATTACGATTTGATTGTATCGAAAATTTCATGTCGATTAATCGACCAATGAATCGACTATTCTAAAATAATCAAAGGAAAGGCGTCGCTGCTAACTTAATACATTTACATGTACAACACTGGTAGCAAACAAATTAAAAACAAACATGTTAAAGCAGTTTGACCGTCGCTTTGGAGTGGAAGTAAAACGTCTTTTGCTGGTGATAATGAGTTTGACGTATGCCTCCCTATAGGACCTGGCACACAAGCGAAGTAGAAAAGACAATGACTTACAAACATCCTCAAGACGAACTAAGCTACTTCCTCAGTTCTCCGGTCCATGAATTGAAAAGAATTGTAGTTGACGCTTGGGAAGAGATGAAACCCGTATACCCCAAGCTATACACTCTATCCCAAAAGTACTGTTTTTAATTGGAACTACTGTACCATCGGAACCGCTTTTTTCTAAAGCAGGTGCAACTGCTACGGAAAAACGAAATCGGTTAACGACGAAACGCCTTTCAAAACTCTTGTTTTTAATCTCGATTTTAAACAAATAATACCTTTTTTGTATAACATAATAGATATAAGTATGCATTGATTTTACAAATGTTTTCACACCTTCCTCAGTTAACTTTAATTTCTTAAATAAATCTCTATATTTTGTATGCTGAAGTTTTCCAAAACAATTAACAACAACATAAAGTTTGACATTCGATTTACCGCTACCTAAGATCTTATAAGTTCTAATGAAAGCGTTTAATAAATTTCTAAAGCATATTTGTAGAAAGTACAAAATTTTAACAAAATAGACCCACAACTTCAAGTAGTGCAAATGGAACGCCCATTATTAAGAATCACTCAAAAACTACTGGTCAGATTTATATGGGACTACATGGTAATGACCAGTTTTCAAATAAAGAAAGAATCATCACCTAGAAAACAGTTATGAGTACTTTTTTGAAGTCAGATAAAAATGTTATTAATGTTTGTATGTAATTTATTTTGATGATAATCGATTAATTTGTTGCGATTAATTCCAATTAATAATCGGTTCCTTTGATTAATCATATGATCAATTAATCGATTAATACATTTTTTTTCCCATCACTACGTGAAGGGCATAGTTAATAGTGCATCTATCTACAGCTAAAGGGACAAAATTTTTAGTAGGACGACTAGGGATAGAAAAGTTCAACTGATTCAATGTCTACGATTAAGAGCTTATGAAGAAAGTTAATCATAGAGCTATCCTGTGATGCGCCAAAGATGGAAGACTGATAAGAAGAAGCCTATCAGAGTAAGATGGCAAACGGGATTTAGGATTCCCATTTAGGCCACGGAGAGCAAACAGAAGGAATTGTTTCTGCACAGATTCAATTCGATCTTGATTCTTTATATATTGCAGTGACATAGGGGAATAAGGCATGTGTACCGTACTATAAATGGAATTGGTTATACGCTAACGATGAAGAAATAACTTTGATTCCAGTATACATAAGAAGATCTAACTGGCAAGGCGAGTTCTCATTGCTTTCTTCAAAGAAACAACAGAAAGAAATTTAATTATTATGGGCGATTTTAATGTACGAATTGGACAAGTACAACAACAAATAGACTAAGTCTTAATGCAGTTTACGAAAACAGGAATTCAAAAGACATAGTAATAAATTCAAATGGAAAGGTACTCACTGAGTTCTGTACAGACTATGGATTATTGATACTGGATGGAAGGACGCAAGGTGATCAAAGTGGTGATTTTACTTTTGTAAATGTGATTGGAAGCTCTCATTTGGTCACAAATATGGTCAGATCACATGCCAATCAAGCTTACTATGGAGTTTGAAAATATTAACACCCAAACAAAACCACAGAATTTAGTACCGAAACTGCGCTGGATAGAGTCGAAGCGTAGCACATACCAACAAAAATTAAATGAGAACCTACAGACCCTAAAGGAAGAAAATAAAACACCGTCCTTACCCCAGCTGGTTGAAGTTATCAGGAACTCAGTGGAGATACAGAGTGGCACAAAAGTAATTTTTAAACAGAAGTGGTATAATTTTAAATGTCATAAAGCGCGCATAAAATCATTTGAAGCACTAAACAAATTAAAAAGAACAAGTAATAAAAGTGATAGTCCCACTATTTAAGAGCCATTCAAGTCTATAGAAATGTGTGTGGGCAGGCCAAACTTGTATATCTTAAAACGATGGAACAGAAGATAAACCATATAAAAGACTCCTCAGATTGGTGGAGAGTTGCAAACGAAATAAGAGGGCAAAATTTTAAAACTGGAGCAAATTTATGGGCGGAACAGTTTAAACTTTACTCTTAAATCCTACCCAAGAATTCTGTGAAATCCATTATTGCCAACGATATCAATCTCATGACATCCTAGATAGTGCTATACAAATATCCGATATTTATCAGGTTTTAAAAAAGTCAAAAATTAACAAGGCCCCTGGAATGGATACCTTATGAATTTGTCAAAAATGCAACCAGCGAGTTCTAAGAGGAATTAACCAGAGCTTACAATGTTATACTCGAAACAGGAAAAGCGGACAATACATTTTTAAACACAATTCTGTTCCCGTATTTAAAAAAGGAGATCCAAATATGGTAAATAACTATAGAGGAATAGCTTTTATGAATACCATAGCAAAAGTGTTCATGGGTGTGCTAAATGAAAGTTTACGCCTTCTTTGTTGACTTCAAGGCTGCTTTTGATAAGGTGCCCAGAAATCCTCTAATATACAAGCTGCATGGGATTGGCCTTTCAACAAGAATGTTAAGAGGAATAGAAGATATTTACAAAGACACCAAGTTCGCGGTATGGACGTGTGATGAAATGTCAAATGTCTTTGATACTTATTCTGGGGTACAACAAGGCTGTCTACTGTCGCCGTTGCTGTTTATTTTATATCTTAATGATATCCACAACAATTTGGAAGGTGGTATAGATATTGATGGGACAAACATAAGAGTGTTAAGCGAAATCTCGTTGGCATCAAAATGGAAGCTATTTTTGGCAGTTTGCAGGTCAATCCAAGCGTATGCAGCACAGGTTTGGGGATACACAATGCCGGAAGAGGTAAATAAGTTCCAGCGGTATTTCTTGAAAAGAGTGTTGAGGCTACCGGACTTTTGTGCTTTGGGCTTGTAACTTTGTGTGCATTGGTTTTACATTGCACCAGCCTGACAGGGTGTCACAATCACAGAATACTTAGTAGAGCTAAATCTGATTGTGGCAAGTTGACATGGTCTTGCTCTTCCTGTTCCAAACGCCAGTATACGTGACAAATTTTTTAAGTTAAATAGCGCTGTAAAGCAACTGCCGCTTGATTTTGATTCGGGCATTGAATTACTAAGTAATTATCAGTTCGATTCGCCCCCTCCCCTTCTTTATTGTCACCTTCACCAACGGGTGACCACGCTTCCCCCCAACTTCCTTCTAACATTCCTCTTGTTCCTACAAAGATTGCTACTCCAGGCGATCCTATCTCAACACCTGTGCTCCCTGTAATTGAGGTATTTCCACCCTCTTTTGCAATGTCTTCCCCCAAACGGTCTAGACCCACTTCTGCTCCTTCGTCGAACTCCATTGGGGACAATATTGAGACCGTTGCCACCAATGTCTCCAAGCGGTCCAGTCCCGCTTCTTCATCCTTATCTATCACTATTGTGGATACAACTGGGAATGATGACAATATTGAAACAGTTGCCATCGATGCCTCTAGGCAGTCCAGACCTGCTTCTCCACCCCTTACTTCAGAACATCTCTCAGATGATGACCGCAATTCTTTGAATGTGGTTTCACCACCTATCTTATCGGTACTGGCCCCTCGGCAACAAATTTTCCTTTCTAGACTTTCTTATGATACAACCTGTGATGACATTAATAGGTATAATGCGTCCAAGTCTAATATGACGGTTAGTGTAAAGAAATTCAATTTTTCACAACCCAGGGAAATCTCATTTTGTAATTTATAGACAGGATCGCCAGTTTTGTCGTGGAGTTGGTGTTCTTGTTGCAGTTAAGTCAATTTTTGGTTCTGAAGTTATTCAAGTTGTTCTGCCTGCTCATATTGAATTTATTGGCGCCAAAATAGTCCTTCCCCATGTTGCGATCTTTGTTACGTACTCTTATATTCCTCTAACTTCGAGTTTAGAAACTTATACGCATCACTATGAAGCTATTATGTCCGTTTCCAAACTTATCCGTGATCGTGATATCCTGGTCGTGTTGGGTGATTTTAATTTACCTACCACTTAATTTTCTGCTTGCACATATTGAATGGTCCTTTCTTTACAGTTGTACCGATATGTCTGTGGCCACTAAATTCTTTTATGACACATTGTGTTCTGCCTTTGTTAAATGTATTCCTCTAATGAATGCACCAAAAGGATCGTACAAACCACCTTGGTTTACGCATGAGCTCTCCACTTTAAAAAAATTTAAAGTAAAGACTCTATAAAAAAATTAAAATCTCTGGGTCTTCCTGTGATTTTGATAGATTTTGTGTGGCACGTTATAAGTTTTTCTCTCTTAATTCCCGTTCCTACAACACTTATCTTATCCGTTGTAGGTGGCAATTTTCAAGTAATCCCAAACGGTTTTATAATTTTGTTAATGCTAAGCGCAAATTGGCTTTATTTCCTTCCTCTTTTTACTGAGATAATTTGCATGCATCAAATGATCCTGAGAAATCTGACTAATTCGGAAAGTATTTCCAAACGACATTTTCTTCAGCAACATTTTCTGGTACTTCCTACCCCTGAAGTTGATGAGGTGAATATTCTTCATAATCAAAGATCCCTGAAATTTTCTTTTTCTCCTGGTCCAGATAATGTCCCCAGTTGTGTCCTTAAACGGTGTGCAAACTCCCTGTATAGGGCGTTATTTAAGCTTTTTAGCTTATCACTACAGGTATCTTCATTTACGCCTATTTGGAAGGAAATAAATCTGATATCTCAATTTATAGGGGCATATCGAAATTGTCCGCTATCCCAAAACTGTTATTTCTCCATCACAGCATGGATTTGTAAAATGCAGGTCCGCAACCACTAACCTCCTTCAGTTTATTTCATTTGTTAATCAAGGTTTCGTCAATAGGTCACAAACTGATGTTATTTACACAGACTTTACTAAAGCATTTGACTCAGTTAATCATGACCTTCTTTTGTATAAACTAAATATTATGGGCTTTCCTTATAATCTTCTAAGTTGGATTACATCCTACTTAAAAAATCGTTCTCAAAGAGTGTTGTTTAGGTTTTCTCTTTCAGATATTGTCCACGTAACTTCTGGGGATCCTCAAGGTAGTCATCTAGGACCTCTTCTTTTCAATTTGTTTATTAATGATTTACCTCTCTCCATCTCACACTTTCGTGTGCTCATGTACGCTGGTGATGTAAAATTGTGCGTTTCAGTTAATGATGGCGCCTCTCATCTTAAACTTCAAGAGGATATTGATTCCTTACGTACTTGGTGCTTGACAAATTATTTAGATCTAAATATTTCTAAATGTAAGCTCAAGACATATCATCGGTGTAAGCCTCATTTGTTTACTTACAAGATTGACAATGTCCTACATGAGCAAGTCTCTACGTTTAATGACCTCGGTGTCCTGTTTGATTCTAAGCTGTATTTTAACCAGCACGTCTCTTCTGTTGTAAACAAAGCGAAGGGTGTTTTTGGTTTCATCAAACGCCGGTCTATTGAATTTATAGGCCACTAATATTCTTTTTGTGTCTCTTGTGCGTCCAATTCTCGAGTATTGTTCTTGCATTTGGTCACCTCAATATTTAAAGTATCAAAATCGAATTGAGTCTGTACAGAAACAATTCCATCTGTTTGCTCTTCATGGCCTAAACTGGAATCCTAATTCTCGGTTGCCATCTTACCCTGATAGACTCCTACTTATCAATCTTCCGTCTTTGGCGCATCGTAGAATTGCTCTAGGAATTTCTTTTTTTCATAAGCTCTTAATCGGATACATTGACTCTCCAGAGCTTTTGAACTTTTCTATTCCTTGTCGTCCTACGAGAAATTTTGTCCCTTTAGTGTTAAATAGATGCACTACTAACTTTGCCCTTCATGATCCTTTCAGAGTTTTATGCTCATATTATAATAAGTTCTATAATGTTCTCTCTCCTGAATTATCTACGGAATCAATTAATTCAATCATTCTTCGTTGCCTACGGGATGTGCTGATCACCTGTACCGTCTGTGTAGCTTATGTGCCTCTGACCACACATGGCTGTGAGTAGGGGCATAGCTCGCTAGTGTTGCAAATAAACTTCCCCCACCGGGTCAGAGGCTGCTGTTTTATTTTATTTTATTATTATTTTTTTTTATTTTTAATTCTGAAACTCTCTCTTATAATTAATTTATTTTTATTTTATTTACATTTCAATTTATATTTTTATTTCTTTATTAAGAGTTATTGTTTGATTGTAAATCTCTTGTTTTTATTTCTAAGCTGACAGTTTTTTGTCATTGAACTTAATAAATAAATAAAATAAAACATAAACTTTTGCAAATTTAACTCATTTCTTTTTCTATTGAATGATTTGTATTGGTCTTAACATAATTAAAGATGCAGGATATCCTCCATCACCAAGTTATACCTCTATATGCTGGTGTATGGTTGCTTCAAATGTTGATTTTAATTGACATGTATTCCAAATCCGGGCGTTATAAATTGAACCACGAGACCGAACAATATCTAATATCCGCCATGCAGTTTCCTACATTTCTTGTTGGACATTTGATATGAATGTGCGTGCAATCAATAACGCCTATAACGCGATATATTGTAAGATTTGTATTTTGCCTCATTAATTTGGATGACTCCACTCGGAAATATATTGAAATTTCGCAGATGCAAAGCAATTATTCCACTCATATTTTTAATAATCCGGCTTTCATTTGTCGGCGATAAACCATGAAGATCAGTTAAAAAATTGGGATGAAGTCGATGTGTACTTACCTATATCGCTTTGATGGACGTTTCGACCACTTCGACCAGAGCACTTGCAAACTTATTTTTCTCCGGTTCTTTCATGCTCAACATGTCAACAATGAACTGTGCTGTGTTTTTGTCAAACTTGTATCGAGAGTAAAAGTCTCCGTCATCTAATTTGAATGGATCAACACGTTTGCTGTAAATTTTACTGCGCCTCATTAATTTCATGTCATCCACAACCTCAATATCTTCTAGAATATCAAAATTGCGTTGAATTCGCTTCATAATTGTATTTGCTTTAATTTTTTTGGTTGTATCAACTTTTCCACTTACATATGACACTTTGGTATCGACTAAGTAATGACTTTGGCTGTTACTAAGTTTTAACGTGAAAACATTTTTAAAATGGGTATACATGCCACAATATGCCGCTCTTTCAGAATTTTTCAAAATTGTCGCCTTTGTTTTTAATATATCTTGTGACTCAAAAGTCGTAGCGCCAAGTAATTTGTATAATCTGAAAATATGGTTGTGGTGCAGAGTATAAGAGGAAATCTTGGTGCTATTATGTCAACAAGGGGGGAGGAGCGTACAAAGAGGTGACTAAAATGGAAAATTCACTTTTCTTTTGCAACCGTATTGCTTAAGAAGGGATTGTTCTATTTGACTGATTTTTCTTAGAAGATTGTGAAAGAAAATTATTGCAAAATCCACCTGGAAAGTATGGAATTTCGATTTTTTGTATTAAAATCTGAATAGAGACAAGAAAATTCCTTCTTTCTAAGCGTATTGCTTGAGAAAGGTCTGCCCTTTTGGCTGGTTTTTTCTTTTGTTATGTTCGTTATAGGTCAATTAGAAGAATGTTAAAGAAAGTTTTTGGAAAATACATCGGAAAAGTGGGAAATTTCGTCTTTTTGTATTATTATTATTTAGGAAAAATTGAAAAATTGGATACGAACAGTGTCATAAAATGTAAGACGTGCAAAGGGTAGAAGAGGAAAAATGAAATTGGCATATAAGTATTGCAAAATGTTCGAAGTCATGTATATTTCACAAATTATCAGTTTTAATTTTGACAACGTGCGCCAAAGTTGCACGTTTGTGTATAAACAAAACAAAAAAACAACTGTTCATGAATCAGAGTCGCCGGTGTAAACTCAAAATTGATTCTCAATTAATCACTTTGGTGTAAATTCACTATAAATCTACTATGAATAACTTAAGTAACAACTTATACTTATACTTAAGCTGATTCTAAATACGACTATGAATACGCGCCATAACATTTAGAAATATGAGATATACTTTGAAATTTACTTAAACTAATTATCAATATCAATTAATCAATCAAAAAATCACACGCTGTATGGAATTCACTTGACACTTAGCGCATGCAAGTTCAGTGACCACGTATTGACAATTATTGACCGTCGCAACCGCTAAACCTATTCACACATATAGTGGCAAAAAGCAAATCAGATTCGATGACATTTCATCAGTATCATCTATATCACTGGGGGAGGAGTACCTGTAGCCGCATATGATACAATAAAACAAGGTAACGACATTTTGGCCAGTTACGCTCTCAATCTCAATTTTGACTTCATGAGTTTGAATTTTTAAGCAGTTAAATATGCACATTATTACATTTACAAATTAAAAAATCATAAATAACAATAGTATTGTGCAGCGTAAAAATTTAAAAGAAGAAGAGCGTAAGTATATTTTTGAGAGAGAATCACATAACTGTAAACTACTGTCGCTACCTTGTTTTATTGTATCATGGTAGCCGCACATGGTTCGTCTCACTCACACACCTTCTCTAAGAAGAAAAGAAGAAGACTCGCTAGCAGTGTTATTTTTTGTAATTAGTTGTTATCTTTTGTAAAATAAGCTAAAATATAAATAATATGGGTTTAAATAAAATAAAAATAAAAAAAAAAAAAAATAGTTGTTATCCTTTGTAATAAATACAGTTCACGTAAACAAATTCCACATCTCTCTTGTAATCAATTCATTTCATATGGCAAATTCCATAGAATTAATATTAACCTTAAAGAGGTGGCTGTGAAAATTTCAATTGGCAATTCCTTGAAAAGCTACAGATATTTTACTGTGCAACAAGAAAACTGACAATTATTGACTGGTTTGCTAAATTTATACGTGGTGGTACGAACACCGATGATGCTCCACCCTCTGGTCTCCTAAAAGAGGTGGTTATTCTTTTTGACAAACCGTAATGTGAAGTTGTAGGAGATAGCTGACACTATAAAGATATCCAAGAAATGTGTAGGCTTTATTTGGCATGAACATTTGTCTAAGAGAAAGCATCTATCGAAGTGGGTGCCGCATGTGTTGACCAAAAAAAAAACGAGTTGATGATTCCGAGCACGGTTTGGTTTGGTTTTCCGTAGTTACGTAACGATGGACTCTCTTTAAAAAAGGCAAGACAGTCAATAGCGATTGCTACCTGTCCCAACTGGATCATTTTAACAAGGAAATGTCGAAGAAGGAAAGTGTTCTTTCATCAAGACAATACACCGTGTCACTTTGGCAACGGTGACAAAATTTCACAAATTTTAGTTCGCATTCTCCAGATTTGGCCCACAGTAACTTCTATCTGTTCGCAGAACTTAAAAAAATGCTTGGAGGAAAAAGATTTGGCTCGAATGAGGAGGTGATCGTCGAAACAAACGCTTATTTTGAGGCCAAAGATAAATAGTTTTTTAAGAAAGGTATCGAAATGTTACAGAACCGCAGGAACGATTTTATCGCTCTTGAAGAGACTATGTTGATGAATAAAATTTGTTTCACCGAAAAAGATGCATTAGACCGGGGACTTATCAACCGATGTGTTTTTGTATTTGAAGGTCAAACCTTGCAAGCTCAATTAGAACCACTTCTTTGAGCTGAAATTTTGCATACACCTGACAAATACAATATGAATCTTTTTTTTTTAAATCCTCCGTAAAAGTTACATTATCAGTCTCACTGCTTTTTGCTTTCTACCACATTTTGGTTATGACATGTACCCGCCTTGTCATATAGCAAGTCACATTGCAAGATGATCTAACATCACTGCATACATGGTGTTCATGCAATCGTCTACAGCTTAACTGCGCAAAATGCATGTTTATGACTTTTCATCGCCTGAAACCTCATCTTCTTTCTTACACGATCGACAACAATTCATTAGCGCGTGTCTCTACCTTCAGTGACCTCGGAGTCATTTTTGACCGTAAACTGAGCTTTAACCATCACATTTCTTCAACTGTTAATAAAGCTAAAAGTATTTTTGGTTTTATTAAAAGATGGTCTAAAGAATTTAACGATCCCTACGTTACAAAGCTTCTTTTTATCTCTCTAGTTCACTCAGTACTCGAGTACTGTTCGTACGTCTGGAGCCCTCAATACAAAATACATCAAGACCGTATTGAGTTTGGTACAGAAGCAATTCCTCCTTTTTGCACTTCGGGGCTTAAATTTGAACCCTAGGGTATGTTTGCCTTCTTACTCAAGCAGGCAGAAGCCTAATGTACTTTGTTGACAGTATTTTGTCATAAATAAATAAATAAATTTGATAAATATGTCTCTTTTTCTTGATGTTGGAGCTCTGTAACGCATTTGCTCAAGCGGAGAATCTCGTTGTTCTTGTGTTTCTGCAGCTCTTGATGTTGAGGCTCTGTTACGCATTTGCTCAAGCCGAGAATCTCGTTGTTTTCGTGTTTCCAATGCTCTACGTTCATTTCTTTGCCTATTAATATTTAATATTTTACTTATTTATTTTCGCTAGTAGTAGTACTTTGCGTAGCAATTGAAATACTTTTGAAAAATTAGACGAATTAATTGACAAAGGCGACTTGATTGATTTTAAAATCCTGATATATTTGACAATTTCTCGACAACAGCAAGTCAGATTCGCACCAAACTTTACTGAAACACTCTCAAGACTATGCTAGACTATGCCCTTAAAATTTCATCAAAATCGGTGCAACAGTTTCGAAGTTCACAAGCGGCATACATACATTGAATTTTATATACATATATATATATATATATAGATTATCTAGCAAATCTTCATGATTAAAAATAAATTAAAAATCTTTTTTTAGAGTACTGCTCGCCAAAGAGACAAATCCACTACGTTGGGTAAACGAGGTTGCTTCTATGGAACATCATGAAGAAGCCAGGCGAAGAAATATAGACATTTGGCATGTGGATAGAGTGAATATTGCAAATTATCTTCGTGGTCCTTGCAAGCTGGGTAAACGATTTTCAGAAGATCTGATTATGCAAATAGTGGGCTTACTTGAAATAAATGCATTTGAGGCTCGGACAATACAAGGTTATCCAATACGCTGCTTATATCCGATTGCAGGAATTCTGGCTCATAACTGTGTTCCAAATACAACGCGTTATATATTTCCCAGTAAAAACTATAAGTGATGAGAGTGTTATCATTAAGTATTCATTGTATTTATATCTAAAATATCCCATTTTAGGATAGAGCTTCGTGCTACATGTAGATTGGATAAAGGAACACAACTTCATCATTCTTACACATACACACTCGATGGTACTTTTCAACGACAAAATCATCTTAAAGATGGCAAGTTTTTTAAATGTACATGTAGGCGATGTAAGGACCCTTCTGAACTGGGAACAAATTTTAGTACTGTGAGGTGCAGGAGATGCGGAGAAGGTTGGCTTCGAGCAACAAATTCAATGAGTAAGTTACATGTCTATATATTGCTATAATATTAAAAACATTTAAATTTAACATCACCTAGATATTGAAGCCGCCTGGAAATGTACAAAATGTGGGTTTGAAACTACAACTGAATCTATTCAAAAATGTTTAGCTGTAATGCAGTCCAAAATTACTGATATACAGAAACTTTCAATGGGACCGAATCGTTTGAAACAATCGGAACAGCTTCTCGAACAATATCGAAGCATTCTTCATTCCTCTCACTATATACTAGCAACTCTACGTCAAAATCTTATTGAAATGTATGGTCGAGTGCAAGGATATGAAATGGAAAAGCTTTCGAATGCACTTTTAGAAAAAAAAGTAGACTTATGCAACCAACAGTTGCTACTCTTGGATGTATTTGAACCAGCTCTGAGTCGTTCACGTGCCATACATTTATACGAGTTGTATTTGCCGCTCGTTTTTTTAGCAAAAAATTATTTTAAGGCTGGTATATTAACCAAAAATGAATTAAAAAGAGAACTTGAGAAAGCAATTTCTCTTCTAAGACAGTGTATACAAATTTTAAAATACGAAGATGCTTTGTCGCAAGAAGGAATTCTCAGGTGTGTAGTCGGTAACGCTCTTGAAGAATTAAATCTAGTTGTCAAAGATTTGTTACTTATAGGTAGTATATAAAATGTTGTATGTGCAAAATTTTTATAATTTCAGAGACTCAGACTCATTTATCAAGTATCGTATTTAAACCCAGCCAAAGCAAAAGAGTAGCATCCGACTTAACGTTGCAAATATTTTAGGACAAAGTTCGAATAGAGCTTAACGTTGTAAAAAAAGTTTGTGCAGGTAGTATTGCTATACATCGTAATTGTTTTTACCTTGGAAACGGTTTTTAAGAACCATTATTATTACATAGTATAAAGCAAACTCGAAATTCAAAATTGTTTGGATACGGAGAACTTCTAAACCATGCAACGATCGTTACCTGTGAACGTTAATATACAGTTATGTATTGTTAATGAATATTAACTTAACTTTATTTGTTACTTTGATTATTTAAATTTATTACATTTAACAAAGGGTAATGATGGGAGAAAAAAGGAATGCTACGCGCGTAGGTTAGATCTAGACAGGTCCTGGTGAGATTTTATTATAAAAAGTCACAATTTTCTGGATTTTCGAAAAGTTTATTTTATATTCTTCTAATTGGCCTATAACGAAGACAAAAATCAGCTAAATAGTTGAAGCCGTTCTCAAGTAATAAGCTTAGAAAAAAGGAATTTTCTTGTGTTTATTCAGATTTGAATACAAAAAGTTCAAATTTCCAACTTTTGTGGTGGATTTTCCAAAAATTTTCTTTCATATTCTCTAATTAGCCTATAACAGAGGTGTTCAAGCCCTATACTTATCATGCTCATTATCCTTATAGTGGTTTCACACTGAACATCCACATTCACAGAAAGTGTTCACATTGCTTATTGCATTTTCGGAACAGCTGTTTTTTGTTTTGGTTATACACACACGTAGAACTTTGGCTAAATAAAACAAAAAAATTGTGAAAAATAAGTGATTTACAACATTTTGCAGTTACAGTAGAGTTTTACATTGGATGCACAGTAGTGTTGGAAAACTATCGATAGTTCGATATCGATAGTTTTTTAAACGATAGTTGAATCATCTATCGATAGTACTATCGAACTTTAATGTAGCATTTGGAAACCAACATATAAACAAATTTTCGTTCGTTGCTAGTATGCAGGCTATGATTAAAATTAAAAATAATAAAGACAAGAATATGGTTTTATTTAACATAAACAACTTTTAATAAAAATACATGTATTTAAGAAAATTAATAACACAAAAAGACAATTAAATTCATTTGTTCACAGTTTTTTAGAGATTTTTCAACTTATTATGTGCCAGCCTTACTGAACATCCGCTCGGACTCGGTCGAAAAAGCTGGCATGCATTAAATCTTTTGAATCGCTAATCTAATAATTTCAATTGTATAAATTTAAAATTTCAATTTTATTATTATTTTTACTTATGCTTACCTTTTGTATTCACTTGAACTACGCTGAGCCGCAAAAAAGAAAAAGTGATGTGAAATACGATACTATCGATAGTGCTAAAAACCATCGATAGTCTTGTTGGGAAAAAAAACTATCGATACTATCGATAGTGCCATCGATAGTTCTCCAGCACTAATTCTGTGTACGTACATTGCACGCAGCTATATACCGGTCGATTCTCGTTATTAGAAATGTTATAATAAAATTTATAGAAAGATCTTATGGCTCCCTTTGCAAGCTGCACTGTTAAAAAAGCTGTTTTTAACATGGGTCTGTAAAGCGTCTGTAAACGTTACTTAACTAAGGACTGCCAACTTAGAAGAAATCAAAACTATATTGGAAATATTAAATAATTTCAAAATGTAGAATAATACAAAAAATGAGAATTGGCTTTGTTTAGGTGGTTTTCCAAGTAATTCTGACCATTTATAATTTTTGTTCTGAATCTGTCTTTTTCTACTAAGTTGGCAGCCCCAAATTCTCGTTTGTTTATCATAGTGTTTTTTCAAATTCGTCTTTACGACACAAAAACGGAAAAGGAGTAAGCATTTGTCATTATTGTTATTTATAAAATGATTTATAGATCTTGAATTGCGCGGGATACCAACGATTGGCTCATGAGAGCAATGTGGTTGTTTCCTACGCACTTTGGTATGAACCATGTACTTAGATATATAAAGCAGCTATGAATCGAAACTCAAATGATATTGTTGAGTTACCATTATCATGCTGCTTCAATTCATATATCACAACATTTTCGAGGAACGATAATTTTTCTATTCAATATTTTCGCGACCAAACAACTAAAACCAATATCATCCATTTTACTTTGCGTTAAAAATCTAATAAATTAGTATCAGAACAAAATGCTTTTAACATCCATAAAAGCCATGTTAGGCCTTAACAGCAAGTTAGCACAACAAATCTAATAACGAGAACCGACCGGTTAGGCTTTCAGCTCATAATATAGTCTGTTAAACCGAAGTACAGTTTACTTTGTTTATAGTTTATTTTATTTAATTTTGTTTTCTATGCTCAATCTTATTACGGTCTTTTTAGCACATTACTTTTAAATTGAATTTTTTGTAGTAGGGTTTTAATTTTTTTTAACCATTTATTGTTTTAAGATATTTCATTAATCTTTACAAAAACCGTTTTATTTGCGAGAAAAATTCAACTGATTGACTAAGCGAGGAGCATTCCATATCAGTTGCACTGCATAAAGTTGGGTCAGCAAAAGAGGAAGACACTATAGATGATTTCTTTATTGGATTTTTGTGCTCTTCACCAATAGCTTCGCAAGCTGTGTAGTGGAAATCCTTAGAAAAGTCATCATCATAGGTGCAACTTAAAGAGTGACAAGAGCAAAAGCTTACGCTGCTGCTGTTGCTGATTGGCTGACATTTAAATTGTAATTCAACTTCATTGGCATTGGGGGTAAGTTCATCATCAGCTATAGATACAGAGGTCCTACGCTGACGGCCACACTGATGGTATTCTGCCCAAACAGTTAAAGTGCGAGGATGAGCTACGAGATTTATGTCGACCTCCTCTAAGCTACTACAACTGTGTGTTTGGTTGATGGTAGATGTACAACTTGAAGTAGAACTGCTAATGTCTTCCGCATTTGCTGCAAAGAATTTTCGCTTTATTATCACGCTCTTATTTAGGGTAACTATTTTTTTTTACCTTTGTTATTATCGCAGTCTTTTATAGGTTTACCTTGGCTACATTTCTTTGAAATACATTCACTATGAGAACCTCCAAAATTGTTGTCGCAGAAAAGTTCGTTGGTTTTGACTTTGTGTTGATTGTATTGACCTGATCGATCTCTTTTTGAACAAAAATAATTGGGAAGTAACTTTTGATGATGGTGGCAGCGGAATTGTAAATTTTTTAAGATATTTTCTATGTATATGGAAGCAGTTTGGCTGTTCAGTGTGCACTATGGTATTTGAATGTGAGTAACACATGTGTGAATGAACAGACTCGGAAATAATGTCGTGCATTTCTTGAGTAACCTTATCTTTACAACAGCAATTGCCTTTTAATTTTAACCTGTCATTCCTTATATCATTGGATTTGTTTTTTTTTTTTGTAATTGATTGCAGTAGTATTTTCATCAGATTTTTTAAGAGATGTATCCTTGGAATGTTCATTTGTAAGCAGATACTGGAAGCCTTTGTTATCGTGCCAGTTAATGTTGGCATCCATTAATTTTTTATCATAAGTGGAGGCATCACAATCGTTGTTCGTATTAAATAATGAAATGCTGTTGTCGCTGCAATTTCTATGTGATTGTTGTTCTTCGGGGGCAAAGTGTTAATCTCCGCGACGGTCATTTCGAGGTTTGGAACTGTCTCGATAGATCCAAACTTGTAGTAAGATGGCAATGTCTAAACTTACATAAAATTATAGAACGTCACGTTTTCATTACATATTTATAGAACAAAACAAAAATGTATGCATAAACATGCATGTATGTCGTCACATACATCAGTGTTTAAAAATGCTATGCTATTTCGAAGTTTCGGTTTGCAAAAGAGCACAAAACTCAAATTACGATACTCGTGCTCTGCTACTGCTATCAATGCAGAGCATAAAGCAAGAGGTATCGCACTCGTAACAATAGCAAACAAAATGTTGGCTACTGCTATGATTCAGTATTGCTACGAAGCAACGGAGCAATGCTACGGAGCACAATAAGTCACTCTAAATAGTTTAAAACAAATTCTGTCTGCAGCAGTAATTTTTTGAGTGCGCTCGCTCTCATATATGATGATAAAAAAAGAGGGAGAGAGAAACTATTTGTTATGTGTATGGTATTCACTCATCGAAGGGAATATTATATAAATAAAAAGAAATAAACATTTAAATGATACATATTTTAAAAATTAAATAATAATATACATACGAGGGTGAATCAAATATTAACCGGAATTCTTTTTTAATATTTATTTATTTATAAAACAATACAAAAATACTATTGATTATTTTTCTACATAGTCTCCTTCACGCTCTACAAATTTTTCCCAGTGGTTTGGAAGCTTGTTAATTCCTTGCTTTGAGGTTGAGTCACCAACCAATTGCGCACGAATTCCTCAACATCTTGATCGTTGTCAAATCGCAATCCTCCAAGTGCACCTTTCATGGGCGCAAACAAATGATAGTCACAGGGTGACAAATCTAAGCTGTATGGAGGATGCTCAAGGGTTTCCCAATGCATATTCTCCAGTTTTTGTTTCGTTTCACCCGCCGTATGTGGCCTGGCATTGTCATGAAGAAGGATGACGTTTCTGATGGGGACACAGCGTCTTTTGCTTCTGTAAGCGGCTTTTGCTGCCTCCAACAGCTGGCAGTAGTAGGCAGCGTAAACTGTACCTCGGTCATGTAGGAAATCAATGAGCAACACTCCTCTTTAGTCGAAAAAGACGGTCGCGAGGACCTTACCGGCTGAGAGACGGGTTTTGGCTTTCACAGGACCGGCACCGTCTTTCCTACGCCATTCTTTACTCGCCATCTTGGACTCGGGAGTGTAATGATGCACCCACGTTTCATCACATGTCATGATACGCCTCAAAAAAGCCACTCCCTCCCGCTGAAATCGATTCAGATGTCTCTTACTGATTTGCAGTCGGATGTTTTTTTGATCTTCGTTCAACAACTTTGGGACCCATCGGGCACAGATTTTTTTGAAACCAAGATGATTTTTAATGATTGTTTGAGCACTTCCATAGCTAATGCCCACCTGTAAATCAATTTCATGAATAGTGAGCCGCCTGTCACTTTCAATAAGGTCACGAACTGTACCAATGTTGTCACCAGAGACGCTTGATTTTGGACGTCGACTATGACTCACATTTTCCACACTTTCTCGTCCACACTTAAACTTTTTGGCCCAATCAAACACTTGAGTTTTGGACAGAGTATCATCCCCATACTGAGCCTTCAATCGAGTCAAAATTTCGAACGGTTTAACGCTTTCCTTAGATTAAAAAACTTTATTATAACCCGTTGTGCAACGGACGCTAGAACGTGGTGCTCACTTATAGCTGTTCTGACGAATTGACTAAGTCAAACAGCTCACCAAGCGTTTCCCCCACTCCTGATACACTACACTACAAGAACCTACACTGTGAGAGCACTCGTGGTTGGCTAAGAAAAGTATTTGTAATATTCCAGTTTATATTTGATCCACCCTTGTACATATACATAATGAGATCCAAAAACAAAAATTAAAGTTAAAATACATATTTATGTGCTTGCAAACTAGACAGTTCTAGAAAAAAACAGGAGGGGTACCTCCCATACAAACCCCCCTTTAAATTTATGTTCTAATTAGAAAAACTTTTTTGTTTTTTTCGTATCGAACTGAAATTTGGACACTATAAGTTTCTGATCCATATTCATCAACCGTGTAAATTTAATGATACTAGGGTTACCAGGAGGGGTACCTCCCATACACACCGAAATTAAATGAGAAACTTATAAAGAATAAAAGTACAATAAAATTGTACTTATAAAACTGATGCTTAGAAAGGAAGGTTGGATGCAAATCGGAAGAGCGTGAAGATTATTACATATCGGCATAGCCAATGATAGCCTTCTTTCTGGTTTTTTGTTTTATTTATTTGTATGTTGCCTTTTATAAAAAACTTTTAGTTACTGCTGCTGTGCTTGTGCTACATACACTCCACTCACTCGTCAAATTTTCTCTTCTTTTTCTTTGAAATTGTTAATACATATTTCTTATTATTGATGAAAAATATTGTTCTTTGATTTTTAATAAATTAAATGTTAAAATTATGAAACACAAAAAAAAGAAAAACACAAAGACCGCCCTGAGAAATACATCAAAAAAAAAAAAAACTCCGAGCTCCAAACCACCACAAAACGCACAACTTTTCTCGTTCACTGAAATCCAAAAACTTTCAAACCGATCACCTGATTTAACAGGACGATCATTTTATTTTCGTTTACAGTATAATCGTACTGTGAAACACAGTACCGGCAAAAAAGAACCACCCAATCGGATTCCCACAACGGACAAACCCTTCAAAAATTATCCCACGCGACAAACTGGCGGATTGTAATCCTCGGTAAGACAATACGCAAGCGCCCCCAAAATACACTCTAAACACCAATAGCCCCAACGTAGGTCACGCCCACGAACCCTGAGATAACGAGATTAATGCTCTACCGACTATGCCGGGCCTTAAGTCAGAGCTTGATGTCCTTGTGTAATTAAATCTTGAGTTAACGTGGAATTCATAAAAAAAATATATTGAAAAGAAAATGGAACTCACAAATGTTTACAATATTCTGATTTTGAAGTTAAGCACCTTCAACCAGTTACCTCAAATAATGAATCGAAGTAACTGCTGATATCTGGTAGTACAAATTGTTCTCTTTTAACAACCAAATCACACAACTCCACTAAATGAACAGACAAAGCAAAACACAAGTTGCCACAACCACCTATTCGTTAAAAAAAAAAGAAAATTATGTTGAATTATCTTAAATAGCTACATTCTGGTACTTCTGATATTTATAAAGATTCTTTAAGATCATTCAAAACATATACCATATAAGAATATATTTTTAAATGATCTTTCCATTATACAATTTGTTGATTGGTATTCTATCACTTGGTCCAATTTGAGATCATCCATTATTTCATAGTTTGTTGTTGCTGTTGATGGGCACGTAAGATGTCAAAAAAAAAACACATGCTTTACGCTTTATACATAAACAACAATGATTAAACTGTAATTTACTGCCTCTCTTTTGATGTGATGATGTTGATGTATTAATACAAATATACAAAACAAAAAAAAAAAAAAATTACACAAAACACCAAAAAAAAAAATATAATATAAATTAAACAAAACTTAGTCTAACACAAAAATCAAAACTTAACAACAAAAAAAAAAAATTTCTTATAATCCAATCTATACTTATTATTATCATTTCCTTATCCTTATCACTGTTTTTGGTTTTAAATTTTTGTGTGTTTATTACACCTGTACTTTGTAATTGTAACTGATGTAATAAAATACAGTACGCAAATTTAAATTACAACTACACTTAATATTAAACAAAATTTAGCAAAAAAAAAACAACTGGGTAAAAATAAAAAAAACTAACTACACTTTATGCACGAAAGGTTTGGTTTCTTTTGGACGGACGGTTTACATGTAACTCTACACCCGGTCTGTATGTTCGGCTGAACAACGGCCTAACCAAAAATTTTCTATGTTCACATCTCTAACCATTCAAGGGAATGAATAGTAGTATTATAAGTTTGTCATGAAGTTTGTAACACACAGAAGAAGACATCGCAGACCACATAAAGTATATATATTTGTGATCAGCTCGATGAGACGAGTTGATTTAGCCATGTCTGTCTGTCTGTCTGTATGTATGCAAACTAGTCCCTCAGTTTTTGAGCTAGAGAGCTTAAATTTTGTTCATAGGTTTCTTTTTACCAAACGCTGAACATTTGTCGGAATCAGCCGAATCGGACCACTAGGGGGGGTACCTCCCATACAAACCCCTTTTTAAATTAATGTTCTTATTTTTTTTTTTACTTATTGAACTGAAATTTGGACACTTTAAGTTTCTGTTCCGTATCCATCAGCCATGTAAATTTCATGATCCTAGGGTTACCAGGATGGGTACCTCCCATACAAACCCCCTTTTAAATTAATGTTTTTATTAGAAAAAGTTGTTTGTTTTTTGACTTATTGAACTGAAATTTGGACACTATAAGTTTCTGTTCCGTATCCACGGTGTCGTGTTTATAGGGCAGCTGTGAAGCAACGCAAGTAAACTACTTTACAGCTACAGACCTAACGTCATCAGTTGGTTGTACAATAAATGTAAATGAGGGTACTACATTTAAGAATCAATCATTGTGTGGTTGCGCAGGATCTTCTTGTGCAACACGTTATGGATGTTAAAGTCGATATTGCTATACTTAGTGAGCAATATAAAAATCCCGACGACTCACAATGGCTAACTGATGCTACTAGCACTTCAGCAGTCTGGATTTGCGGTGAAGATATGCCGATGGGCATGCATAAGAAGGCAGATCAGTTTTACGTGCGAGCAAACATTGCTGGAACTCATGTATA